>JALHLI010000010.1:6661298-7088798 GCA_023349425.1 Anthopleura sola | reverse complement strand
GTTACACCACTTTTCCAGTGCTCTCCTCTGCTGTAGTGGCGGGCGCGCGACGTGAAATAACCATGATCACGTTCACAGGGAGCCCAATTTAAATAAAAGTAAAAGGTGAAAATAAAATTGGAAAAAATGTGTTAAATTATATTGACATAAATCCACACGTAGGCTCCCATAGGAAAATTACCGATTGGAAAACAGAGGCGCGCGCGAAAAAAAATGTTCTGGTGCATTTTTTACGGTGTTTTTTGCTCGTTCGTATTATAGAGGACATTATCTTGACCTGTAATTTAAAAAAATAATTAAACGCGATTTTTTCCGATTTTATTTTCACCTTTTACTTTTATCTAAATTGGGTTCCCTGTGTCACGTTCTACTTTCGTATTGTCGCCTCGTCAATGCACACTTTATTTTGACCATTCGATTTCCAAAAAAAAATGGTACTATATGATGCTATACCACAAACATATCTCACCAACTATGTTCACTGTAATTGTATTTTTGTAGACGTTGTCGTTGATGAAGCCATGGAAACCGAAGCCACGGAAACGGAAGCCATGGAAACCGAACCCAAAACTATATCCTCGTCTATAAAAATTCCTCGAAGGAAAGGTAATAAAGATCTCTAAAGGTTATCACCCTTCCACGCTTTATAATAGAATATAAGAAAGAGGAGAAAAAAATTATATCAAGATTACATGGGAGGAGAGGATTGGTCTACATGAATAAATTGGCACCTTTTTTCATTCATTCGTTCTTTCTTTTCTCCTTTCTTCGTTTCTTCGTTCCTTTCATTTTCGTTTCTTTCCTTGATTTCTTTCTTATCCATTACTTTGTCACAGATAAGGTAGTATGATGACAGGAGTATTTTATAGTATATCAACCAGCTGTTATCCTAACTATCATTATTTTGTGTCATCTCAAATTGACCAGTCTATCTAGATGATGACAACTACAATCTCAGCCGTAAACTCGAGCTTCGTGAGTACCAGAAAGAGCTTGCAGCACCTGCCCTGGAAGGCAAGAACACCATCATCTGTGCACCAACCAACAGTGGCAAGACCTTCGTTGCTATGGAGATTGCAAAAAGACACCTTGATGCTTACAAAGATAGCAAGGAAGGTAAATGAAAGAGTGTGCATGGGTTGCATCCAGTTTTTGTGCATTTACGTAGTTTCCTAGATGTTGGTGCAAATCGCCAAAAAAAAAGATACTTGGGTCTCAGAAATATAAAGCAATATTTGTGTTTCAGATGATGATAATGTGTTGATTAAATGAGTATGACTGCAGCAAAGTGATGTGTAAAATGATGCTTAAATGGCGAATCAGTTCAAAAATTCATCATGACAAAATGTATATTTTCATCTGAAATACATCCTAAAAGACAAATTCATTTACTCAGGGTTAGCCTCACTTTAGTGTCAAAATATTCACAAATACCAACGGTAAAGTAAAGAATGCCCAACTTCAACAATACAAACACTTTGAAATTCCACGGACCTTCACTGGAACACATGACTGTTCTACATAAAATCGAGGTCAACCCTGAGCAACAGACGACTGGGATGTGGAGAATTAGGAGGTGTTAGGGTTTTGAAATGATTTTTATAACATTTTTCTTGCTGTATAGAGAACAAGGGCAAAGAACCCAAGGTGGCCTTCATCGTTGACAAGCAAAACTTGGTGCTTCAACAAAAAGGACGTTTCGAGGAATATCTAACGAACTACAGCACAGCGGATATAACTGGCGCCGGTTCAGAGACCCAGTATGTCCCTCTTGAGATACTGCTGCAAGAGAATGACATCGTTGTGTTGACTGCACAGATTCTGGTGAACGCCGTGAAAGAAAAGAAAGTCAGTATCAGTGATATATCACTTCTTGTGTTTGATGAATGTCACCATGCCAACAAGGACCACCCTTACAACCAGATTATGAAAGAATATTTGAAATTGAAATTAAATGGTTCAAGCGAGCCTAAAATACTTCCACAGGTAATTATAATTTTAGTTATTTGATTATAACTGGTAGTTCTCTTATAGACATTAATGGTGTGGCAATAAGGTTTTCGTTTGAGTGGGAAACATACGGTACTGACCTACAATACGTACACGGTACGACATGCCGTAACATTCAAATGGCTTCCTATAAGAATGGCTATCGTATAAGTGGGTAACGTACTGTACTGATACAGCTAGTACACGGTACGAAATGCCGTAACATTGAAATGGCTTCCCATAAGAATGGTTATCGTATCAGTGGGTAACGTACGGTACTGATACAGCTAGTACACGGTACGACATGCCGTAACATTGAAATGGCTTCCCATAAGAATGGTTATCGTATCAGTGGGTAACGTACGGTACTGATACAGCTAGTACACGGTACGACATGCCGTAACATTGAAATGGCTTCCCATAAGAATGGTTATCGTATCAGTGGGTAACGTACGGTACTGATACAGCTAGTACACGGTACGACATGCCGTAACATTGAAATGGCTTCCCATAAGAATGGTTATCGTATCAGTGGGTAACGTACGGTACTGATACAGCTAGTACACGGTACGACATGCCGTAACATTGAAATGGCTTCCCATAAGAATGGTTATCGTATCAGTGGGTAACGTACGGTACTGATACAGCTAGTACACGGTACGAAATGCTGTAACATTGAAATGGCTTTTAAAAATACCTGTGATTATCATGTAAATTATTTTTTCTTTCGTTTTGATTGGCCGAGATAACTACAAATGTCGACCTACAAATGATGATCTGCTCATGCGCATTACGGTGCCAACTGAGCTGTCCACTCATGCGCAGTAACGTTGCATTTCTCAAATGATGGCTCGCTTTCCTGAGCTGTCAGAAAATTGACTTGGCATGTTTGATAGACAGCAAAAACAGCCTGAACGCAAAAAAAATTTGATTGATAAAACAATTATTGAAGTTGGTTATCACAAAATATTGTTATTTGTTAGTGTCTCGGAACAATAATTCTGCCTTCGGCATCGGTAAATAATCGCTTGCTTGCAACTGTACTAACATCTATTGTCCAATAATTGCTTATTCATTTCAGGTCATTGGTCTTACCGCTTCTCTTGGTGTTGGGCAATCGAGCAAAGAAGAAAAGGCAAAGGAGCACGTCCTTTGCATGTGCGCAAACTTGGACGCTTCTAACATAAGTACTGTCTGCAAAAACTCAGAGGAACTCCAGAAAACTACTGGTGATAATATGCTTGAATGTAAGAGAGTACAAGTTAGCAGGGAACCTGACATCTTTGAGCAGGAGATAAATAAGGTATTGCACGTTCCAAATTGTTTTCTGTTCGATGGTGGGAGGAAAGACACTTGGCATCCTTATCTTGTTATCTTTCTTAGAAACGTTTTGTTTCCTAAATTAGAATATGGAAGAAATCGAAAACTTCATAAATCAACCTCCCCAAACAACGAACCGTGAAGTTGAGAGTTATCGTCAGTGGATTGAAGCAATCGAAAGTGATGCTACCAAGTTGGAAAACAGCAATCATTTTATATATGCACAACGACTCAGACGGTATATATCCTTATATATATTTTGGTGATCATGCTAGTGGTGGTAATAGCGATGGTGGTCATAGTAATGGTGGTCATGGTACTGGTGGTCATGGTACTGGTGGTAGTGGTGGTGGTGGTCATGCTGATGGTGGTCATGGTGGTGGTGGTCATGGAAGTGATGGACATGGTAGTGGTGGTCATGGTAGTGGTGATGGTGGTCATGGTGGTGGTGGTCATGGAAGTGATGGACATGGTAGTGGTGGTGATGGTAGTGGTGATGGTGGTCATGGTGGTGGTGGTCATGGAAGTGTTGGACATGGTAGTGGTGGTCATGGTAGTGGTGATGGTGGTCATGGTAGTGGTGGTCATGGTGGTGGTGGTCATGGTAGTGGTGGACATGGTAGTGGTGGTCATGGTGATGGTGGTCATGATGGTGGTGGACATGGTAGTGGTGGTCATGGTAGTGGTGGTCATGGTGATGGTGGTCATGGTGGTGGTGGTCATGGTGGTGGTGGTCATGGTAGTGGTGGTCATGGTGATGGTGGTCATGGTGGTGGTGGACATGGTAGTGGTGGTCATGGTAGTGGTGGTCATGGTGGTTGTGGTCATGGTAGTGGTGGTCATGGTAGTGGTAGTCATGGTGGTGGTGGTCATGGTAGTGGTGGTCATGGTAGTGGTGGTCATGGTGGTGGTGGACATGGTAGTGGTGGTCATGGTAGTGGTGGTCATGGTGTTGGTGGACATGGTAGTGGTGGTCATGGTAGTGGTGGTCATGGTAGTGGTGGTCATGGTAGTGGTGGACATGGTGGTGGTGGACATGGTAGTGGTGGTCATGGTAGTGGTGGTCATGGTAGTGGTGGTCATGGTAGTGGTGGTCATGGTAGTGGTGGACATGGTAGTGGTGGTCATGGTAGTGGTGGTCATGGTGGTGGTGGCCATCGATGGTGACGATGATATCTGAAGTGTCACGAAACGAATTGGTGTTATCGTATGGTCATCAAGAGTTTTTTGTTTATTTCGTAGTTACCACGAGGCTCTGCTAATCAACAGCAATGTTAGAACAGAAGACGCCATTCTTTATCTGGACGAGTACTTCAATGGCCTTGACAAATCAAAATTCAATGAAACTGAATCAAGGTTGCAAGACTTGTTTCTCAAAACGAAGGAGCGAATCGAAAAGCACACCCAAGAAGCTGGTATGCCAGAAAACCCATTGCTCAAAAAACTACAGGAGCAAATAAAAGGTTTTCATGCAAAAGCCCCAAAGGAATGCCAAGCCATAGGAATCTTATTCACTCGCACAAGGGATTACGCACACGCACTAAAGAGATGGATGGAAGAAACTGAAGAGCTCAAGGAAATGTTAAGACCTGAGGTCTTGCTTGGAAGTGGTAAGGGCAGCGTAGTTTGTTTGACTCATCTTCCAACGGCTTATCTTACCATAGGTAGATAGGTATCCATAGGAGCCCTGGAAACTAAAGACGTTTCAAAAATGTCCCTAGGGAGGGATGCAGGGGGCTGAAATTGCATCCTTAAGCCCTCTTACTGGACTCGCTATTTTCTACCTTCCACGAGGAAGATTATTTAATGCATGACATATATTATTTAGGTAAACCAATGAGTAAATGAGAGAAAAAAATATCTTTTCAAATTCCACAACAGCTGCGTTAACGCAAAGCCAACAAGAAAAAGTCATCAATGATTTTAAGGAAGGCAAAGTCAACATCATCATTGCAACAACCGTTGCAGAAGAAGGACTGGATATCCCTAAATGTAACTATGTGATTCGCTATGGAGTGAAGGGAAATGAGATATCTTTCGTACAGTCACGTGGCCGTATCAGGGCTGAAGAGGGTGGTTATGTACATCTGAGTGACGCCAAGTCAAGGGGGGCTGAGCATGAAAAACGAAACCAGTACAGAGAAATGCTTATGACACTTGCTGTCCAAGATGCCCAGAATATGAAAAAAGAAGAATTTTTGAAGAAGGTAAAATGATATTAAAATAATAAAAAAACGGAATTCTCATTCAGTCATTACAAACGAATAGACCTCGTTAGCTTCGTTGTTTGTTGTGCCCATTTCAGACCATGTGATGCCGGCCACTTTTGGGAGTTGATTCTTTTATGTGTAAATATTTTAATAAAAGAGCATTTCTCAAGGGAATGTCATGTAATCTGAAATGGGCAATTTCCATACGAAGCTAAAGCAGTCTATTAATTATGGTTTCTTTCTGACAGATTGAATTGCTACAAAACAGCAGTGTACGTATTGTGAAGAAGAAACAACAGCTTGAAGAAAAAAAGAAGTCTCAACTCAAATTTGTCGTCGACCAAAGTGTTGCGTTTTACTGCAGAAAGTGTAACGCATTGGTTTGTAATGCTCAAGACATTCGTAGGTTTAAAGAGGCCCATCACGTGGTTATCAACAAGGAAATATATGAAAGGGTTGACATCAAACCACACGAAAAACCAAATACTTTCGATGGCATTTATTTTGGTAAAAAGGTAATTATCAATTAGGTTTTAAAATGGTAATTGTTCATTTCCTAGGTATTCCATATAATGAGGTTAATTAAGGTCCTGTTACACTGCGATTTTCTCAGCAACTTGTCTCTCGATGCTTGAAAATGTAGCGTTGCGGGTTACCAAGGTGAGGTGTTACCATGCAACTTAATCTCAACAACTTGCAACGACTTGAAAAATATGCTATGCCTTAAAATTGCGAGACAAGTTACTGGAGGGGTGATACACTGTGCAGTGGCGTTGCCAGTTGCTGCAATCCGTTGCGAAAAGTAGAACTGAGTTCTACTTCGTGAAACAACAAAAAAATGCAGGAAACCCCTCCAACTGAGTTGATCGCCTTCCCCGAAAGGAATTATGGGTCACTACTTTTGGTTAGCATTTTCTAAGTATACAATGTAGACTTTTCTTGTTGATTGAAATAAAATTCCGCCATGAGCTCGACTAGCGTTTACGATTAATTTAAAGAAGGAAGAACTCGTATTTCATAAATTCTTTTAGCAGAATAATGGGAAATGCTAATCAAAATATGATGTTGAATCCTCAATTCTGATTGGTTGACCTTGAGTTTGTTTTCAAGGTCAACTCAGCTGGCTGTTATACACTGTGCAATTCTGCTGGGAAAATTGCACAGTGTATACAGGGCCTTTAGTTTTTCGGCCCGTTTTTGTCACGTTTTTTTTTTGTTTTCTTCGCCATAATTATATCTATATTCATTTATGTTCTTATGTACCTCGAATACAGTCTATCGCATACGAGTTTTGGGGTCAGTGTATATTTCAAGTATAAATAAGGTTACTGTCTGCTGGTCTGCCTGTCTACCTTTCTTGGGGGGGGGGGGGGGTAAGGCATTAACGTTATTTAAAATGTAATGAAACATAACGTTGTAATTAAGATAACGTCTTTTGCCCCTTAGATTTTTTGTAAGAAATGTGGCCATGACTGGGGAGTTATCATAACAGTTGAAGAAACAGAATGGCCGTGTCTGAAGGTCGCTAGTTTGGTGACAACACTAAACCATGGAAAAGTAAGAAAGCTCTTCAAAAAGTGGAAGGATCTGCCATTCAAGATATGTGAAGCTACCTTGGAGGAAATCATACAAGCTGAAGATGATGATAATTAAGGAAATATGTTTTATTATATTCGGAATTCTCTTCATTTCATTGTGTAGATGAGAAAAATGATGTTTAAAATGCACGTGCACCATGCGCGATTGTCTGGTACAACGTGATTCACGATGGCTTTACTACAATACAAGGAAATAACAGTTATCAGAGTTACTCTCTGAGTTACTCTCCATTGCATGACCTTTAAACAACTGTTTCAAGTCGAGGCATTTGGGTGGTCAACAATAGAGTAAATGTATTGAAACTGACCCAAATGTCACGACTTAAAGCAAGTGTCTGAAGGTGCATGCGCAATGGAATGTAACTCTGATATCTGCTATTGATAAATTAACATTTTTGGATAAAAAATGGTTGCAGCAATTGTTTTATGTACCTTTCTAGTTCAAACAGTAATACAGAACCAATATCGTTAGGTTTAGTTTTATTGTTTGGAAGACCAATCTTATTTTACTAATTATGAAACTCGTTCCGATCGGTACCGGGTACAAACTGAAAGTGTTTCAAGTTAACCATGCCCTGAAAAAGATCTTCCCAGAGGTTGTTTCATAATTTTAAATGAAAATTTTAGAAATTAAAATGTGTTAAAACACGGCCAAAAGATAAGCTCGGAGACTGTTCGTCATAGAGAGTGTGGATGGGTCTGACAAGTGACATTTTATTGTTTGGGACATTATTATTTTGATTATTAATAGTATTGTCATGCATGATCAGCACTTGTAAAATTACCGTACCTACTCGATTAAGCGCCGCAGCTCTCTTTAAATGTTTAGTATTTCGGTTGCGGCGCTTATTCGGGGAAAGCCCTTATTTGAGACGGTCGGCTCGACTCTTTGATATTTTTTTCTCATGCAGCGCTTAACCGGGGGAGGGACTACGGTAATAGTAGTTATCACAGGTGCATGCAAAACAGGCATTGTATCGACCAGATGCCTCACTTGTATGATTCTTAAAACAAAAGAATATCTCTTTGCGGGCTCAACTGTAATAACAGCTATAAATAAGACCCCTTTTAGGTGACGTCAAAGCAGCCCTATTTGGAGGACAAAACAAAAGAATTCCAATATTCTGTTTTGTTCTCCTTCTGTGTAGGGTCTGGGTACGAGAAGTAATGCGTCACTCAAATATTGAAATTTTCTAAAAAAAATTTTTTATCAATTTGTCGCCTCTTCCGATCACTCAAATTTAAGTAGGAGCAAGCTGATTAAAAAAAACACAGACTAAAAAGTCTTATTGTCTTATAAACTTCATAACGCGGTTTGGGCTGCCTGTGATTTACGATTGAGTTAAAATAAAATATGGTCTTCCTGTGATTTCCGGGAATTGATATAGAACATGGCGGCTACGAACTTGGATGGTGGATGACTCGCGCCGTGAAGCGTTTGTAAACATGGAGCTTCAAGATTCAACACTGTGTTTCTTATATGACCAGCTTAGGGTTGAAACTATCCGGTACCTTGAGGATTATATTAGAAGCGAAAGAGGCACTCTGGCTGAACTTAAAGACCGCTTTCGTCGATCTCTTCCTGAAGAAGACCGAAGAAGAGTTAGAACTGTAAAAAAACTCGTAGATACCTTGGAAGAAAGAAGTGTTATAGGACCTAACAATGTGGAGTTATTAAAGATGTTAGCTGAGGCGCTTGAATTACAAAAACTGAAGGAAAAAATTGAGAAATTTGAAACGAAGTGTGCAGGTAATGGGTAATGTCTCGGGAAGTTCAATCATGATCCTACGCCTACGGAGTGAGGTTGCTTACAATAGACCTCATCGGCTTGGGGGTAATGCTGTCCCATTTCAGACCACGTGTCATTCTCTTGAGAATAAGATTCTTTGTTTGAGTTGTATCCATATATTCATGTATCTTCTCATGCGCAACCGTTAAACAATGAAATGATACTCTGGGGAAAGACACGTGGTCTGAAATGGGACAACATTACACCCAAGCCGATGAGGTCTATTGGGGTTAGGTTTAAAAATAGTGTTAATATTTGGGAAGACATTGTAAAAATCTCTTTATTTAAGTGTCTAGTTGTTCTAGCGCTTTCGCACTAATAGGGGACACTTTTCACTCACACACACTACCACTACATTCAGTATTTTATGCACACAACGCTCACTCACATGTTGATTTTGATGGAGTGAGGAAACCGGAGTACCCGGAGAAAACCCTCATAGCACAGGAGAGAACAACACATCAAACAAACTCAATTCACATATGGCAACCGCAGGGCTCGAACCAGATGCCAGAGCCTTTGGAACCACAGTGGTGAAAGGCGACATGCTATCCTGTAGGAATAACTCCTGCGTATAGGCTGTGTAGGATGTGCTGTCATATTGTATCTTTCTTATCATATTCATTTTTAATGAAGATGATGATTTCTGAAAAATAGATTTCAAAAGTAGTGATATTTAAGAAAATACAGTTTGATGTTTTAAGGAGCACAAGAACAATGCTTTCTGACGTCACATACTGTTTGGTAAAGGCATCCCACATTGAGTATTGTGTTTAGGTTGACAAAGCAAGATGCAGGGTTTTTTTGATCTAGTTTGTGGGACTAGCTTTTGAAAAGGCTCTGGGGAAACCATCCTCCTTAAGCTGGACCTACAGGCTAATCAGTATTCTGTATCGAATATACAGAATACTAATTAGCTGAGCTGTATGGGGTTTACAGTGTTCTCATGTTACCCCAGTCATGCAAATTCATTGAATACCATATTCACTTATGTTTTTGTATCTGATATTCTTTCAGGAATATTCCAGAGAACACTCAATGGTAAATTTAAAATCTGTAATGAATTTATTGCCTCATAAATTATACTTTTTTTTTTTTATTAATTGCTGCCTAATATTATTACCTTAATTAAAATATTGATATGTCTTTTTAATTTTTATAGCCGCTGGAAGTGCTTCAGGTAAGTTTTTTTGTTCTGTTATGTTGCATATAATTATTGATTGACATTGACTGTCATTAATGTTGTCCACCAAAAAAGACATTTAGACCAAAAGAAATGTCATGTGATACCTAATACACTCTCTCTAAATGCTCAATACCAGCATGCAATCATTGTATAAGTAGAAGAGTAAATGGTTTGAACCCAGAAGTAGTTGTATTTTGAAAACAGCTCCTTGTCTGTTAAGTGGTGAGTCTTTGTCTTTAACGTTAGTTTACAAGTGTCATAGGGTCATAACAGGTTTTTGAGCAACACTAATGTTGTAAGGTTGTAGAATTCGTGCTATCGTCTCCAATTGCAAGGTGCCTTTGATGTAGGGTATGGTGGCAGTAATGTAGGTTTATCAGTAGTTTTGTTAGTAGATTTGTTGTTATGATTGTTCTGTTTAATGAATTTCACTCAGTTCTATGTTTTTCTTTTTTTTTTATTCTTTCCATAGGTTTTATATGGCAGAAGTTCAAAGGTGAGTTTTTAGGGCATTAGTGAGAACTCCCCCCCCCCCCCCCAATAAAAAAATACTTTGAACCTACATTTGAAAAACTGCATGCCCCAACACCCATCTAATTATTAAGCAAACACCAGGCAAGGTTCCAAAAGTGTCCACTTTTACAGGTACAACCCACAACTGTACCTATTTGTATTAAACATATCTTTTGTTGATTTTAACAGGAGCAATATGTACCTCAGGTTAGTTAGAAATCCAATGACTAAATTCTAACATACAATTTGTTTAGTACGTGTTTAATGGCACAGGGACAGTGGTGGATCCAGAATGATTTTCTGATATCAGTATTACTTTTTTTTTTTTTTTGGTCTTATCTTATCCTTTATTCTTATTGTATTCTTTATTCTTTATTCTTAATTAATAATAATATTAATAAAGGTCTTTATTCAACATCTTAAAACAAACGTTTGAGTTTACATGTAAATATAATAATAATAATAATATATAAATAGATAAATTTGGGTAAATATATGACTAATATATATGGATAAAATATTTGACTAAGAATTATAGAAGAGACATCTATTTACAAAGCATTTTTTAAAGCCTTCGGTTTTAACCTTGGGTAGAATAAAGGGGTGCCCCCTGGGCCTTTAATTCACTTTACTCAGCCTTTTCCTTTCTGGAGGTAGTAGATCTTATAAAGGATTATTTGTAGACTTGGTGATCTTCAACCACAGAGCACTATTGCTCTTCTTAAGTAACTCTTTTATAGGCTTTGTAAACTTAATATATTAACCAAATTTCAATGCTCTATTTTGGAGTCTATCTATGTTGATTAAATATTTACTGTAAGCGGCAACACCCCACACCTGAATGGCAAAGTAAACAGTGACATTATAAGAGAGTGGAAAAGAGTATGTAAGTCATCTAGTATATACATTAGAAATATCGATGCGTGAAACGTGATGCCAACCACCACCCCCCCCCCCCCCCCCCCACGTGCTACTACAATACAATACAATACGATCATACATACATACGTTACCTAAACTTATAATTACTGTATGATTATGATTTTGCAGCTATACATTTGAAAACTGTGTTATCAACAAGAGGAGTACCAATATTAGCAGGTGCAGCTTTTATGTACATATATAACACGAATCCTGAAAAACTGAAAGATCTTCAACCATTTGTGGACTTCGGGGCTGACGTAATTGCAGTCCTTAGAGGCTCGGTTGTTTTTGTCTTGAAATTCTCAAGCATTTCATCGCTAAAAAGGCTATGGCAGAGCTACAAGGATGGCTCGTTGAAAAAAAAGCTAAAAAAATATTTCAATGAGACGAAAGAATTGAAGGAATTTGTGAGCCGAGGAACAGAGATTGATGTGGAGGTTACGATAGATGAGGAAGAGTACCGTGAAGCTCTCTTGGATCTTATCCTATTGGAGGTGAAAGGTAGAATATATCTCTTGCATGTGCAAAATATCGTTTTGATTGCTTTGGTGGTTGCATGTTGATTGTTACTGGGTTGCCTGTGACAAACCAGTCTAAAAATACCTTCGGTTTTTTTTTTTTTTTGGAAAAATTATGCGCCTGATGTTGTGATACATAACCCCTGACGACTACTCTCTCCGCATTAGATATAATCGCATTTAATTGTTTCCTTTTGTTTTTTTCTTAGGTAATTCAACGAAGAGTACTAAAACACAGCGGAGACACTCCATATGCTGTGGACGAGATGTTCCTGAAGAGAGCAATAAATCAATGGATGTGACACAGATTCAAATACGAGTAGGACGACCTATTATTGAACTGGAAAAATCGATAGATGGTATAAAACGTAAGTCTCATTGATATTTTTTTATTTGTCTGGCGTGCTCCACTTTTTTTTACTAATTAACTTTCAGAAAATTTGGATCATTTGCTTGCAAATAAGATTCATGCCGCAAAAGCGATTTTATATACACCTATTTCAAAAACGTTTGGTGAAGGTTTTTGTTGCATGTTGCATGTCGCTTTCCAAGCTTGACATATTTTATGTTCATATATATGTAAATAATGTCAGCACAAATCTGAAGAATATGTGCTGGAAAAACCTGAAGACAAAGTTTGGGGAAATACCATATTTTTGCGATGATTCCTTGTGATGTAAAGCGTAAGATGGCTATTGGGTGTTTCTAATACCCAAGCAATCAATGTTCAATCAATCAAAACCTTCATAAACACCATAATGTCAACAGAAAAAAAACTGATTTGCTTGACAGTCGTGACCTCAGGTACCCACCTTGGAATTGCTGAATTCCCTTTATTTGGTGGGTTGTTATCACGGTGTAGGTATCACGGCCGTCTGGCGTGGGTCGCTTGATTATTAGTCTTCTGGCAGGAGGTCGTGGGTTGCAGTGGCGGATCCAGAATTTTAAAAAGCGGGGTTCTAATTTCGTTCAATTGAGCGTAAAGAACATTATTGGCTTCACGAGATCTCACGAAGGGGGGTTCCATGGAGCCCTCGGAACCCCCTGGATCCGCCACTGGGTTGTCGTACGTGTTACATTAACCTTACTTTTAAAACGTACTGTTATTTTTTCGGTTCAGGGCTAAAAAAAAGATTAGCAAAAGGATTGTCAAAAACCGCCAAATTTGAAGAGGAAAGGCTATCTGAAATAAGAAGACAATTATCTGAGATGGAAATCTTTTTAGGTATAATAACATTAATCAGTAGAATAAAGCAACGCATACATTTTCATAGTCTGCGTACCGGCCCTCTGTTGGGATTCGGAGGGGGTGGGAAGGAGCAAAGATGAGGGGGGAGGGAGAGGGAGAAAGGCTTGAAAACCGCTAAGCAGACAAAAAGGTGCCTTGTTTAAAGCGTTGTCTAGGAAGATCCAACAGCAAAAAGGTGCCTTTTCAGTTTTAACTATTTCAATCCTCGAAAGAAACTCCAGAAACTATATCGAAGACAAACCTTTGAAATTCCTATCCTTTTGTCAAAACATAAGGGGCCTTTTCCCTAGGTGCCTCGTTTTTTTTCAAAAATTAGCCAAAAAACTGAAATGTTAAGCACTTTCACACCTCTGAAACCTGAGAATTCGATTTTTCAACATTGGATCAGTTTTTTTTACATTTACAAATGATTAGCTAGACCTTCAAGTCTATTTGTAGTAGGAAAAGTATACATACATACATACATTGACCATTTAATAACATATTTCTAAATATCGAAAATCGATATCCACTTCCAAAATAACCGGGTTGTTTTTACAATAATTCCTTAGCTGCGGCAGGTTTCTCGGAGATCAGATTCAAAGAGGCAGAAAATATACGTCTCGCCGAAGACGTAAAAAGGAACATACCGCTTGTTAAAAAAAGGAAATCATCCGAGGAATCTGGCTGGCAAACGAAATCCTTGTCAGAGTATGATGAAGAAGGTGTGTAATAGACATTTTGCGTTGTCGTATTTCTCACGACAATTATGATTGCTAATTTTAATTTTAGAAGGACAAAACGTCAACGCTTTTAGCGATGGGACTGAACAGCATTTTTTTATACGCCAATTATTTTTTCAAATTTTCAAATTACTCATTAGTTATTAATTCCTTAGGTCCTTCAGGTTACTTGGACTACAGACCTAAAAAGCGGGCAAAAAAGAGACGTCTCTTAGAAGACTTAGGCATACCAAGGAAGGTATTACCGTTTACGAAAGGGGAATCATCCTTGGAATCTGCCTTACCATTCGTGGAATCTATGTTTTTAGAGACTGAAGTGGAAAGAGGTGTGTATTAGACATTTTGCGTTGTTGTATTTTTCACGTCTTAGTTAAAATTACTAATTTTAACCGCTTATGAAAGGAGAATCATTCGTGGAATCTGAATGGCAACTCATGGAATCCATGTCAGAGGATGAAGGTGTGTACAGTTCTACTTTAAGAAGGAGCCGGAGAACGTCTTCGCTTTTGTGCGATGGTAAGAAAATACTGAACAGTAATGATTTCTTATACGCCATTTTTTTCAAATTACTTATTACTTATTAATTCCTTAGCTGCGCCAAGAAGGAGCCGGAGAACGTCTTCGCCTTTGTGCGATGGTAAGAAAATACTGAACAGTAATGATTTCTTATACGCCATTTTTTTCAAATTACTTATTACTTATTAATTCCTTAGCTGCGCCAGGTTTCTCGGAGATCAGATCGAAAGATGGCTCCGACAACATTTTTTTTAAATAGGTATATGTATGCTCCCCTATTGGGCGGGGTTGAGTATATTAGTCTGTTAAGTGGTAGATCGTGGGTTGTCCGGCGTTACATTAAGCTTACTTTTAAAATGTACTTCCTCAATTATCATTATTCGTCCAATTCAGGGAATTAAAAAAAACGAAAGCAGTTCTTTATGATAGGATTTGTTGTACATAGTTCCAATTGATTCAAGTTAAATCACTGAGAACATTTTTTCGCTCTATCAGTTTATTAGCACACCCCCACAGTCCTTTTTTATACGTTAGTGAAGCACGATCCTTACAAGGCCGGACCATGCAGCAAAGGTGCTGCCTTTATAATAAAACGTACATGGTTAGATCTTAAAGTCTATTTATATAAGGGCCGGGTCACCACATACAAAGCCAGGCAGAGCATGCGACATACTTTAAAGCTGCTGGCCAGTAATTATCGCAAACGCTGTTGGTCTGTGCCGTTTTTCACAGCTAACATACTCCAGCTTCGTGAGTACCAGAAAGAGCTTGCAGAACCTGCCCTGGGAGGCAAGAACACTATCATCTGTTCACCAACTAACATTGGCAAGACTTTTGTTGCTATGGAGATTGCAAAAAGACACCTTGATTATTACAAAAGTCTTAAAAGTAATGGTAAGCTTACCTCTGTAGATAAAATTCACATTGTTTTAACGTTTTCCTAACACTTTTGACTTCAATCATCACCACAAAACAACTATGTTCCTTGCTCGATTTCCAGTTATCTCACCCATAATACGGAGCACTTTTTGATGGAACGGTGTTAGGGCTATATTGCATACCGGTGGTTACTAGTAGCAGTTGAATTTCAACTCAGTGAAGGAAATACCAACGTTAAATGCAAGTAGTTAGCGGTTTAAGGTTGTAAAAACTTCTCAAATCAGTCATGTGGGATAGTTGCCGCCTGGATCAAAGAACTTTTAAAACTAGTGCTTGGAAAAAACATTCAAACCGGGCGCAAATATATAGTATAAAAGAGGGTTCTGTAGTACGGGGTTATAACCGTTTGTCATCTATCTGTTGCCAACATTGTCCCTAAATTATTGATATATTTTATATATTTTAAAGAAGTGAAAAGTCCCAAAGTGATCTTTGTGATGGATAAACCGAACTTGTTGAATCAAAGAATAAAACTTTTTAAGAAGTACCTGACTAACTACAACATATCAGCTATCTCGGCATATGTGGCCCGTCTTCACCGTATAATCCAGGATAATGATGTAATAGTGTTGGCTGCACATATTCTGGTGAACGCCCTGGAAGACAAATCAGTGGATATTACTGATATATCACTTCTTGTGTTTGATGAATGTGACCATGACAACAAGCTTCACCCAATCAACCAGATTATGCAAGAATATTTGAAATTGAAAATAAATGGGTCAAGTGAACCTAAAAAACTTCCTCAGGTAATGGTGCAGGTTCATTCATGCTCTAATTTGTCTAGCTTATATATATCATTTTTAATCAAAGTTTTTGGAGGGTGTGGTCGTAAAGTGTCCAATTTTTGTTTGATATATGGTTTACTTTAATAAAAAAGATGTGTGCCGTATAAGATTGAGTGCAAAGTAGTAGTAGGTGTGGCAGTGTTTGTCGTCACATTGACAAAATTGAGGATGTCTTGGTTCGTTTAACGGCGATAATGCTAATCCAATGATGCTTACTTCAGGTGGTTGGTCTCACTGCTTCTCTTGATACAACTACTAAGGAACAAGTCTTACAGATGTGTGCTAACTTAGACGCCTCTAACATCAGCACCGTTCGCAGAAACGTCGAGGAGCTGAAACGTTTTTCTCGTCATGTATACGAAAGGAAAAAGACACAAGTCGAAAAGAAACCTAACATATTTGAAAAAGAAATAAATAAGGTATATTAAGTAATCGAACTACTTTAAAAGCCGTTTTATGAAATATATTAAAGTATTGTGATTATTTTAAAACAGCCGATGGCCCGCCATGTGCCTGGTAACATACTTTTAAAAGCCTATTTTCGTTGGACCAATCTACCCTCAACGTTAACTTGTACGATGTTGGAATTTTTCAATGATATGGCATGTCCAAACTTATGTGCGTGTTCTGCCAAGGCTAATTTATCTTTTAGCTTTTATCTTCATTAAGATTCGAAGAACACTTCAGAAATTGTACACCGTTATTGTTTTGTTATGCAGTGTATGACATTGTAATTAGTTAGCTTTTTTCGTGTACTTCTGATTTTATTTCGTGCTATTCAAATAGGCTATGGAAGAAATCGAGGCTTCTATCAATGAAGCCCCTCCAAAAGCAACGAATCGGCAGGTAGAAAGTTACCGCAAGTGGATTGAAGCACTTGGAAAGAAGCAGGGAGAAGGAAATCAATTGACATGCACATCAGTACTGAGATGGTATTTTTTTTAGTAAATTTAATGGAATTGTGAGTTTAGGGAATGGTGATGATGACAATACTAATAATGGTTGCATGATGTTAGTGCTGATGTTGGTGGTGATGCTGCTGATGTTGGTGGTGGTGATGTTGGTGTTGATGTTGGTGGTGGTGGTGGTGGTGGTGGTGTTGATGTTGGTGGTGGTGATGTTGGTGTTGATGTTGGTGTTGATGTTGGTGATGTTGATGGTGGCGATGTTGGTGGTGGTGATGTTGGTGTTGATGTTGGTGGTGGTGATGTTGGTATTGGTGGTGGTGATGTTGGTGGTGGTGTTGGTGTTGGTGGTGATATTGGTGGTGGTGTTGATGTTGGTGTTGGTGGTGATGTTGGTGGTGGTGATGTTGGTGTTGGTGGTGTTGGTGTTGGTGGTGATGTTGATGGTGGTGATGTTGGTGTTGGTGGTGGTGATGTTGGTGTTGATGTTGGTGGTGGTGATGTTGGTATTGGTGGTGGTGATGTTGGTGGTGGTGGTGGTGTTGGTGTTGGTGGTGATGTTGGTGGTGGTGTTGATGTTGGTGATGATGTTGGTGGTGGTGGTGTTGATGTTGGTGGTGTTGGTGATGATGTTGGTGGTGTTGATGTTGGTGTTGATGTTGGTGTTGATGTTGGTGGTGATGTTGGTGGTGTTGGTGTTGATTTTGGTGTTGATGTTGGTGTTGATGTATGTGTTGATGTCGGTGCTGATGTTGATGCTGAATTTGAATTTGTTAAATTTGTAATGATGAGTAGTAATTCTTTGTTGATGTTCTAGTTATCATGAGGCTCTGCTAATCAACAGCAACGTCAGAATTAAAGACGCAATTCTTTACCTGGATGAGTACTTCAACACACTCGACAAATCAAAGTTCAATGAAACAGAATCATGGTTGCATGAATTGTTTCTCAAAACGAAGGAGCCAATCGAAAAGCACATCCAAGAAGCTGGTATGCCAGAAAATCCGCTACTTGTCGAATTACAGAAGATTTTGGTAGATTTCCACGCAAAGAAAGTTCATGGAAAATCGAAAGCTAAAGGAATCTTATTCCCTCGTACGAGGGATTACGCACACGCACTAAAGAAATGGATTGAAGAGACTGAGGAGGTTAATAAAATTTTAAGGCCCGAGGTTTTGCCAGCTGATGTCGGTGAGTATTTTGCATGCACTTGGTGTAAGATGAAAATTAGAAGATCGTCATGCAAGAGGGATACGGGTGAACGATGTTTTATTGCGTAAGCCCTAGAGATGGTTACTTTATTTTTGACTAAAGGGAGTGAAACTGGTGGTGAGCTGTCTGTAAAAGTAAAATCGCCCCTTATTGAAAATTTTACTTTAGAACAGGGAATTAGAACTTTTGAAACTGATGAAAGCGATTACAATAGGTCCATAAACTTGATCAAGTTTCTTGCAGACTGTGGATATATTTTAGTAGGTAAATGAATGAAAAAAAATTCACATGTTTTCACAATGTACAACAGCTGCTTTAACGCAAAGCCAAAAAGAACAAGTCATCAAGAATTTTAAGAAAGGCACAGTCAACATCATCATTGCAACAAGCATTGCAGAAGAAGGACTGGACATCTCTGACTGCAGCTACGTCATTCGCTATGGAATGCTGCAAAATGAGATTACTAGTGTATCTTCAATTGGCTATATGGTGGCAAAGCGGGGCAAAAGACGTAACAAATACAGAGAAATGCTGTTCGAATTAGTTTTGGAAGATATAAACGATATTCCCACTGAAGAGTTTCTAAAAATGGTAAGCCAAGCTAAAGGATGTTGTTATGCTTTTTTATCACAAATTTTATCGCATCATAGTGCGAAAGGAGATATTAGAGGTTAGCCCTATCAAGAATATCTCCTAGATCGAATTGGAGTTGATTTTTACGGAGGGAGGAAAACCGGAGAACCCGGAGAAAAACCCTCGAAGCACAGGAGAGAACCAACAAGAAACTCTACTCACTAAATGATAAAAGCTTTAATGAATTTAATTATTACGTTTTTTGACAGATACATAGCCGGCAGTTCAAAAGTGTTGCCAGTGAAAAGGAAACGCCAACCTTAGAAGCCATGAAGATGACATGAGAATTGAAAGCTAAGAATATAAGAAAAATATTACTCAATTACTCTCAATGTCTTAGCCTAGTTGGCTCAGGCCAAAATAATACAAAATACGTCAATGTGCATTGTGCAGGCAATGTGCATCAAAGCTGGGAAACTGTAAAAATTGAACAGGGAAATCGAAGGAAATAAAAGGGGGGGGGGATTACTGTGTTATTTTCGTCTGTTGAATTACTTTTGTTTCCATAGAAAATGTCAAAGGTAAAACTGTCAGATGATTTTTTTATAGCGGAGCCGAAAAGCGTAAGGACTCAATTTCCCATCATGCTTTGACGGCTAGAATTTTGAGCTCGTGCACATTGGCTATTAGTTTTTTTTAGATGTTAGGAAATAATTAGATTTTTAATTTTAAAATATTCTCAGTAGAGTGTTGTAATTACTTTTAAAGTATACGGTACCTATAGCTATTAGATTCATAGTATGGAGTTTGGGGCTCAAAAGCCCATAAGATCTTTAAATTTTCATGCTAGTCATCATTCAATTTCTGCAAACAGATGGGTGAAAACCTTGTGGATTATTATAAAAGTTTAATAATTACGTAGTCCAAATCAACTTTTAAAATAAAGTGTGGCTTTAAGTATTAACTCTCTCATTCCTAGACGGGTTTCCTCACCAACATTACTAGTATCGTCGTCAGGGTCAGTCAGTGATGGCTTTGCTCATCATGTGGACTGCTTGTACTTGTACTTCAATGAACTGTCCAAATCTGGAGAGCCATCTCTCTCAAGTTTGACATGATGTCCATGATCACCACAATTATTTTAGGAAATTTTATCTCCTCCCTAGGATCATCTTAAATACAACGAAACCGTCAGGAAACCACAAAGCATGCAATAAAACATTGATATACAGTCAAGAAAACAATAAATGATGAAATTTATTTTAATTTAAAGAAATTTTATGATCTGCCATACATTCTCTATATATAGCTATTCAGAACCATAGCTTGGGCTACCTGTGCTGGCGGCAGTGAAAAACCCAACGGGAAACTCGCAACTACCGAGTTCGCAGAATATTGAAAATCACAGTAATGTTTTTGTTGACATATTTCCTGAAATATTCGTCACACTCTCATCTTCAATACCTCTTCTTGCTTCTTGGCTTCAGGTTCCAACATTTTTCAGTGTTCATTTTACCAACGTCTTCTGGGTATAAATATGTATTTATAAGCATTTGGACCCGGCAGTACCTCACGACCATTGAAAAAAGCTTTATTAAGCGAACTGACCGAAGAAGTGACGATATTTTACATATTTTTTTGTACTCAGAGATAGAAATACAAGGCAAATGTCAAGCACCTCGATCACGCGCGCATACTTCGTAGTCCATATGCATTGGGCTACCTGTGTAATTGATTATTCAACCACCATACCAGGGGGGGTTGGACACAGCGCGCGAAGCATCAAGGGACAAAACGTTAATTTGAAATCATTTGCTCCTGGACGTCGAGAAGTGAAGAGCTCCCGACGGTTTGAAACTTGATGTAAACAAACAAAGGACATAAGAATATCAAAAGTTTATGGAGAAACGGGAAGTTAATTAGCTATTTTATATATTATACACGAAATTTGGAATTTATTGAAAAAAATTCAAAACTTAATAAAGCGAATTATTTGTAGCCGAGCCAAACTACCGAGTTTTTCATCTCTAATGATTGCTAGGATGCCTAATATATTGAAGTAATTCAGCTTTTTAACAAGTAAATAACTGATCTGATCCTTTTGGCAACGGAATGCTGGAAAATTATACTGAGGTTTTTAAAGGAATCGACTAAAATAATATGAGAAATTTCAAAACTTTAGAAAAATACCGGCGTAATTGAGTTGTCAAGCCAAGCGCCGATTGATAGAAGTCAAGAAACTAAAACTTATATGACACGAAAATAAAGTACTAAAAAAGTTTTTTTTACTTATGGCAAGAAAACTCTGTTTAAAAATTATCAGAAAACTACTTGCCTGTTCGTAAAATTACCCAAATTTTCAGCAGCAGACTCTGAAAGCCCTGCAGGTGTCACCACAGATCGTAGGTAAAAATTGAAAAACAAAACAAACATGAAATCTCTAAAAAGCAAAGTGTAATATAATATGAAAATTAAATAATATAGAAACAAATATAGAATATTATTAAAGTATTTGTTGGTTTACGACATCTAAAACTAGTTATAGAATTCCATCCTTTTTCGAAAGCAAAATAGTATTTTCAACTCGTAATGAAGTAGAATACCTCTGATTTCACTGTTTAAAATAAAAATATACTTTTCTTTTTTTTTGGTCTTTTTTCCCCACAAAGCAAACAACTTAAATAAAATATTGTTTTAGAAGAACGTTTTTCAATTACAATGAATAAAAAGAAAAAGAAAAACAATAAAACGGCGCCCATTTGGAGCATCGAATAGGTTCACTCTTCGAACAGCAAGTGCATGCAAAGTTAAAAGACAACAGTGAGATGTCAACTTTTACCCCTTTTATCTCACCAATTTCACCTTAACAAGCTTAATTTAGGTACTGTACCTATCTTGTATTTGCATGATGATAAACTGATATTATTTCGACATTTATCTGACCAAAGTGGTAGAACACTATAAAATATTCCTCGTCAAATACTGGAAGAACTGAGTTACCTGCTATACGAAGGCTAGCTCAAGAAAGTCTTCAATATGAGTCTTTATATCTCAAAAAGTACTGGGGAGCCCTGGGGAGCGTTTATACCACATGAAAGGTAATTTCCTCCTTTACATTTTGTTATAGTTTCAATACGAGATCCCTTATATTTCAAGAGTAAACGACAGAAGTGTGAAGCAAGCAGTTTTAGACAAAATGACTCGAGATCAAAATTAACACACGGCAATGAATGACGATAAAAAATATTCATAAGCAAGATTTTGAAGCCAAACTTCTATGACACCTTCAATATAACATACACTTTAATCGTACGAAATTTTATCGCAAGAAAAAACAAATAAATGCTATAAAACCTACTAACTTTAGCACTTGCCTTCTCAGTTCTCTCTGCCATTTTTGTTTTTCCCTCTCTCGAAATAGAGGGTTCTGATTGGTCAGTTTTCACTACCGTGATGCTTCGCGCGCTGTGTCCAACCCCCCCTGCCACCATACCCCTGTCCGCTTTCACTATCCTTCTGTTTTGCCGAAAATATTCCCCTAAATCTATTTGTAATTAATATCAATGGCTCATATAATATGATATGAATAGAGGCTTAACTGCTTCCTTCTAAGATCTTCAGCTGGTCTTATTCTCCTGATGGCGTGATTCGTAATTGGATATTTTCAAAGGCGTCAAAGTATAATTTCAAGGTGAGAAAAATTTGCTCATTTATTTCAAACACAGATCTACAATGTTGAAGTATTTTATCTTATAGTTAACTACTTCTAATAGCTTTACTAGGTGCTAAGGTATTTTGAGGTTTTATATTGCTTAAAGGCTACAACCTGAGTTGATCATGAGTAGTTTGTTTTACGTCGAAGTATCGATCGTCAGCTAGCTGCTCTTGTAAAAATCAAATCTGGAATTAAAAAAAATAACACTTCGACATAAAAATTATTGAATATACTTCCTTGGTACCATTTATCTTGAAGTACATATATGAATAACGTAGTTTTCAAACAGAAAGCTAGAAAAAGTATTTTATAGCTGAATATATGCATTATTGATCATTTCTTGGAAATGATTTGAAACAGGCGAGGTGTTTCCAAGAAGCTGGAACGAATTACATGTCATTGTATTGTAAAATTAATTCTTTTAGATATTCATTTTCAAATGCTGAATCCCAGTATTACATAAGTTTTTACTTCATTTTTTTTTTTCATTATTGTTATTAGCTAGGTGTGAAAAATGGGAAGATTTCAAATGTATGGTCTCCAAAAAATATCCAAAATTACAAGATTTTTATGAAAGAAACTTGGAAATTTCAGAGTGGTGGGGGGATCCTTTCCCAGGGGGGGGGGACTCTGATGTGTAAGAGGTGGTGATGCTCATCGTACCTCAGAGTCTTAGGGGTTAATTTTCGTTATTTCGTACCTTTCAGGGGATTCAAATGAAGAGCTCATTGTAATGGGTACAAATTGTGATTGTTATGACTAAACGAAAGTGGATTTTGGTACCTTTTAGGGGTCATTTTCAAAATTTCTGACAAAAATCCCCACCCTTCCATATATGAGAGTCCCTTTTAGCCAGGAATCCTTTTTCAAATATCATCCATGTTGGTGAGGTATGGATTTTTTTGCAAGCACACACTTCTTCTCAAGTATATAAGTGAGTTTCGACACGTACCCTCTCCCTCCCCCAGATAAATAAAAATATTTTAATGCATGTTCATTATAAATGAATTATTTTCAGATCTGGTTATTTATAGTCACAGATTAAAGCCAGAACTTTCAAAATGGCACAGTGGTCAGTACTTGACTTGGACCAGGAACAGTGAGTATATATAGAGCCCAAATGCACTTGCATAATTGGGTGTAATGTTTTCCCATTTCAGACCACATCTCATTCCCTAGAGTATCATTTCATTGTTTAACAGTTGCACATGTGAAGACACATGAATACAACTCCAACAAAGCTTCTAATGTCAAGGAAATGACACATGACTTACAGGGATTTCATTAAAATTTCTAGTAGGCAAATGGTTTATTCAATTTAGATGGCCGTATCAATATATAAAGGGACCATATAATTGGGACTTGGAATGGCAAAAATAGGCAGCTCTCGGCAGTTCAGATATGGAAAGTAGATGCCAAAGTTCACCAGTTCACCATGTGTTGACCTCCCACATCAACAGGCCAACACTCTTACCAAACTAGCCACCATGCATGGTGGTCAAAGCCCGGGGGGGTCAAAGGGGTAATTTATAAATAAATTATTGATATCATTCAAAATTTCCTGAGTCAAAATTTTACATTATTATTTCTTTAAAGGAGAAATTCCTTCTGCCTAACTATTCTAATAAATGATGTTGGCAACAAAAGTTTAAGGGAGTATTTTAAAAAGCAATGGCCACTAGTATATCAGAAAGTCAAGGGTACCCCACCACCAGCACCTTGGACTAACATACCTAATGACGCTATTGAAATGAATAATATTGAAAGTCGCCTGAGGTTAAAACCGAATGACAAAGCAAACTTTGATAATGGAGACACCGAAAAATGGGATTTTTCACTTTTATCAAGCGTATTATTACATTCGTCTCTGGGATTTGTGAACCCTTTAAGTCCAGAAAAAAGTGCCTTGGAAGATCTTAAAGATGTGCGTAACATATTGGTAGGACATAATACAAGCAGTAAGATAGATGAAGCAACATTTAAATTAACCTGGGCAAAAACCTGTAATGCTTTGAAGTTGTTTGGAGCATCTCAAGCAGATTTCACTGCAGTTGAAGATGGTAGGTATATATCTTTTATATACCCATTGGAATGGGGGGACTTCGTTAGGGAACCGGTTCAGTGTCTATAGGCGGGTATGAATTGGTAATTGATATTTGAAAAGCCTGACCCTATAGCTATCTGAGACAAGAATATCTTGGAAAAACACCATGTAAATAAGATCAACATATAGCTAGGGCTTATAGATAACACTATAATCTATTCAAGACTGAGCTAGGACCCTGTTAAAAATAATATCATGGAAATCGTTCAAGACAATAATTATGATTGAAATCTAAGACCAAAATACCAAAATACCATACCCTATCAGCAGAACATTAGCCATTGTCAAGTTGATGTATAATTATAATCATTATTCTTATTATTACTATATTTATTAAATTATGATTATTATCATCATTCCATTATTATTACTATTATTATTATTATTAATTCATTATTTATAACATACACAACATTTAAGAAATAAATTTGCTTGCCTTTTTAGTCCTGAAAAAGCCATCAGAAACGCTGGTGCCAATTCTGAAAAAAATTGTTGCAACAGAAGAAGATATACGAGACAGCATTTCAAAAAGTTAGTATTTAGTATTAGAAATAGTATTTATAATTGATCTTGCTTTGTTGTTAATAATGTTGTCATAATGCCCATTGCATATTTCAAACATTATGTTTCCAGTTATTCAGAAAATTGAGGAAAATCATAAAGATGTTGTTGGAAAACTGAGCCAGCACAATGATGAGACAAAGGCAACTATCAAAGAAGAAGGTAAAGATAACGATGCTAATGGGTGTGGTGTGGTGTGGTATGTCATGAATGTAATTCCCAGTGGAAGTGGTGAGTTGGCTGTAGTGTGGTGTGGTGTTGTGAGTTGGGTGTAGTATGATGTGGTGAGTTGGCTGTAGTATGGTGTGGTGTGGTATGATGTCATGTTATGCCCAGTGGTGTGGTGAGTTGGGTGTAGTGTGGTGTGGTGAGTTGGGTGTAGTGTGGTGTGGTGTTGTGAGTTGGGTGTAGTATGATGTGGTGAGTTGGGTGTAGTATGGTGTGGTGTGGTATGATGTCATGTTATGCCCAGTGGTGTGGTGAGTTGGGTGTAGTATGATGTGGTGAGTTGGGTGTAGTATGGTGTGGTGTGGTATGATGTCATGTTATGCCCAGTGGTGTGGTGAGTTGGGTGTAGTATGGTGTGGTGTGGTGAGTTGGGTGTAGTATGGTGTGGTGTGGTGAGTTGGGTGTGGTGTGGTGTGGTGAGTTGGGTGTAGTATGGTGTAGTGTGGTGAGTTGGGTGTAGTGTGGTGTGGTATGTCATGATATGCCCTAAATGTGGTGTGGTATGTGTTGCCCTGAGGTGTGGTGTGGAGCTAGGAGTATTGTCTGGTATGATGTAGTGTGGCATGCTGCTGTGGGTGGTAGGGGTTGTATACTGACACACTATGGTGTCAGTGGTGTAGTGTGGTGCATTAAAGTGAAGTGTGGTTTGTTGTGATATTTGGTATCAGATGGGACACACAGTTGTATGAAGACGAGGGAGTGTGACATTTGGTCAATGATTGATATTTTAATCATCATGACATAAAGTGCTTAACCTTCATATATTCCAGCACAATTGACAAGATCGCTGCTTAAAGAGCATTTGGACGGCCAGTCTTCAAGACATATCCTTATGCCAGAAGATCAACGCGTTCTTCTTCAGGAACGTCTTCCTAAATTTCAAGATGATGTCATAGCAACCAATCTCTTTGACAACCTGCCATGTTTGACTCAAGAGCAGAAAGATCAAATAGCACATGATGAAAAGAACTTCCAAGCCTCAAAAGGTGTAAGAACACTGGTGGAGAAACTAGAAGAGCATGAGGAAGGTTTCGGGCAGTTTGTACAAGCTCTTCGTAAAGCAGATCTTGGTCATGTGGCTGTGATACTGGATGCTGACTTTGAAGGTGAATATAGAATAGATGATCATCATCAACATCATCATTGTCATCGTCGTCATCATCATCAACATCATCAACATCATCACTGTCATCATCATCACCATCATCATCAACATCATCATCACTGTCATCATCATCACCATCATCATCAACATCATCACTGTCATCATCATCAACATCATCACTGTCATCATCATCATTGTTTTTATCAGCAGCAGCAGCATCATCATTTTCAAATCATCATCATTATCATCACCATCAATATTATCATCACCCTCATCATCATGCATCACCATCATCATTATTCATACTATATAATAATCATCACTCTTATCATCGAACATCACCATCATCCTTATCATACCATCTTTATATAATCATTACTAATATCGCCATGATCATTAACTCTTATTGCTGTTATATTTAGAACACAACGTTGAGGATAATACCAAAATCGACAAGGAGGAAGCTAACTACTCAGTTGTTGGTTCGGCAGTGGGTGAGACTAATAAAAGTGAAAAATTGTTGAAAAATTTAAAAAGTCTCTTTTGCTCCACCTTTTTCGGAAACTTATCTGAAAGTTCAGTTTTACTGATTTTATGACAACTATTTCTAATTTTTCCATTTCCACTGATCTTCCATTTTCACAAGGCACTTTATTCCTATTTTTCAGATGTTATGATATCGATGCGTATCTTGGATGACAAAAAGAAGAGACGATTAGATTTAGAACAAAACACCGCATCTTCATTCAGCAAAGGCTCTTCTGCTGAGTCCAAGACTTTAAGAAAACATTTCCAGAAGGTATGAATGGATGTTCTGTGAACCATGGTATGAAAAGAATACTTTTTCATCCGAGGTCCTAGGGGAAAAAATGGATATTTTCTCCACACTAAACAGCTCTGCAGTTATTCTCCGTTTGCACATGACATCATAGCCATGTTGAAAGAATTTGACAAAAGGTTTTTTAATGAATTCTTAGTGAATTCTTCCAACGTGGCGACCATTGTTTTTGTTATGTTGCTCAATTCGAAATGATTGGAAACAAAGAATTGGCAAAAATTTGCCATTGAAATTTTAGAGCTAGTTAAAGTCCCTGAATCGCACCCTGTAGCCCAGAATAATGAGAAATGTTTTTTTTTTCATCTTCAAGGTCCTACCAAAAGGATTATATTTCCACCATACTAAGCAGCTCAGTAGCAATGACCACACAAGAGAAGGCAGCAATGCAAGAAGTGCTCAAACAAGCAACAAGGACTCAGTAGTGGTTGTTTTTAGAGTGGCCAAAGTGAGCGTTCTTGACGAGCTTTGGAAAATTTACCAGGATAAAACCCTGGATAAAAAGCTGCAACAAGTTTTAGTGTCAAGAAAAAGCATTTCCTGGAACTGTTCTTTGGAAATAGTGTTCCAAGAAATGAATTATCTTGCCATTAAACGCATTCTTAAAGGTAAGAGTAAAAAAATGTGAAAGAGTTTGAATAGACCGCTTCGGCTTTGGGGTAATGTTTTCCCATTTCAGACCACGTGTCATTCTATGGAGAATAAGATTCTTGGTTTGAGTTGTATCCAAATTCATGTGTCATGTGCACAACTGCTAAACAAAGAAATGATACTCTAGGGAATGACACGTGGTCTGAAATGGGAAAACATTACACCCAGGCTGGAGAGACCTGTCCATTAGTCCCTGCTTTCATCAAAAACAAATTGTTGCCATATTTTTAACCTTTCCATATTGGCTCTTATAGGGACTGACGAAGATGCTGAAACAGAAACAGTCAAGGAACCTTCAAACTCTTCCCAAGGTACAGGAATTAAATCTTGGCAAACATATGCAGCCATTTATTGTCTAGTTGTCTTGCAATAGCTTTCAGAGGTTCTGCTGTATACCCTTTGTGATCATTTTATTCATTATCGTCTCGTAAACTACTCGTTATCCTTTGTTGTTCAGTAGATTCTGAACCAGGTCTTTCAGACTCAGAAAAAGCAAGCTCTTTGGAGGATGATAAAAAGTTCGTAAAACGAGGTAACTTTTCTGTGCACAAGAACAAGGATATCCCTGATGAACATGGAATTTGAATCGTTTTCTGAATACTGAATTCCCTACCTGGGTCACAACAAAAGAAAATATTTTAGAATTGAAGTATTTTTTGATAATTGTTAATATTTTTCATTGTTTGACCCTCAGGTAGGGATTTCTTACCAAGAGTTCAGTCTAAATCTTTCACTTACTCGACTACATAAATTTGTGTTTTAACAGATGCACAACCAGAAGGAACTTCAAGAATTAAAAGTGCAAAACCCATCCCACGAGGTACGTAACAAAATCTTCCCACCCCTCCCTCCCTACTTCAAAACTAAATGCCTTACCCCATATTACCCTACTAGTTTATCTGGATGATGGCACCTACAATCTCAGCCGTAAACTCCAGCTTCGTGAGTACCAGAAAGAGCTTGCAGCACCTGCCCTGGAAGGCAAGAACACCATTATATGTGCGCCAACCAACAGTGGCAAGACTTTCGTTGCTATGGAGATTGCAAAAAGACACCTCGATGCCTACAAAGATTGCCAGGAAGGTAGATAGCTGAACATACAAAAAGTTGTACAATAAATTAGAATAGTTGTACTGGGTCACAAAATTGGTGCTCGATCACATTGCGAGTAGGAATTGGGAGGTGGAAAGATAGAGGAGAACAACCCTGTCCCCTTATTTTTTTTTTGATTCTCAAGAATGACATGGGTGTCTTGGATGTTCCATAACTTTTTCATAATCACCATCGCATCATCATAATAACCATCAACATCATCATCAGCAGCAGCAGCAGCATTATCATCATCACCATCATTATCATTATCATCATGATCATCACCATCATTATCATCATGATCATCACCATCATTATCATCATGATCATCACCATCATTATCATCATGATCATCACCATCATTATCATCATGATCATCACCATCATTATCATCATGATCATCACCATCATTATCATCATGATCATCACCATCATTATCATCATGATCATCACCATCATTATCATCATGATCATCACCATCATTATCATCATGATCATCACCATCATTACCATCATGATCATCACCATCATTACCATCATGATCATCACCATCATTACCATCATGATCATCACCATCATTACCATCATGATCATCACCATCATTACCATCATGATCATCACCATCATTATCATCATGATCATCACCATCATTATCATCATGATCATCACCATCATTATCATCATGATCATCACCATCATTATCATCATGATCATCACCATCATTATCATCATGATCATCACCATCATTATCATCATGATCATCACCATCATTACCATCATGATCATCACCATCATTACCATCATGATCATCACCATCATTACCATCATGATCATCACCATCATTACCATCATGATCATCACCATCATTACCATCATGATCATCACCATCATTATCATCATGATCATCACCATCATTACCATCATGATCATCACCATCATTATCATCATGATCATCACCATCATTATCATCATGATCATCACCATCATTATCATCATGATCATCACCATCATTACCATCATGATCATCACCATCATTACCATCATGATCATCACCATCATTATCATCATGATCATCACCATCATTACCATCATGATCATCACCATCATTATCATCATCACCATCATTATCATCATGATCATCACCATCATTACCATCATGATCATCACCATCATTATCATCATCACCATCCTCATGATCATCATGATCATCACCATCATTATCATCATCACCATCCTCATGATCATCATGATTATCATCATCACATCAGCAGCAGCAGCATTATCATCATCATCACAACATCATCAGCATAATTAGCATTATCATCATTTCATCATTACCGGCACCATACAATCAATACATCGTTCTCCCTACAAAACATGTCCAATTCAATTCCGTCTTCCATGTTATTTTTTTAACTCTACGCTTACAGCTTCCAAGAATATGCCAAGACCCAAAGTGATCTTTGTGGTGGATAAACAGAACTTGGTGCTTCAACAAAGAACACGGTTTGGGGAGTACCTGACTAACTACAACATATCAGATATCTCAGGAAACAACTCAGATGTGATCCCTCTTCACCGAATGATCCAGGATAATGATGTAATCGTGTTGACTGCACAGATTCTGATGAACGCTCTGGAAGACAAATTCGTCCATATTACTGATATATCACTTCTTGTGTTTGATGAGTGTCACCATGCCAACAAGGACCACCCTTACAACCAGATTATGCAGGAATATTTGGATTCAAAAATCAAGAAAAATGTTCAGGATTTGCCTCAGGTGAATCACTTCATTTCTCATGCACTTTTCTTTTTCTTTTTTCTTTTTTCTTTTCCTTTTCATATTTTTTCTCTTTTTTCCCATTAATTTCTTCTTCTTTGCCTTCCTCTTCTCATTACTTTCCTTTCCTTTTTCCTTCTCCATATTTTTCAATTTCCTTCTTATAATCTCGCTCCTTCTTACTCTCTCTTTCAAGTTCTCCTTTAAAGACAAACTTATAAGTCATCAGACTTCTTCACCTTGGACGTAATGTTTTTCCATTTCAGACCACGTGTCATTCCCTAGAGTATCATTTCTTTGTTTAATGGTTATGCACGAGAAGACACATGATACACCTCAAATAAAGAATCGTATGCTCAAGAGAATGACACGTTGTCGGAAATTGGGGAAAAATTGCGCCCAGCGTAAAGAAGTTTGGTCTCATTCAAGAACTATAATTGATGTATTTCAGGTCGTTGGTCTTACTGCTTCCCTCGGTGTTGGTAAATCTATCACAACAGAGAAAGCCATGGAACACATCCTGCAAATGTGTGCCAACTTAGACGCCTCTAACAACATCAGCACTGTCCGCAAGAACATCGATGAGCTCATAACCAACGTCACTGGTCACGTGCCTGTCAAGAGAATTGTACCCCCTGTCGATAATGATGCGCAAAACATTTTTGAAATTGAGATTAACAAGGTAATACGAATCGCTCTGAATTTTGAGTCGCTTCTAGAAATAGAAAATAAGGTGGTGCTTCTCGTACAAAATCTTAGGGTACAATCACTTTACTCAAAATCCTTTAAGATATAAATAACAATGGAACCGCCGCCATGCTGGTTGATAAAGTCAACCAACATGGCGGCTAGTGACGTAACACGCACCCTGAGAATACTTGGTGAACGTCATGTCTAACTAGAGAGTTTAAGAACAAGCAAACAATTCTTCAGAACTAGTGAAAAGGAATCGCAGAAATCTCCAAGTGGTAGATAAATAAAGAAATACTTGTCTTTGGTGAGAAGGTTTGCAAAAGGTAGAGTGATATGCAGGGAAACGATGAGAAAGAAGTCACGTCTGCCGTTGCTGGGAAGAAAAAACGTGATGCTTAATCTAACTACCTAGTGATGTTGTTTTTATTTTACAGACAATGGAAGAAATAGAGGGTTTTGTGAATGGGTTACGATCAAACACTCCAAGACCTCAAACGGGTCCACCGACAGATCGACAGGTAGAAAGCTACCGACAGTGGATCGAACTGCTGCAAACTGATAGAGAGATTTCAGACAATCGTACCAAGTTTACCTGTGCAGCACAATTGAGAAAGTAAGAAAACATAATTGATATTCTGATCAATAAAAGAGTTCTTGGTGAAGGAGTTGGTTTATCACAAGAGAATCTGGTGCATCTTTGGATGATGATTATTATTATTATTATTATTATTATGGTGATGATGATGGTGATGATGATGATGGTGGTGATTATGATGACGATGATGGTGATGATGATGGTGGTGATTATGATAATGATGGTGATGATGATGATGGCGATGATGATGATGGTGGTGATGATGATGATGGTGGTGATTATGATGACGATGATGGTGATGATGATGGTGGTCATTATGATAATGATGGTGGTGATGATGGTGATGGTGGTGATTATGATAATGATGGTGATGATGATGATGATAACGATGATGGTAATGATAATGATTATAATGACGATGCTGTTGATGATAATGATGATAATGTGATGATGATGATGGTGATAATGTGATGATGATATGATGATGATGATGATGATGATGATGATGATGATGATGATGATGATGATGATGATGATGATGATGATGATGATGATGATAACGCAAGGAACACTATGGTACCCATTAGAGTTTTTAGAATCAAAAACAAAACAAGGACATGTTTGTTCGCCTCTACCTTTACGCCTCTTAACTCCTACTCGTAATGTGACAGATCCTTCGGCAACAAATAATGATAATTAGTGTTTGATCCTTGCAGGTATCATGAAGCCCTACTCATCAATAACACAGTAAGAATCGATGATGCAATAAAATATCTCGCGGATTACTTCGACAATCTCGACCCATCTAAGTTCACTGAAAACTGTACCCATCTTCAAGAACTCTACAACCAAACCATGAAGCGCATCCAAGACCATATCAATGAAAACGGTAAACCCGACAACCCTTCACTGAAAGTTTTGGAAAAGTTGATCATTGAATTCCATGAGAAAAATGAAGAGACGGAAGCGAAAGGAATTTTTTTTACTCGTACGAGGGATTATACTGTGGCAATAAAAAGATGGATGGAAGAGACAGAAGAACTAAAGAAGATCTTGAAACCTGAAGTGCTAGTTGGAAGTGGTGATGGTGAAAGTAAGTTAATCTCATCGGGTTTTTTTTTTATTTTTTTTTTATTGCTTCGTTGTTTGCATTTTACCTTGGGTTTTTCTTCCTTCCTTCCTTCCTTCCTTCCTTCCTTCCTTCCTTCCTTCCTTCCTTCCTTCCTTCCTTCCTTCCTTCCTTCCTTCCTTGCTTCCTTCCTTCCTTCCTTCCTTTCTTTCTTTCTTTCCTTTCTTTCTTTCTTTCTTTCTTTCTTTCTTTCTTTCTTTCTTTCTTTCTTTCTTTCTTTCTTTCTTTCTTTCTTTCTTTCTTTCTTTCTTTCTTTCTTTCTTTCTTTCTTTCTTTCTTTCTTTCTTTCTTTCTTTCTTTCTTTCTTTCTTTCTTTCTTTCTTTCTTTCTTTCTTTCTTTCTTTCTTTCTTTCTTTCTTTCTTTCTTTCTTTCTTTCTTTCTTTCTTTCTTTCTTTCTGTCCTTCCCATATCTCTCCCATTTCTCTTTATCCTCTCATTCCATTCTTGATCAATTTATTCTCTTCTTCCTTTATGGGCCTTAATCAAACGGTAGCTTGAACAATAGATTTTTCCACTAGTAGTGAGGTTATGCAAGTTTAAACAAATTTTTTTAATTCTCATTGGAATAAACATGGCGCCGTGTAATCAAGGTGCATTAACAATATTTCTGGAGCCAGTTGTACGAAGCCTGGATACAGTTATCCACCGGATAAGAGTTATCCAGTGTATAGAATTTGTATAGATTTTATCGGCTGGATAGCGCTATTCATTCAGGCTTCGTACAACCGGCTCCTGCCTTCAAATTCATTTCCATTCGTTTTTCAGTCTCGTTTTTTCTTCCTTTCTCTTTCTCTTTCTCTTTCCTATTTTCGCTCTTTCCATTTCTTCTTCAGTTTTTCTCTTTTTCTATTTGTTTCTTCGTATTTTAAAATTGATATTAATGTCAAATTTTTATATCTTTTTTTTCTCCAGTTGGTTTATCCCAAACACAGCAAGAAGCAGTCATCAAGAAATTCAAAACCGGAGAAGTCAACATCATCATTGCAACAACCGTTGCAGAAGAAGGGCTTGACATCTCTGACTGCAGCTACGTCATCCGCTATGGAATGCTAGGAAATGAGATTTCCAGTGTACAGTCACGTGGTCGTATCAGGGCCAAGGAGGGTGACTACGTATACATGCCTGACTCAAGAAGAAGAGGAGCAGATCATGAAATACGCAACGACTATCGAGAGATACTCATGGAATCTGCTCTCGAAAGAGTGCAAGACATGGAAGAGAGTTCGTTCTTGGACTGGGTAATGAACGCCGATATTTGAGTTATCACTGAGGGGGGAAGTCTAGGGAGGTTTTTCTTTTCACGAAGTATAGACCCCTGCACGTCATAGCAGCTCAATTTGGAGGGCAAAACAAAAGAATTTTAATCTCCTGAGAATTGGAACTTATTGTTTTGCCCTCCAAATTGAGCTGCATTCCGACGTGCTGCAAGGAGTCTATAGGTCTTTCTTACTACTTATGCATGAAATCCTTATACTCACGTTCATGCAGCTATGACCACAATTGATGTATTCGCGCATACTTCTATGCACGTGCCTTTTTGCGGCAAAAGAAGCGTTTTCATACCTTATTTGGTAAAACCAGCCAGCTTTGCATCGTAAAGCCCGTGCATAGAAGTATGCGAATAGATTAAATGTGGTCATGAACGGCATGAACGTGAGACAGCCTTACATGGAATGCAACGAGTTATATACAACAATAGAACTTCACAATAGGTTCACATAGCAGGTTATGTCATATGTCTTATCTTGAGATATCTAGATATCCAACCTTGTATATTTACATTGCAGATTAAAGGCCTTCAGAACCAAAGTCTTGATGAACTTGAACTGAAAAAAGAAATGGAAGCCTCGTTCAAATCACAGTTCGAAGAAAAAGATCATATCTCGTTCCTGTGCAAAAAGTGTGAGAAATACGTCTGCAGTTCTCGAGATATGCGTCGATATAAGAAGACCAATCATGTGGTTGTAAATCCTAATGTTGAAAGGCTTTTTATCGTAAAAGAAAGAAAGAAACCTGAAGGAAATCGTGGTCGTTTCAACGAATACAAGGTGAGTCAGGACTAGTGATACATTTATATATTATTTAAGGAATAAAAAACAGTTTTCCGTGTATCATACTCTGATAAAGACACGCGGGATGTGGAGAGAACACGAGAGAAGCGTAGGAAACCACGACGCGTAGCAGAGTGGTTTCCAGCTTCTCTCGTGTTCTCTCCACATCCCAAGGGTTTTTATCAGAGTATAATAACAGCTATTCTAAGATACAAGTAGAGTTAGCACGTTCCACCAGCATCTGGTGGCCCGCATCTGGTGGCCCCACACGCATCTGGTGGCCCCTTGGCCATAACTCCTCAACAGAGCATGCTATGACAACCAAACTTGGTAGCATGGTTGGCACTTGGGTTGTCAATCATATGACCACGTGACGTGATGTGACGTCACACATCACGTGACTTACGAGCCAAACATTATCGCCCATTTTTGAAAATAGTCGGCATTATATGCTATGACCACGGAACTTGGTAGGATGGGTGGTATTTGTGTCACCAGTCATACGGTCACGTGGATTGATGTGACGTCACACATCACGTGATGTAAAAGTTAATTTTAGAGGAAAGGCATGGCAGTGCACATGAATTACGAACTATAGCTTGTAGTTATGTTATCAGACGACCGAATCATTATTGTAACGAAACTCCGCTCTCACATACCTCTCATGGCCCCATCGTGCCTACATGTGGTGGACCCGCATCTGGTGGCCCCACACGCATCTGGTGGCCCCTTGGCCATAACTCCTCAACAGAGCATGCTATGACAACCAAACTTGGTAGCATGGTTGGCACTTGGGTTGTCAATCATATGACCACGTGACGTGATGTGACGTCACACATCACGTGACTTACGAGCCAAACATTATCGCCCATTTTTGAAAATAGTCGGCATTATATGCTATGACCGCGGAACTGGGTACCTACTTGACCACATTAGATGATGAGACGTTACACAATAACTGTTGCTTGATTTTACTTTTACTCTACTAGTTATGTAAAAGTGAACGTAAAGTATATGATTTTGTTGTTGCTGACTTTATTTGTATGGATTCTCAATAACTGGACAAAAATAAGAGAAACTAATATTTGTGATACATTTCAAAAAAGGAGGTAAAAGGCAACTTTTGTTTGCACACATATTGTAAATGTAAATATACTGATAATAAGTCGGTGTTATTATGTTTAGGACCCCTATACGCGATACCTCGCACCGGCTTTACAATATTTTGCCATAAAAGTATATATTTCAGGAAAACCAAATGAATGTATTTTTTTGAATATCTCATAACTGTCTTTTTTGGAACACAAAACAAGTTATTAGGTTCAAATTGAAATTGTACAGCACTTCACTTAGCTTGACAACTTCCCGCAGGATCAGAATTTCCGCTATGTCAAACAAAATCACATTAGCATACTCTGTGGATAATGAGCTTCAAAACCGTGTCTCAGATTTTTGAAATCTTGTTTAGAATGTGTACAATGTTACATTTCAATTATGTGATGACAGGCACCGCTGTTTTGCGGTGAAAATTTTGATTACACACAGAACAATTTACCGAGGTATACTGCTCAGTTATCTGAGGTTACATCTTTAGCGCGAGTGCAACACAGCATTCACAGCATGCAGTTTCCGGAATTATCTTTACAAATCCATCTCATTGACCGCAGGACTCTTGGGACAGAGAAAAACCGCTCTTTAATAAACTTTAATTTCTTTAATTAACTCTTAAAAAAACTTTTTAACCTACAAAAGGAAATCAAATAAATTTGACTTGTATTAGAGCCGGACTTTTTGTTCTTTTTGACGTATTTATGGTGAAGTACACAAAACCCTTACCACAAGGCATCCCTTTTGATCTAGCTAGGTTTTCCGGTTCACTGAAAATGATAACCTGAGGTGAACGTTTTACCCAGAGAGATTACGGCAGGAAAAGTATCTGGTCAAATTCGAATAAAATGGCAAATTTTGAATGCTAAATTCTAATTGAAGCCAATGAACTCAAAGAGAATCTTGAAAGTTAAAACAATCTTTGGTGCCGTGCTTTGTACGAAAACCGAATGTTTCAGCGCCAAAACATGCACAGCATGATCACAGCAAGATGTTTCCGGTTTTTAAAAGGATTTGCTAAAATGCTGTTATGCGACTTATGTTGTGTTTAGATAATCCACAGATAAACCATACCACTTGGTTATGAATGTCATGGGCAATTCTTTTGTCCTTTTTGATTTATCTATGATAATTTCCAGGAGTCAGCTTTATCTTGGGAAGTTGGGGAAAATCGTTTCCCGCTGGGGAAGCCTATCCTACCAAGTTCCGTGGTCATAGCATATAATGCCGACTATCATATTTGAAAATGATTTTCAAAAATGGGCGATAATGTTAGGCTCGTAAGTCACGTGATGTGTGACGTCACATCACGTCACGTAGTCATATGATTGACAACCCAAGTGCCAACCATGCTACCAAGTTTGGTTGTCATAGCATGCTCTGTTGAGGAGTTATGGCCAAGGGGCCACCAGATGCGTGTGGGGCCACCAGATGCGGGTCCACCACATGTAGGCACGATGGGGCCATGAGAGGTATGTGAGAGCGGAGTTTCGTTACAATAATGATTCGGTCGTCTGATAACATGACTACAAGCTATAGTTCGTAATTCATGTGCACTGCCATGCCTTTCCTCTAAAATTAACTTTTACATCACGTGATGTGTGACGTCACATCAATCCACGTGACCGTATGACTGGTGACACAAATACCACCCATCCTACCAAGTTCCGTGGTCATAGCATATAATGCCGACTATTTTCAAAAATGGGCGATAATGTTTGGCTCGTAAGTCACGTGATGTGTGACGTCACATCACGTCACGTGGTCATATGATTGACAACCCAAGTGCCAACCATGCTACCAAGTTTGGTTGTCATAGCATGCTCTGTTGAGGAGTTATGGCCAAGGGGCCACCAGATGCGTGTGGGGCCACCAGATGCGGGCCACCAGATGCTGGTGGAACGTGCTAACCCCTGCTCCTAAGATAGCCAAAGACGTTTGTTCACTTGGTAATCGAAAGATAAATGATAGGCTTTAGGGTTAAAGGACGTAAACTGAATTAGCTAAAATGTGAAAATTACAGTCAACGGCTCAAGCGTACCCCCTAGAATGATTCTTCAACAATTGCCATGCCAAGGTAGAAAAACTCCCCAGAAAGGCCATCACTTAGAATTTTAGTTGTGAAATGACATGATGTGAAGTCTGGAGTCTTCCGGTTTATTTATGAAAACTCGGAGTGAATAATCAACTCAATATTCGAATAATGAAATCAATAATGGAGCCTAGGGGGGTACGCTTGAGCCGTTTTGACTGTAATAGATCTAGAATGTACCTCTTCATAAATATCAATTACAGTGAGGACACTCGAACCGTGAACACTTTGAAGTTTTTTCATACCTTTTTCTCCTTTATCCCTTGTGTGAATCGATTTATTTTGAACAATAAGATTATTTGAGTTCAGTGCTTCATTTTCAGAAGGTTTGAAGGAGTAGAAAGTTCATAAAATAAAAAATATAAAAATATCAAGTGTTCATGGTTCGAGTATCCTCACTGTAAACGCAGAAAAGGTCTCGTTTTCTCGCGTGACGATTTTTACTTCCAATCGACAGGTTCATTGCAAAAAGTGTGACATGGAGTGGGGAATACTTCTGTTTACAAAAGGGGCAAAGTGGTTGTGTATAAAAATCGAAAGTTTTTGGGTTGTAATTAATGAGTCGGACAAAAGAAACATTAAGAAATGGAAAGATGCTCCCTTTACGATCGAAGAAGTTGCGTTGGATAAGTTGTTTGAGCTGCGGAAACAACTCGGTCAGAACCCGGATGTTCATGGATGAACGAACGAACGAATGAAGAGACATGAATGAATGGAAGGATAGATGCCTGGCTGGTTGATTGATTGATTGATTGATTGATTGATTGATTGATTGATTGATTGATTGATTGATTGATTGATTTGACTTATCGCTTGCGATAAATGGATGGATGGTTGAATGGATGGATGGATGGATGGATGGATGGATGGATGGATGGATGGATGGATGGATGGATGGATGGATGGATGGATGGATGGATGGATGGATGGATGGATGGATGGAAGTATGGATGGATGGATAGATGGAAGGAAGAATGGATGGAAAGGATAGATCTTCAGATGGAGGAATTCAATGAAACTTTCAATGAATTCTTTATATTCTTTATTATTATTCTTTATTTTTATTTTTTAACACTAAATTATCCATGAGATATAAAAAAAGATGTAGGGAATTCGAATATACAATTTTGTCATTCTTTTAATCTCTGAAGATGAGTCAAAGACTCAAAAACTAGGATGAATAAACGTCAAAAAAACGTCAAAAAACGTAGATAAAATACTAACCTCTTGTATAATATATAAAACCAAGATGTTGGAAATATATTAGAAGAATAGTTTGAAGCCAGTCCTCCAAACGTTTGGACATTCCCATGGCATGGAAGAGCTGACTTCCATAATATTCCCGGTATAATTTTGGACTTCCATGGCATGGAAATATGTTGCAAGTTGAATAATTTGGAGTGAGCACTATTTTTCATTGTTGAACATATGACCTAACTTACTCGAATTTTTTATAATATATATAAACATCTCTTATGAATTTCCCTATACAATTCAGATCCATCTACGGCACTACTGAGGAAGTACCCTTAAAAATACCCTTCCTGAGTAAAGTCATTTCACTCAACACCGGAAGTGAGCTAGGGATTTCTAGGGGAAAATTCAAAATTGTTATCATAAATGCTTTTTACCCTGTTCAAGGACAAACTTTTTACAAAAAAAATATCTATCGACTACTATTTTATGCAATATTTTTTTCAAACAAAGTTTTTAGCCATAGCTTTGAAATTTTAAGGGTTTGGTTCGTCTTCGTCTTCGTTCGTCTTATTCTGATGAATAATCTAAAATTTGGATTTACAGAAAGGGGGAATCCCCAACTCTCGATGGTCGTCAATCTGATTTGACTCGTCACGACTCGTTTATCAAAATTATTTCTGTGTGATGAACGTTATTTTAGTCGTTTTGATATGAAATAACCTTAAAATAATTTTCCCTTAACCTTATTTTTATTGTAAATACTTGCAGTAGGAGAATCTGTTTTTATTTTCAAATAGCGCTGAACAACTGACCAGCCGATATTGTGCTTGGATTTCTTAATGTAAATAAGAAAAAATCCCAAAATTATTTTCAAAATTATGGCAATTTTAAAATATATACGAAATTATATTATATTATAAAAATATATTTCATGTTTTCTGTTTTGCTTTAATCTATTTTCTTCTTGCCCTTTCTTAAAGCTCTTGCAGCAATGTTGTACTTTTAATTTAATTTGGTTTTTTCACTTCTAAAAATTACAGACTTTGAGGACCTGAAATATAATAAAAATATCTTAATTCGAGAATATTTCATTTTTATCAATTTTTGAATTTTTTATTCGAATAGGCAAAAATTATCTTTGCATTAGTTTACTGAGGTTTAGAATAAATGGAAATAGTTTTAAAATGTGTTGAATTAAAGTATTAGGAACCGCAATGGAATAACTCAATTACTTCCGGTGGCATTCGAAAGTTCAACGTGTCCAGGTGGAGTCAATTGTTCGGTTATTTTCATCTTTCACATCGCTAATATTCAATTATTTCTGCCCACCATCGTTGACTTTCACTTTCTAGTCCATCTTTCTAGATTCCGCCCACATCCAACTTAGATATTTCACTCAACACAGATGTAATTCAGAGGTTCCTCGGGCAGGGGAAATCCCGCAAAATAAATATTCCTTGCTGGGAAAACCTGTAGAGACAATGACATCATTTGAACTGATAACATCCGGCCGCTTTCACTATAAAAAATCAATGACTCTTCTTTCACCCTCATTCCTACGGAGCCTTTGGAAACATAAAACACCGAGAAAGTCTTCTTAATAGATATATCCTCACGATGAAGGTTTTAGAAAAAAAACTCTTGGACGAAAGGCTCGAATATTTTCTCGAGAACCTGTGCCCGGAAGACGTTCTTTCTCATCTCCGTTGTCTTTGCGAACCAGACAAGGAGCTGATCAGATGTGATGCCAGAAACAAGGGAGATACACGAGCTACAGAGACGTTGTTTGATCGTTTGAAGCGAAGAGGAGACGAAGCATTCACTCAGTTTGTTCGAGCTCTACGGAAGACAGGGAATGCGCATTTAGCTATGATTTTGGATCCTTACTTTACAGGTAAGTTAAGAGTAAGATAAGCTTCTTATTATCATCTCTAAGGGGATTACCTCGTAAGGTACTTATCGAACATTCTAATTTGCTTGGTTATTGGTAGTTACAAAACATTTAAATCTTACTTGACTCGTGTTTTAGAATTCATTGCTTTCCTCAATGAATTGCAAAGAAAATTTACTGAAAAATTATCAAAGTTAAATCATTTTTTTAAGACTTAATTTTGAAACTTATTTTTCGTATTTCTGGTGTTTAAATTCAAAAAAAAATCAAAATTGCTTGTATGACCTTTTTATAATTATTAATCTTCAATCTCGAACGAGGAAAAAATACAATTTGACAACCCTTCTTAGAAATATATTAATTTAATTTTGAAATATCAATAAATTAAAATATTCAACTCAGAACTTTACGTACGTCTGTGCCGGTATTTAAACGAAAGTGAAAGTTTTAATTTTACAGTGATGACGGCTTCTTCCCATGTGCCAAAGGTTGACTGAATATTTTTTTCCTATTTAGTGGAACAGAATTCCGATAAGGAGTGTTTCATAGAGCACAACCAGACATTACGAGTGGTTGGAACAGCCATAGGTAAGTGTCGATAACTGTGTATGATAGATCTCTCTTCAGGTTTGTTTTTTTTTTTTTTTTTTTTTTTTTCGTTTTTCATTTTTCACACCCATTTCATTTTTCACTATTCACAAATAGAACTGAATTTTTTGTGGAATTATTTGGTTTATAAATAGATCATTTCACGGTAGCGTCGCTCAACCTCAGCCTCGATAGCGCGTGTAATTTATTCTTTAGAATTTGACTAAAGCCTGTGGAAGTTTTAACTGTTTCAATAGATATTTTTGAAAGCGATCGTGCATCTCGAAAATGGTCTATTGTTTGATTATGTTTACATTCCTTAAATTACCGTGAGCTGTAGTCAAATTCTAAAGAATATATTACACACTATCGAGGCTGAGGTTGAGCGACGACAACCGTGAAATAGTGTATTGTAAAGACTATAAGAAGTAGTTATTGATAGCTATTGATAGTCTAGATATCGATAGCCAGATAGCCCAGCTATTGATAGTCTAGATATCGATAGCCAGATAGCCCAGCTATTGATAGTCTAGATATCGATAGCCAGATAGCCCAGCTATTGATAGTCTAGATATCGATAGCCAGATAGCCCAGCTATTAATAGTCTAGATGTCGATAGCCAAATAGCCCAGCTATTGATAGTCTAGATATCGATAGCCAGATAGCCCAGCTATTGATAGTCTAGATATCGATAGCCAGATAGCCCAGCTATTGATAGTCTAGATATTGATAGCCAGATAGCTGGGCTATCTGGCTATCGATATCTCGACTATCAATAGCTGGGCTATTCTTAATTTTTCGTAGAGTACATAAATTTCATCGGGCAAGAACATCTTTCGGACTCTTTCTCTTCTACGGAGTACGTTTACCGTCACATCGTTGTAGACAAAAAATTCATAACTTTATCCTTCAAACCATCTGTTGCTCAAACAAAGGAATTTCAATTTTGTCTTAAAACACCCACCCCATGTCTTAACACCCCCTGATTTCGATCGGAATTTTTGGTCAAGCGGTCGGTCCATCTTTTCGCGATAGCTGGACCTGAACCACCCCTCCCCTCCCCCCGAAAATTAGACCGGCGCCGAAAGAACAATAGATCCATTGTCCTAGAACTTTCATTTCCCTACTACTATAAAACTGCTTAAAAACTGCTTCTTCTTAATTTTGTCGTGAACCCCCATAAAGAAAATGGAATAATACCACTGCACCACCCTTGATTAGCAGGAAAGAGAAATAAGGAGGGACAAAGGGCGCGAAAGCTGCAACTGTTTTCTTCTTTCTCCAATTTCTCATCCCTAGTCCCTCTCACCACCAATGTTACACAGGACCCCCAACCCCAATTCTTAAACAGCGGTACAGACGGGTAGCCTGTGGCGTGGTAGTTGCCTTATTTTGATTGACTTTCTTAAAACAGACATCCATTTGGCACTTCGAGTTATGGATGATACTAGTCACTATCAGAGCCAGAACGTGGAGAAAGCCGCCATGGAGGAATTCACAAGTGAGAAGTCTAAAGAAGCTAAGGATTTGAGGAACAAGCTGGCGACGGTAATAATGAAATATTGATACGTATACTGCTCTGCTCTGCTCTGCTCTGCTCTGCTCTGCTCTGCTCTGCTCTGCTCTGCTCTGCTCTGCTCTGCTCTGCTCTGCTCTGCTCTGCTCTGCTCTGCTCTGCTCTGCTCTGCTCTGCTCTGCTCTGCTCTGCTCTGCTCTGCTCTGCTCTGCTCTGCTCTGCTCTGCTCTGCTCTGCTCTGCTCTGCTCTGCTCTGCTCTGCTCTGCTCTGCTCTGCTCTGCTCTGCTCTGCTCTGCTCTCATCCACTCCACTCTATAACACATCACTGCACTCAACTCCACTGCACTCCACTCCACTCTACAACACACCACTAGCTATTCTCTACTCCACTACGTTCCCCGTTGTTCAAATGAAGTGATATCTTAATTACCCATCATTTGTCCAGTTCCTCCCACAGGGTGCTTCTTTCGTGCATACCTTAACACAGGAAACCCACAACAAATCTGCATTGGTGATCCGAGTGTCAAAAGTTGAAGCAGCAAACGAACTGTGGGAAATGTACCAAAATAAGAAGCTCCAAAATTGCTTGACTGACCTGCTAATGACTTCTGATGTTAAAGACATGGTAAAGGATAGGGAGCTGCATTTGGAAGTTAACTTCCTCAAGGATGTGTATGAAAATGCAAGGAAAAAGTTAGAAGGTATTTCCAAGAACTCCCTTGAGTATTATTTCTTTACTTTGCTGGTAATGATTTAGAACCTTTTTCTGTCGGCGAAGTGTTTTCCCATTTCAGTCCACATTGCATTCCCTTGAGTATTATTTCTTTATTTTGCTGGTAATCATCAACATCTTCATCATCATCATCTTCATATTTTCATATCTTCATTTTCATCATCATCATCTTTTCCCTTCATCATCATCATCATCACCACCACCATCATCATCATTACCATCACTGCCATCATCAGCATCAGCCGGCATCATAATAATCATCATCATCAACAACAACAACATTCATATTAGTATTTTTTTAATTTTCCAGACATAGAGTCCGGACAACTAGAAGCAGACATGAAACATTTACAAATTGAAGGCAACCTCGGTATGTATCGGGTCTTCTACTGTCTCTTGTACCAGAACGTACCAGAACTTAACGGTTGCACATGAGAAGACACATGAATATGGATACAACCCAAACAAAGAATCTTATAAAACTGCTTTTCTCTTCACAGAGAGCGATGATCCACTTTCACCAGATGATCTTCTCGACTTCACAATTATTCCTCCAGGTACTGTAAAAGAAACTGCATTGGTCAAACTACAACACAACATTCTTCGTCGTTTCCAAAAGAGTAGTAACAACTTTTTGTTTATGATATTTTTTAGTATTCTTGGACAATGGCAGAGGTCCCAAAGCCATTGAGCTAACGTTAAGGTCGTATCAAGAGGAACTTGCTCAACACGCGGTTGAGGGGCACAATTCCATCATCTGCGCTCCAACGAATAGTGGAAAGACTTACGTTGCTTTGGAAATAGCCAGGAAACACTTGGACTCAAGGGAAGGTACTGTGCTTGGTCTATTTTTACTTAAAGTTGATGATACACTGGACGCTTCATGACCATGCGTTTTCGGGTAAGGCGCTTTTAAGACGAATTTTATAGCATCAATTTTTCGCGCGTCAACATTGCGCAAAACCTCTGCTACAAAGCTACACAGCTAGATTAATCGGTCAACTTCTCCTCTCCTCTCCTCTCCTCTCCTCTCCTCTCCTCTCCTCTCCTCTCCTCTCCTCTCCTCTCCTCTCCTCTCCTCTCCTCTCCTCTCCTCTCCTCTCCTCTCCTCTCCTCTCCTCTCCTCTCCTCTCCTCTCCTCTCCTCTTTTCTCCTCTCTTCTCTTCTCCTCTTATTTCCTAGCTCTCCTCTCCTTTCTTATGGCTGGTTCCAATCTATTTCATTTTTTCACGATTTCCTGAACAATATTCTTGACCATCCATCTCCACAGGCAAAGGAAAGGTACTCTTCCTCGTCAGTACAGTCAACCTCGTTCTACAACAGCGTGAACGCTTCCAACTCTACCTCATCGACAAATACAAGATCACGGAGATGTCGAGCGCTCACACCGAGGACGATCCTCTAGAGAATAAAGTCAAGACCCATGACGTTGTAGTCTTGACGGCTCAGATCCTTGTGAATGCGCTGAGGGATGGAAGGATGAGCTTGCATGATGTTAGTATGTTGATCTTTGATGAGTGTCATCATACGCATGGGGAACACCCGTATAATAAGACCATGGAGTACTTCATGACATTGAGGCTACAGCCAGGGCTGAACAAAAGACTGCCACAGGTAAGCAAAGTATTACCATCATTTTTGATTTGACACCATTTCTGGGGATTTGGTTTTACATCAATCAAAAATACTAACTCAGATCTTTGGAAACGAGGGTTGGGTATCCCCATCCTCCTTGTCTATGTCGGGTCCTATCAGATAGGAACTTCGTCAGAGGGATGTTCGACTGACGCACCAGGTGTGCTTGGTACTTTGTTTGTTGTAAAAGAACAATAGTTTGAAAATATTTCCTTTTTATCACAGATTGTTGGAATGACCGCGTCTCTAGGTGTTGGTAAAGCACGAAACATCTTTGAGGCACAGAACCACATCGTGAATCTGTGCGCAAACCTTGACGCGCAGCTCATATCCACAGTAGTGAAGAACAAGGACGAGCTGAGTAAATTCACAGGTAGTCCTCAGCGAACTCTACACCCTGTGAAAAGAAACAAAAATGATATCTTCGATAACATCATGAACCAAGCCATGGAAAATATCGAGAAATTCGTGAAGAAAGCTCCTCTACAAACTGAGATGCCTCCATCAGGTTTGTGTTGTGATTCTCAAAGCTTTCGTTGATGTTCAATAGACCATTCTCTTGATACAAGAATAGAAGTCGCCCGCGCAAATAGCAGTTGACCGCCACCCGGTTGGCTCAGTTGGTTGAGCACCGGACGTTCGAGCGGGAGGGTTTGTGGGTTCAAGTCGCGGCGGCCGCACCAACACTCAGAGTCTTAAAATAACTGAGGATAAGGTGCTGCCTTTGTAATTACATCTACAAATGGTTAGACCTTCGCGTGGCTCGGGTGACCACGTAAAATGGCGGTCCCGTCTCTCCACACTACCTAATCCTGCATCGTAGGGACGTAAAAGAACCACTGAGGACGTAAAGAAACCCTGGCAGTGACCACCCTCAGTGTCTGGCCTTTACTAATGATTTCTTAATGGTTTGATTGTGGGAAGGGGATGGGAATTTTAAGGGGTTGGCAAGTGGTGCAATGTACCTCGAAGGGGACCCCGTGTCCTATTGTACATTACCAGCCTGCGGGCAAATTCTCGAATTAAAATTTCCCGAAGTATTGCCTACGAGGGCTTTGACTCTAATAACAGTATTACAATTTTTTCTTATAATAGAGCGGGAGAGTCAAAAGTACCGCCAGTGGTGTGAGACCCTCTACAAGTGCGGCGCGGTAGCAGGAAACCGCTATGTCGTTACATATGCTGAGCAGTTACGAGAATACCATATTGCTCTCTCCATCAACGAAGCGACAAGAATGAAAGACGCTGTTGCTCATCTGAGGAAATACTTCAAACGACTCGATGAAAGTTTGTTTGATAATATTGACAGAACGTTGAAAAAGATCTACGAGAAGGCTTCTGAGGCACTCGATGACGAGGTCAACAAAAATGGCGAGCCGAAGAATCCAAAGCTTGAGAAAATCAAAGAGATCTTGTTGAAAGAAAACGATGGCGAGTCGAAAGGAATCTTGTTCAGTAAGACTAGGGAGACGACTATTGCACTGGAGAACTGGATCAATGAATCTAAAGAGCTCAAGTGGTTGAAACCACTGCGTCTTGTTGGTACGAATGATGGTGAAGGTGAGTGACTAGTGATGGATCAGAAAAGCATCACATAGCATCCTTTTTAGGTTGTACTTCATCGTATATTCTTCTTAAGGTTACTGTAAACCTTCAGGGGTATGTTTCGTTTAAAACTATCTCTCCGCAACATATTAAACAAAACCATTTAAAACTATATACCGTTTTAAAGGTTATATGATAAAGATTTCAAATATAATACTTCCAAAAAGCAATTTTATAATCTGAAACAATACCGGTGCCGTAAAGACAAATCGGGTGGGTTTCGTAGACATGAATTAATGGACATCGGGTTAACGCGGAATTCCAAATGAACTGCACTACCTTAATAGGGTAATGTTAAACTAAAAAAGGGTGTGAGCGATTTTTGTTTTTTTCCTTTATTAAAAAGTTATGAGAGTTTAAAGTTGGACGGTGGAAAAAATTCTCTATCGATTAACGTTTGATCGCATTTCAGGCGAAATAATCAAAATATCAAAAAACGCTCACACCCTTTTGTTTATTAATATCTATACATGCTCTCTGCCAAATTTCTTCGAAATTAAACAAAACCTCATACCCTATTAATTCATTTAAAGAGAGGGAATTGTCGAAAAATTGATCATAGAGATTTTAAGCTTTAAAGATTTTGGATGCGTTCACACCTCGTTAAGACGACTGTCAACAGTCAGAGACCGACAACCAATCAGAGACGGAGTCAAACGGAGTATTGACAAGCTTTTGAAATTCGCGGGAAATCATACAGTTTTATTTGAATGACATTGTTTTGCTACTGCCTTCTTGTCACTGGACGTCGCGAAGAGATCAAGATGCCGAAGCGTAGCAAAAGAGTTGCGTCTAATTCCAGCAAATCACAAAAGAAAGCGAGAACTACCAGATCGCAATCTAAAAATACAACATCAAAAACGAGTAAGGTTGTTAAAGTGCCTAAGTCAAGAAAGAAACCGACTACAAAATCTTCGAAGAAAACAGTCAAGAAACCCACTGTGAGCAGTACGACGACTGCGAGCACCGCGAATCAAGATGGCGAAGTTTTCTTCTGGTACCTCACTCTCTTCACTCTCTTCCTCTGATGAATCATTACTTTCGCTAATTTCGATGAAGCTATCGGTTGGCTCAACATCTTGGCTTTTTTCGGCCGATTGGGCTTTTAGCTTCAAGGAGCTAGCGCTAACTTTCTTTGGTTTTGGCTCGTCCTCTTCGTACTCTTGCTTGAACCAAGAGCCTTTATCACTCTCCGCTAGTGACGCTTTGCGCTCCTCTTTAAATTCAAATTTAATTCTTTTTGGTCCAGGTTTCTTCTTTATATCACTCCATGGATTTCCCTTTTTTCGTTTTGACATAACTTATACGAACATACAAGCATATAAAAGCGCAGTCGAAGGTCCAAAGGTATAGTTCATCGGTCAAGATGTAAACAAACTTATTCAAAGACCCGGATGTCCTTTTTCGCGGGAAATATCCACAGGACTCCATGATATTATAATAGGATTAGTACACCTTCGATCTTTGTTTACTTTTCCTTCAAATTATATTTTGCAAAATAACTCGCAAAATATTTAACGATTTGAAAATTTCTTTTTTGTAAAAGAATTTTCATTATATAAGCTTTTACATTATGTAAAAAAAAATTTTTTTAAACAAATGGCCTCTGAAGGTTTACAGTAACCTTAATTTTATCTCCAAAACCACCTAGCCACCTAATCCACCCCCCTGGATCCGCCATTTGATCCACACGTGGTCTGAAATTGAAAAACATTACGCCAAAGGTCAAAGAAATCTAATCCTCCTAATCTACTGTTTCTCGAATTGTAGGAGGCATGACCCAAAAGGAACAAGAAGAAGTTATCGCTAAATTCCGACATGGTCGTGACTGTAACCTGATCATTGCAACCACTGTGGCCGAGGAGGGACTGGACATCGATGACTGTAACTACGTCATCCGTTACGACATGGTCGGGAACGAGATCTCAAGCGTCCAAGCGCGTGGTAGAATCAGGACGCTCAAAGGAGGTCGATATTGCTCCGTGTTTGCTGCTGATACTGGTGCCATTGGTAAGGAGCAGTTGAATCGGTACAGAGAATGTCTTATGATGGAAGCGTTGGCAAAGGTTCAGGAAATGGAAACTGAACTTTATAAGGAGAAGGTAAAAAGTATTGCTAATAGAAATCAATAGCTATAGATGTAAATATGAGGTATTTTTTCTTGTCCTCTGCTTTGGGCCTTCTTTGTCCTTGATATCCACTGTTCAGTCAGCGGCGGAGAAAAATACTCTCCCCCTCCCAGGGTAAAGTAAAAAATACAATAGGTTGACGCTACGTTTGACATTTTTACTCTGGAAAACTTAGAGACGAAAAATAGTCAAAATGATCTTTGCCGAATCAACAGGCAAAATCTACTAAAAAGTCAATTTAGACGCAAAATGTTGGCCTGCAAAAAACACACTTTATTTAACGTCATTTCTACTCATTGCCAAGAAAGATAAATCAAAGCTAGTTTCAATATCTCCCGGGGGGGTACTACCACCCCAACTTGGGTGGGGGTGTACCGCCAGGTCCTCAAAACCCTGACCCTATCCCAGACCTAGAATTTTGAATTTATATACCCTACCCCAGACTAAACCCAAGAATTGTAAACCCTATCCCAGACTAAACTCAATAGATTTCAATAACTATTTGGCAATTGTTTAATTGAATTTAAATCGTTTTTGTTTTTGTGCCGGCAGAAAACGTAGCCTACCAGGCTAAAACAACTAAAACATAACCCTATCCCAGAAAAAAAGTCAAAAAGATACCCTATCCCAGACAAAAACCTTACCCTTCCCCAGACAAATTGTAAAAAAATGATACCCTACCCCAGACCTAAAAGCCAAAAAACCATACCCTAACGGGCGGCACATACCCGTATAGCAAATATAGGGGAGTACCCCCCCCCCCCCGGGCAATATCTAAATTAGAATGGCGGGTAAATGTCTTCGTCAGCAAGACGAAAGGAGCTAATGATTATAGTAATCAAAATCACGCAACATTTTGTGCCACATTTTCTTCACCTTTTCTTCCTAACATTTTCTTCCAGGTTCGTGATTTCCAAAAGGAAGCAGCGAAGGAACGCGCATTGAAAGAGAAGCTCCGTCACGCGCTGAAATCCCAGTACGACCCCAATGACGTCACGTTCAAGTGTAAGAAGTGTCACGTGATTGCATGCCAGGCACATGACCTGAGGAAAGTCAAGCAGTCATATCACGTGGTTATTCCCGATGATTTTTGGCAGAAGGTCAAAATGAGAGCGTTACCGAAATCTAAAGTGAAAACCTTTGATGATATTTCGATGCCAAAGATGATGAACTGTGGCCGATGTGGAGAGCATTGGGGATGCATTGTTAACCTTAGAGGTAAGAAGACAACACGAGACACGATAGACTCCTTGCAGCACGTCGGAATGCAGCTCAATTTGGAGGACAAAACAATAGGTTCAAATTCTCAGGAAATTAATTTTTTTTTAATTCTCCAAATTGACCTGCTTTGACGTCACGTGAAAGGGGTCACGATACACTATTCCTACAATACCCCTATCTTGAGGGGGTGGGGAGGGGAGGGGTCGACTGATGTTATTTCCAGGAGCATTGGGTATGTATTGTTAATCTTAGAGGTGGGAAGACAATTCGATACACTATTTCTACAATACCCTCTAGCCTGAGATATATGGATAATCTACCCGGGAGCATTTCGGATGTATCATCTTAGAGGTAAAGTGTGGAGTCAAAACAGAGTGGGGGTTGGGAACTTATTTGTCGTGCGGGGACTGGGAAACTTCGCTTGTCGGGTACCAGACAGTTGTCGTCGTATCACATAAATAATGGCTATAGAGAGAGAAAAACTACTGAGAAACCAAGTAAATAGAAAGTCTTGGTAGTAAACTTTTCCTGATGCAACTATTCAAAGAAAGGCATATGTTTGTGACGTAATAAGATGACATAAGTTATTCCATTTCTAGGACTGGAGATGCCGTGCCTCAAAGTGACGTCATTCGTGCTGGAACTCACGCGAGGGGAAAGTGAGATAAAGCGGATGCTGCCTAAACAATGGAAGAAGTGTCCATTCGAAGTTCAGTCTGTTGATATTGGAGAATTGCTTGAGATCAAAGTATCCACGGAGGAGAATGGTTTTGGCAGCCTTGCAGATGTAGAGTTATGAAAATACAAGGTATCTAGGAAGCGTATGATTTAGGATGTATGGGATTAGTTTGTGGTATTCTACTCCTTCCCAAAAAAAAAAGCATAAATTACTGCACGATTAAACTGCTCAAATTCATGGAATTACAAAACGAAATTTGGAATAGCATGATGAGATACAAAGTGTCTAGGAAGAGTGTGTTTTAGGATGTATGGAACCAGATTTAAGGCTCGTTTACACTAGCGATTTTTGAGGCAATTTTAGATGCGATTTTTGCAGCGATTTTGGTCTAAAATGGTAAAGGATTAACTTGTAAAGTCTTATTCCGGACACCAAGATTACATGGACAAATGTCTCTCACTTTAGAAGCATGACACAAAATCTATTATATTTTCAACAATCGCAGCAGAAATTGCAGCAAAAATCGCTAGTGTATGGGCCTATCATTTATGGTGTTCAATCATTTCCCATACATGAAAAACCATTACAGTGAAAACGGCTCAAGCGTACTCCCTAGAATCCATTAATGAATTCATTATTCGAATATTGAGTTCGTTATTAACTCTAACTCCAAACTTGAAAATAATTTATCTACCTGAGTTTTGATTGGATTCTTCAACAATTGCCATGTCGAGGTAGAAAAACTTCCCAGAAAGGCCATCACTTAGAATTTTAGTTGTGAAATGAATGTGAAGTTTGGATTTTTGATTTTTTAATAAAAACTCAGAGTGAATAATCAACTCAATATTCGAATAATGAAATCATTAATGGAGCCTGGGGGGGGGGGGGGGGGGAGGTTACGCTTGAGCCGTTTTGACTGCGATACGGGTAAACTACTCAAATTGAAGGGAGAATGAGTACAAAATTTCATAAAATGGAATTTCAAAGTTGGGAGAATTTTTTTTTTTAGACATAACATGCACCGCATCAATGAATCTTGAATTTGGTGGTCAACTTAGAAGGGAGAAAGGCGACAAAATATAGTTAGATTTCATAAAATGGAATGAGAAAAATTGCATTGGATAGGTCAGTTATAGATTTTAAAACTTTTTGGTATATTTCGATTTTTATCCATTATTGGATTTATTGAATTTATTTCACGCGCTCTATGTTTTTGCATCATTTTCCCACTAGAATATTAATGTCAGCTCCATTCCACACACAGCCATCAGCGTACTTACATCGTAGTACGCACGCACAACCCTTCCTGGCATGCTCTTGAAATATGTGTAAGCAAAAACATAATTTTAACCAAACTATAAATTTCGACAGATAACAAGTATAGTAAATATATTAGTGTTATAATAGTAACGACGTGTACAAATTCTAAATTAAATGTATGAAGTATTCATGTATCTTTTCTTTCTTTACTTTAGAACTAGTTTATGATAAAAATATCTATAAAATGAATCTATCTACGAGAAGAATATGAAAATCGTTAAAACGACTAAGGCATGACTGGGAATCGATATACCTGTGACGTCATAGCCAACATGATTATGCATGCGACGTCATAAATTCCATGCTCAATCTGTGACGTCATAGTCGCCATGTTCATATACTTGACGTCATACTTACTATGATCATACATGTGACATTATAGTCTCCATGTTTACGTTTATGAAGTCATGTTCATGCGAGTGACGTCATTGTCGCCTTGTTCATACATGATTCCATAGCTACAATTATTATACATGTGACGTAATGATATTCTACATGTTTACGTATATGACGTCATGTTCAAGCGTGTGACGTCATTGTCGCCTTGTTCATATATGATTCCATAGCTACAATTATTATACATGTGACGTAATGATATTCTACATGTTTACGTTTATGACGTCATGTTCATGCATGTGACGTCATAGTCGCCTTGTTCATATCAGTATGTGATTTCATAGCTACCATAATTATACATGTGACGTAATAGCATCCATTTTTGTGTATATGACGTGATGTCATAGCCGCCATGTTGGATGACTATAAGAAAAGATTTGTCAGTGGTTTCTTTTGTATTGTCAGCCAACATGGCGGCGATCTTTGTTTTTCAGCCTATTATATAATGCTTACGTTAAGAACTATCGTAGATGTTTCAATCATATGAAAACCTTTTTAAATTTAAGTCACTAGCGCTCTTACATGATACGTGTCTTTCAAGTTCACTTGTAAAACTTGTTCATTCTGCAAAAAGTCGCAAATTTCTTATCACCCATAAATGACCAATCCTTGACTGGCTAGAACCAACCAATCAGAGCTACCACACACATCACTGACCAACCAATCAGAATGTCTTTCCATTTGCAAAAGACCAATCACTAAGAGTGCCGTCTTTGTTCCCTCATGATCTTTTTTATCCAATGAGCGTAAGGACTGACACGTGTGAAGAATCTATGGTGTTTATCGGTACCACATTTTTCATCCCAGCTCATCAGACCGTCAATAGACCATCTATATCCCCTGGAACTTTGTTCATACTTCTCACTGACAAACGGACTTCCACCGTCCCCACGACAGTTCTGCTTAAAACTCTTCCTATCCATCGCGCAGAACATTAAAGTCGAGTTGAATGGCTTGGTCGTCATGTTTTGACACTTCAGAGGAGGCGAAATCGCAAGAGCAGTGTGAACAAGGACACGAGATCTGTTTCTACGACGAGTAGATTTTGATCGTGAACCATCGACATTGTCAGGTCGATCCCATTCGGCTACAAATCCGTGCTTTAATGAATTCGAAGTCTTTTTACCTCGGAGTTTTTTGCTCGGTAGACAAACCGGTCTAACGTTTTTGTCTATCTTGAACTTGTACTGCAGTTTGACGAGCGCGATGTCGTTCTCGTTGGTATGGTAACGGAAGTTCTTGTTGACGTAGATTTTCGCAACTGGAGCCATTTGTTTGGCGCTTTCTCGTCTGCCTGTCTCTTGACCAGCTATGACAGTGTACCTGAAAAATATCAAGGAAGAGAATTGGTAATCCTTAAACGAAGAGGCTCAAAGTCTCTTGATGTCCGTAGGTCGAAAATCAAGGGTGGCGTGGCAATTTAGTGCACTCGCCTGGCCTCTGGAGTCTAGGGTACATGAGTTGAGTTTCTCCCTTGACTCGAGAGTTTTTCGGGTTTTCCTCCTTCCACAAAACTAGCACGCTGAATTCAATCTGTGAGTTAGCCGTGCCCTGACTTTGATCCTTTGATCAGCCCAGATATCTAAATCTTCCATGTCTTTAGTAACAAGAAAAAACGTGTACAAACCTCCATGGTGGCCATGTTATAGCTTTACGAGCGCTCGAGTAGAAACAATGAGCAGCCGTCAAGACCCACTGTTCACCAATCAACGCTCCACCACACATTGGAGAACGAGCTCCTGAAATATCCAATTAGAAAACAACATTTTACTTAAAGCAATAGTCTACATCTTAAAAAGCAGCCTTGTTTTGGAACGACTCGAATTATTTATAGAGGCTTTGCACCAACACGTGATGGCAGCCATGACAGGAGGCATAACAGTAGAGTCTTTTTCGCTGAGAAACTGAAATCTTTCTCATGTAAATCATATTAGAGCTTTTTCAATTCACCTTTTCGGCGCTAGGCTTTCACGTGGTCTTCACGTGATGGATCGTGTTATGGTCACCAAAAAGTTCGGACATTGTTGTTGAATTGCCACACGATCGTACTAACTTTCATACAATTTATTGACTTGATTTGTTTCTTCTGTTCTCAAATTTTTATCCAAACTTCTTTAGAAATAAATTATTTAGATAGTTTCACTAAGATTTTGAGAACAGAATTAACAAATTAAGTAGATAAATTGTATAAAAGTTAGTACGATCGTGTGGCAATTCAACAACAATGTCCGAACTTTTTGGTGACCGTAACACGATCCATCGCGTGAAGACCACGTGAAAGCCTAGCGCCGAAAAGGTGAATTGTTCCTGCCTCCTGTCATGACTGCCATGGTGCAAAGCCTCTATACCAGACAGGACAAGGCTGAAAAACAAGTCAGCGATTGTGGAAAAGTCGTATGCAAAAATAACTATGGTTTCGAAAAATCCCAAAATTTGATACAAAAGTGCAGAAGTTAAGAAAACGTTGTATTGTAGTCTATTAACCAATGTCTAAGGTTTGTTATTATTGTCCTTAAAACTTTTCTAATATTTGTACTAAAATGCTTTTCTTTTAAAAAAACCTTGACCAATTTTTGTGAGATGTGACATTTTCTAGCGGCCATGTTTATTTTCTTGAGCAAATTGGCGCATGCGTATAAGCTTTTCTGCCCTGTCCAGATAGCCATGGACTTACTGTCCCAGTAGAATCCAATTTGCCACGGCCATTGTCCACTCGCAGCCTTGTTCCCTCGAATAGTTCGTGATTTAGGTTTGGTGTTGCTGATACCACACTTGATAGCGGCCGCTATAAGAAATGAGAAGCGAATGAGCCATATTTAGGTCGAGGAAAAGCTGGGTCGAGTAAGCATTGAAATGCATTGTGGGGTTGTCTTAGGGGACGAGGCCATATTGAAAAAAAAAGTCCCCTAAAGTGTTCCAGATGCACTGCAATGCCAACTCGACCAAGTTTTTACTTTGCAATCATTTTCAGAGAATTTAAACACAGAGGACGGTACTGCATGAATTTCATTTTAAATTAAGCTTGGGTGTAATGTTTTCCCATTTCAAACCACGTGTCATTCTCTAGAGTATCATTTCTTTGTTCAACGGTTGCGTATGAAAAGGTACATGAATATGGATACCAATCAAACAAAGAATCTTATTCTCAAGAGAATGACATGTTCACATGTTCTGTAATGAAAAAACATTACACCAAGACTATAGACCCTTTGCAGCGCGTCGGAATGCTGCTCAATTTGAAGGGCAAAACAATAGGTTAAAATTCTCAGGAGTTTGAAATTCCTTTTTTTGCCCTTTAAACTGAGATGCATTCCGACGTCCTGCAAAGGGATTATTAAGATCTATCTTGGTCAGGCATACTCACCTCTTCCAGGTTCCAGCGCTTTTCTCACCGACCCAAAAACATCGCCAAAGACTTTGATCGATATCATATGTTCCTTAACAGGCTCCGATACCAGATGAGACAGTTCTTCCACCTTTTGGCTCTTACCGATTCCAATAACATATATATCGAAGCGGTTTTCAGTTTTCAAAAGTCGGGCGGCTCGTTTATGGCTCGTCCCGAGGATCAGGCGACCGTTGGATACAATGAACAACGCTCGTTTACTTTCCCTTCGGGCACCCGGGGTAATACGCTTGCGCAGAAGGAACATGGACCGGCCTAGATTGCTGCCACACCCGCCGGGCTTTTTTATGGTTCCGATTTTTTTAAGGATGCGATCTGAAGAAGATGTGAACTGGAAGTTGATCTTCATGCTTGCGGCGTATGTCAGGGCTGATAATCTGATTCCTCCGCGTCTGGTGATGAAGAAACAATAGAAGAAAAAATGATCGTTATCCCCTTGGGCCGTGACAACTTAACACCCTATAGCACATCACAGTAGCGTGTATTTCATCTCATTAGAAAATACATAGGTCATAGTAGCCATACCTTCCAGTTGCATCCAAAATGCGCACAAGCTCTTGCGCGAATCTCAACCCCATTTTAAATTCATCTTTCTTAATGGAGCTCGAGCCATCAAACATGAACACCAGGTCAAGCCCGCCGGCATGTTCCACGTCAAGACCTCTACGTCGCCTTGACAACGAGGTTGATTGACAGCTGGGCCCAGGCTCTGAACATTTAGGCTCGTATAGGCTGTTAAGCAAACTGTTGCTGATGACTTCAGTGGCTGTGTCAATGTCTAGAGCTGTTTCATCATCAACTGGAAAAAAAAAAGTTTAGAAGTTGAAGTTGAAGTTTAGAAGAGAAATGCAAGATGAACTTGGAATCCTGATAATAGACCCCTCGCATGTGACGCCAAAGCAGCTCAATTTTGGGGACAAAAGAATTGGAAATCTAGGGGCCTATAACATATTTTGGAGCTGATAATTCATACTTGCGCATGCGTAAATTATATCATTAGGTAATCCCACATGGTCTAAAAACTTGAATCTACACTTAGTTTGTTGTTTGCGTTACTTTACTTCTGAGAAAACTGTTTACAGATAAGGATCCAACGAGATGCCAAAGAAGAAGTGGTCACCTGTGGAGCGATCAATCGGCGACAGAAGGAGAGTGCACTCAGAGGTAAGTCGTTACTGAATTTGGCATAAATTTAGAAATTATTTGTTTTATCGATAATAAAATTATAGTTAAAGGAAATAATAACACGTGGGTGAATTTATGGCGGGAAAAAGATATATTAGTGAGTATTGAAAGTGGTGGTCAGTCCCAAGTGACCGGTGGTCGATAAAAAGAGGTTCCCATTATGTAAACAATTAGGACATTTTAAAAAGTTTAGGATAAGATTAGATTTCAATGGCAAAGAGAAATGGTTTTTACATAAGATGTTAATCAAATAAAGTAATCGCATTTTAATCATCCGTCAAAGGTGGTTGTATAAACATCAGTTTCCAAACAATTTTTCACTGTCTTTGCCTGGCACCGTGCCTTTCAGTTACAGCTCGAATATCGGCTTCGACCTCGATTAATTTCAGGACATTTTTACCAACTGAGTTCATTCGTATTCTATTAAACGTCATATTCTGCAGCTAATTGTTTCTGTCGACCGGTTCGTGACCTTGTTCAGACACCCACGTCGTTTTCAAGGCATAAATATGACTGTTTAGTGCGAAATTCGAGGGGTTTTCGAACCATTCGCTTCCTAAAATGTTTTTACATATTAGGAGACCAAGAGAATACCAGATTGCATAATCAACAGTTGCTTTTGATTTGCAAGCATTCTCAAGAGTGTCAGATGACAAAGAGGAAGCATTGGGGTATTAACAATATAAGCTGATAGACCTTTTTGCTCTGTCACTATTTTCGACTTCGTGCGCTTTAAGAACAATAGTTGAGATCAAAGATTGTACGAAATTTGAACATCTTTAGAATTTGAACAAAGGAAGTAAGATGTTCGAATTTCGTACAATCTTTGATGCACCTATTGTTTTTAAAGCGCACGAAGTCGAAAATAGTGATAGAGCAAAAAGGTCTAATGAGAAATCTTTTGTTAAATGCCACCAACATAGCGGCGATGATATGTGACTAATAATGTCTGTTAGCGCCAAAAATAGCAAAGATCGTGCACTTTTGAGTACAAGCACCAAACTTGGCACAAATGTTCGTTGGAGGCATACTAAACAGATTTAGGGGTTGGTGCCAAAAAATGGTGGTCGGGGGAGGCACGCCACACTCTCAATTAAATGGATAATTTTCATCAAAATTTATATGAAACAAAAAACTGCCCTTCAAGTTTTAACGCTGACATGGAAGAGTTGTTTAAAAATCTAGAACTGCGTCTATAGTTGTTGATATCTCTTTTTGTTGCAAAGAAATCAAACGTTTTCCAAATATGCAAATTAGTGAATGATGACGTCATCAATCATAAAATGATGTATGTATCTGTAGAAATAAGACTGAAATGATCCATTCTATGACCATAGGGGATGATTCTTACAGCCATTTCTTCAAAAATGCTAATTAGAAAGAGGTATTTTATAATTTTATCTAAAATAGCTGTCTGGGCATGCACAATTTTCTTTCAATTGTAAGTACTTAAAGCTTTGCTCAGATATTGTTTAATATGTGTTTTGTAAACTGACTCTGTCCAGCCAATGACGTCATCCGTTGTAAATTTGCGGCAAAAATTCGACGTGTGAACTGAGCCCAGACTTCAAAATAACTTACATGTACATCTAGGCGGTTCGCTCCACATTCCGTTTTCCATACACGTCCTGTGCGAGTGCCCGTGCATGGTGAAGCCATTGTAGCACTTGTATCTGACTCGACTCGTTATGTTGAAGTTTGAGCCGATGAAATAGCCGTACATAACAGGACCAGGGTTACCACATGAGGTCACTGGAATAAAAAAAAAAATAGAAGATATTAAATTGTAGGACTCTAGGGATAACAATTGCCAACTAAATGTACCCGATTCAGAGAGGAGGGGTACCCACCACCTGTGGAAGTGAAATGTATGCAGGACCAGCTGAGCAGTGAATTTTGTTTCAGCCAATCACAGCACGTTTGGCTGTTTTGCCGCCGGCCCTCGTAACCAAAATTTCGCGCGGTCGGACGGCTGCTTTTGTTTTGAAAGATAAAAACTTTTACAACTAGCTGGGCAAAAAGACTTTTTTAACAGGTGTTACCATTGAATTATCTTATTGAATATTTTTTAAAGCATTGATTATGATTAGTAGTTGCGTCAGGGCCAGCAATTTTTTGTCAACTCATGCTTCGCGCGCCGGGTTCACTGCTCAGCTAAGAGTCTTTACTCAATTAATATCTCCAAAAGTCATGATCAAATCAAATTTATTACAATAATGAATGTGCCGTCTGTTTGCACATATGCCAAACAATGTATTTGTGTATAGAAATAGTCACTATGGACACCCAGTATCGAGCATTTCACCAGGTCTCTGAGGGGTTAGGGGGTATTTACCGGTACCCACCACCTAAATCAATAAACTGAATCGCGTCCTTTCTAGGGACCATTGTGTAGATATCATTTGGTTTTTAGAAAAGAGCGCAAACAAAACAGTACACCAGTCAGACGTCAGTATACCTACCTTTAGGGAATTCACATCTTGGTTCAGTTCCAGTTAGATTTCCATTTCGGCAAAGTCTCTCTTGGTTACCGCTGACCATCTGGTATCCATTGATACACTCGTAACGTAATCCTTTGCCAGAACAGCACTGCGTGACAAAAGCGTTACTCGGTGGAAAGCGTGACGCTTGGTCCAAGATATCTTCACATTCGAAATCTTGAGAAAGAATTTAGGAAGTTTTGGTATTTCCGATATAGTCATAGTTATTGAGTGTCTAAGCTATTTCCTGTGTTTTTTTTGTTTTTTTTTTTTCCGTGGTAAAAATCAGCTTCTAAATTCCAATTCAATACATGGTTAGCCACGGGTTGTAGACCCCTTTCACATGACGTCAAAGAAGTTCAATTGGGTTCGAGGACAAAGCAAAAGAATTTCAATTTGAATAAAAAAAAAGAATTGGAAACTATTGTTTTGTCCTCCGAATTGAGCTGCATTCCGACGTGCTGCAAGGGGTCTATTATGTGTCACCCTCGTAGGACAAGATATACCTTTCGAAATTAGAAAGAGGTCCTTACCATACTCGTCCTCGTCGCTTGCAAGCACATTCCCAAGAAACAGGAGCAAACAGACCTGAACGCAAAACGAAAGACTTTAGTTACAAAAAACTTCCCTTGGATCCACTAGCTATAAGGGGTTCTTTTCCACTCACCGGGTCACAAGAATTTGTCGTGTGGGTTAATTGTGTATGATAATTAGCCAATCAGCGAATCCGTTATATCCGGAGAATCGACAAATCAGGGCTCGTGTTTAATGCGAGAATTCACCAATCAAAGACTTTTAAAAAAATTTAAAATGCTAGAATTGTCCAATCAGTGAATTCACCATTTTCCAAACATCGGTTCAGTGGTCACAGACAAAGCATTAATTCAATCGAGGATGCAAGGTAGTTACGAAGAATTATTCAAGTTAGAACCTTGCAGTCTCGACTGAATGCTTTCTGCTATATCTTGCTTTCTTTGATATCTGATTGGTCCACTTAATACGATAGAATACGTCATATTGTTCAAGTACCCAGTCTTCTTTTTCCGCGCACTGTTCAAAATAACCCGCAGCTTGCACAAGGAGCACAAAAAACCTTTTTTTTCCCTTGCTTTTAATTTTGTATTACACATTATTTCGACGACAAAAAAATTCTCCAAGCGCAAAAACTCAAACTAACGTCTATATTTCAATTCGATATTATCTGCCAAGTTGACTTACAGTTAAAGCATCAGCACTTAATTTAGGAAAACACTTCAGGGCCTTCAGGACATCAAAGCAACAACGTAATATCCTTTCGAAAAAAAATACGGCTTGTTATTCTAGTCATAAAGCACACATAAAGAGAGACGAGCTTCGATTTTAATCTTCATTGATCCGGAAGCTCTATGGAGCAAGTAGCTGGATAAATTTTAGCTATGTTTCTTCAGCGTTCTTTAATAACATGAACAAACAAGCTTCAAATACGAAGAATTGAAAATTACTTTCATTACTAACTCAATTCGGAACGGTAATGATAAATTTCTGTCAACAACTCTGGCAAAATTTTAGATATAGTTACTTAGTTGAAGCTTAATCCTATTTTCTGACCACACTTAAGACAGTTATTCCAAAACTTGTGTTGATCATGTATTTTGAGAGAAATGTTTGTGTTGGACATGTTGACCCTTGTACTTTGAAGTCAAGAATTACAATCTTATCTATCTTCCTGTTTTGAGGACGAAAGAATCAACCAAAACTTGATTGTCACGTAATATTAAGTACAGAAATTCTTTTAAGGGATTAAGGATGTTTACTTTCTGTAAACACAAACTCCTTTAAGTGTTGTTTTTCTAAGTTATTAAGGACATAAACCAAACTGGTGAGTTAATAAAGAACTTCGTTCTGATATAATTGATTAATTACATCAAAGTGATGAAGAAATCACTGAAAACATGTGGGCTTGTTCGGTCCGTGTGATAAGGAATAGAAAATGTAATTTGAACTTGTAAAACGAGAAAAATCCCCGCGCTAAAAGCATTGGCTTGACAAGAAAGACGTTCGTAGAGGTCAGAGCAGTTAATGAGAACAAACAAGCCAAATTCATTGAGTTTTAAAGTTCTAATATCTACTTTTAACATTATTTTTGCACACCCTTTTCGGTTATTTCCACCCTTGGGCAATTCAGTTCACACCGCGGTTTTATCTCTAAATTCTATTTCGAGGAAACTCTGTTTATCTCCGTGTAAAAATTTGGATAAAATAAAGAATTTTTGATCAAGACGTCAGTTCTAGATCAGCACCACACGCAGCGATGGCAATCTATCTCCAAATGATTGCAATTAGCTAAATAGTCTGTTTGAAAGAATTACCGACGACTGCCTGGGAATTTTCGGGAGTTTCTTTCTTTTTTAATGTAAACCAGATTATAAATGGTAACTGAACCTTTCAAGAAATGTCGCTCTAGACCAGAAGGCACGAGAGGTCTTAAAATGAGCGAGTTTATTCGTTGTTATCCTAACTGATCGTAAACAGACGGTTTTCTAAATGTAATGAGTTTTTAAGCACATAGTTGGATGTGTACATATATATTGCCTCCTACCGACTTAGAGAGTCTCCTGCTGCAAAACATGTAAGCAAGACATGAGTGTGTAGGTCTTTGATAAGTTCTTTAATGGAATTGTCGTATCTCATTTCGAAGCTAATTAATGAAATCACCTAATAATTCTTCAGTTGATATTCATGTGGTCACTCAAACTCGAAATTCTCAGGAAATATTTATTTGTATTTTCGTCCTCAAACACAGTAGTTTTCAACTTCAAGGCCTTCAAGATATTTTTACTTCGTGATTGAACGAGATACAGACTAAAATGAACATATTTTTGACAATTTTCGTCCCGAGTGCTAGTGTGGTCCTTGTAGCAGTAGTAAGCCATTATAGTGCTAACCAGCTTTTTGCTGCACCCTTATCGACACCAGCACAATATTTCTTCCTAAATACCCACATTAACAGCTCATATCCTAGCTTTTATGCTTTGATATGACAGTGAACTGGCTTTCAATCCCAACCAAAAGTACTTATCGGTTTTAGTAGTTCCTCTGCGGTATTAATTTCAACACGCGCGAAGAATCCAATCGAAACAACACACAATATTCTCAAAATAACTTCCAGTTTTATAAAAGATTGAATCCCTAATGATCCACAAAACTTACCCATCCGAAGAGAAGGAGTTTTCTCGACGCCATAGCTCAGTATCTATGCTCTTTTAAGCGCTGTATGATTCTATATGGTTTCCTGTCTCGGAGTGCCCCAGGCTAAAACTGCCAAGTCAAGTGGGCCCACTGTAGCAGGACTTTGTCTGTTGTCGACTTACTTGAAGTTTCCCACGAAATACGATATTTTATTCTCCATTCTTTGGCTTCTATACATTAGTAGATTAACGGAAAGGCCACTCGCAGCTTAAAAGACGCTAATGACATTACAAAGTTAAGTCTCTCTGTCAGCTAGTGCGCCTGTGCGCGCGCCAGTAATGAATGAATTCCTCAGGTCTTACATCAGATTCAAGGGGGATAGTATCATGGAAGGGGCAAAGCAGTGTGTCATACCAGTATGGAGAGCTCATGATTGTCACCATGTGTGCAACTTTTGCAACGCTATTCATGTTATGACATCTTTTCCAGAAGCGCCTAAGTTTTTTAATACGGCATTGTAGAAAATCCTAGTAAGCTCTTTTCTGCAGTCTACTCTCTTCCCTAGCTTCTCTTCTATTCTCCGGCCTTCCCTTCCCTCCCTTCTCTTTTCTTCTCTTTCCTTCTCTACTCTACTCTACTCTTCTCTACTCTTCTCTTCTCTTCGAACTGCCCTCCCTTCCTCTCCTTTCCCCCTTTTTATCAAAGCTTTATCAATGCTATTTCGTTCTATTTCCTCTAGATTTTCTTTCCTTCTTTTTGTCTTCATTCCCAAAATCCTCCCCCTTCTCTCTCTTGTTTCTTTCCGTCTTTAGTTTCTCATTTTTCTAGGTTTTCCGGCCTTTCGTTTGTATACTATCCTTAATTTCAAAAAGCAAAGACGTTTCTTGTAGCTTGCGTATGACAGATCAAATAATAGCTTTGAGTATCAAAATTACATCAAAATTCTTCACAATGAAGACAAACAACAACGCTGGAAACCAAAGCTGTTTTCCCTCAACCTTCTCACGAATATTACTTACGAATGACAAGAATTCCAGCACGTTATGAGGTATGCATTCCTTAACGCATAGCCCCTATCATCGCCTGTCCGCACTGGGACAACTTGTGCATCAAATCTTGCTACATCTTGCAGATAGAAATGCGGTCCGTTGATGTCAATGCATGGGAGAAAATTTGAGAGAAAAAAAATCTAAACAGAGCCAAAATTCTCCGCCTCGTTGTCTTAGTCAAAAGTTGATAGGTTCGTATTAGTTGTTCACCGACAAAGATTATTTTACATCAAGCATGACTATTGTAGCTTCTGCAATTTCATGTGGTATCAAATAGAGAACTATCTTCATAGACCATGGAGGTCCGAAAAATAATGCAATAATATGATAAAAATCCTCAAAGAGAAAACTTTTTCCTGACTACAAACCCAAAGTTTCTTCCTTCAGATTTAGAGCTTATTCATTTTTTAATTTTTGTTGTTATAAATTTGCATGGCACGAACTTGAAAGGTCTGCAGATACAAATGCAGGCGATGTGTGCCATAGATTAAAAAACATTTAAGAGAAAATTCCTTGGGGCATATTGAAAATTCTGTTAAACGCTACGTGCCTGCTTGAAGGCTCGTTTACACTAGCGATTTTTGCGGCGATTTGGGTCATAGTCAAAAATGGTAAAGGATTAACTTGAAAAGTCTTATTCAGGACACCAAGATTACATGAACAATTTTTTTCTTAAGAAGCATAAGACAAAATGTATCATATTTCCAAAAATCGCCGCAGAAATCGCAGCAAAAATCGGCAATTTACTCGGCAGCTCGTAACGGTAATTTCAATGTGCGCAATAATATATGAAGTATGCAAATTATTTCCATATAGTTCCAACTTCGCGTAACTAAAAAATATCAACCTTATTCTCATTTGATTCGTTTGTGCGTTTTTGGGGCTTTTTTTTATTGATTTTACGAGTGAGTGAACGTAAAGTGGCGAAAACATTAAATAAAAAGAAATTGAATTACATGCACTTTTGAAAGAACGATAATTGATTGAACATCAAAAATAAACTCCATCTTTCTTTGACTAGCTACAAGCCTTAAGGCGCTCTTTCGATTAACGTTTGGCAAAAGTTTCCAAGACCTCTAAGGGCATGTTGTAATTTTAACTTCCAGAGTGCTTTTGATTTTTCGTAAACTTTCGTACCGACAACCAATTTGCACTGCGCATGCGTGTACAATAGGAATCAAGCCAAAATATTTTTCCGTTAATTCACTTCATACAGTCACGTCACGTCATGTCAGGGTAGAATTTTTCTTGTAAGTTGAACAGCCAATCAGAGTGCGCGTTATATCGCCGGTAGCTGTTGAGAATTTCTCCAGTCTTTTATACCTATAAAGTTAAACAGCCAATCAGAGCAGACGTGATATCTTAATAGCTATTGTGAAATATTTCCAGAGGTCATGTTATATACAGTTTAGTCATTCGTAGATAGCCATCCAATCAGAGCGCGTGTTATATCTTGATATAGCGATTTTGATATTTCTCCAGAAGTCATTTGATCATTCGTAGATAACCGTCCAATCAGAGCGCGCGTTATATCATTCGTTTTCTTTTGAGCAACTTTATGTCTGTAAAAATGAAAGATTTGTCCTTGATATTTTATGAGATATTGGGATAAAGATATTTTAGATAACTCATAGATTTAATAATACCTTTTCAATAATGCGAAAAATGCTTTTGTCAGGCAAACCATATCTTTAACAATTATGCACCATTTCGTCGATGAATCACACTGAGAACAAACTAGTAGCAACCAGACCTTACAACCTCTTGAACCTGGTCATTGAGAGCTGAATGGCTTTTCAAATTATCCAGCCATCGAGGGTCACTGATTAAGCTATTCAGAGGGATAGTCCGTAAAGGATTATTGATATTAAGAAGTTAATAACTATTCGCTGACCTTGGTTGGTCGGTTAATAAGGAAGTTAAAATTTGTTTCAGTGAAGACAGTTTGGAAATAATCTCTGAATAAAGATTATGAAGAGCTTACTTAGTTTTATTGATGGGATTCTATTGTGCTACGACGAACTATTTGCCCTTATGAGTGATTCAATTTATACGAGAGACAGTTTGGCTGCATGACTTTTTTTTGGAATCCATACCATGGAATTTTATGCCGACAACACTTGATCATCATTGATATCTGAACTTACCGGTGGAGCTTAGTGCCCAAAAACAAGTGTCCGTAATAACAGGGTGTTCGTATTAAGCAGGTTAATGTAAGAGTAGATGCATATCACTGGTACAAAAACACGTGTCCGTAATAACAGGGTGTTCGTATTAAGCAGGTTAATGTAAGAGTAGATGCATATCACTGGGACAAAAACAAGTGCCTGTAATAACAGGGTGTTCGTATTAAGCAGGTTAATGTAAGAGTAGATGCATATCACTGGGACAAAAACAAGTGTCGGTATTAACAGGTTGTCCGGGTTAAACAGGTGTCCGAGAAGCGGCCAGGAGTCAACTGTAACTGCCAAGCAAAATTGATCTATAAGACTGACTCTTAGTAGTCTGTATTAAACCTGGTAGCAGACCAGATCGAGTATAACTTAATTATTATTAAATCATTTAACTCAGTCAGTCAATAAACTTAATCCCCTATTTAATAAACCTTACTCCTGTATCGTTAACAATAATCATAATTAGCTAAGATATTCAAAAAAAGAACGACAAATTATTCTAAAATGAAGCGTACGAATTTTAGGAGCAAGAGTTATGGAGTTGAAGAACAAGAAGCAATGGCAGTGAATTGGTTTTCTTTGGATAAGATTTTTCGCTTCGAAGTTCTACGTTCAAAACGTTTTTCGGGTGTTTTTGTCAATAAGGCTCAACGCTTGCTGCATATCAGATCTTGAGTCAACAAAAGACCCCTTGAATCCTCTTCAAAAACCTTGGGACAACATACCACTGAAGGTAGTATAAACATCCATGGATAGCCACACGAACAAGCAACAACCATCCTTCATCCATCCGCTATCCTTCCTCTATAAGCTCAAAACTTAAGCAGAAGTTTAAGGTTTTAAAAGAGATGGGTTGTGGAACAAGCCAAGTTAAAAAAACAGGTAGGAAGGAATAATCTTTGACTCAAACTTTAAAAGGTGTTGACGTGTTTTGGAATATTTTTTAACTCACGCTAATTCGAGCTTTTTTTGCAAGCGAACTTAATTTCAATGAGCTTACTGCTTAAAAACTAAGATAGCAAGCTTAATAACTCTAAGTCTATTCAAGTCTTCAATTGTAGTCGTTCTTGTTTAAGTTTCACATCTTGGAAAATTAATGTAAGCTGTTATTATTAAAATCATGTTTTCATAGAATTAAAAGTGTTAGCAAGTATTTTGAAAGTTTTAAAAACATTTCTACAAGTCTCAAATGATTCTGGAAAGTCGAATTCAAAGGCTTGCAATGTATTTAGGAAAGTTTAAGCAAAAAAATTATCTACTTTCCAATCAAAAATAGTCTCTTGAAGAAGCCGCAAGGTGCGAAGTATGCTTTCTTTTCGATATAATACAATTTGTAACCACAACAAAAACACAAGAATGGCTTTATTTACAACAATTATAGTAACTGAACACCATAATTTTGCCAGACAACACAAATATTCAAAGCCGAACGACAAATTCGTTTTGAAAGTCGTCTAAACTCGTGGTTAATCTGTGCTTAACCTACGTAAGTCTTTCAATGTTTATTTGTGTTTGGTACGCTGTTTCGTAGCAATAGTTGAAGGCTATCAATCTGATAGGATTATGTGTCATGCTGGTCACGTTTGTTTTGATTGTGAGCAGGGAAGAATGGCCAAGGAAACCAAAGATTATGTACAGAAAGCTGTAGTCCTCGAGCTTAAGATTCGCGTTTTTTTCTCCCGCAAGCGGCAAACGTGACCAAGTTTTCTTCGTTTTCTTGTATTTCACTTTACGTTTTGCAAACTTTCTTAACAAAAAGAAATATTCTTTTGTTTATCTACGACTTGGAGATTTTTGCGATTCCTTTTTACTAATTTTAAAGAACTTTTCACTGGTCAACTGACGTTTCACGTTTGCTGTAAACGGGATTCTTAAACTCTCTATTATTAATAAAAGCGGCAACCTGCGTGAGATGGGCCTTGCATTTCACTTTTCAGGCACCAAATGAGAACCTCATTGAGAAATCATTAAAAAAAACGTTCGTCCTTGATCAGTTTATATATTATTATTATTCTTGACCACAGAGCGGTCTAATTCCCAAGTCACCATCGAATCTCAGCAGCGCACGGTCGCAGCGTACCGGCGGCAACGCATCGCAAGGGATATGGAACAGATAACGTCCCTTCGTGCTCAGGCAGAAGTAGAGAAGGCGTTAATGCTAAAGAGAAGTAGCTTGGGCAGCGTGGATGACCGAAGACCATCTTATGTGATGCACGTGCTGGAAGATCTTGCGGAAGTTGAAGAAGGTAAGCGGTGTGCGCTGCTAAAGCGTCTCTCAGCACTGTGGAGTCAAGCGCTTATAGTAATAAGCTCTGAGCAAGCGCTCCCTGCAAAGTAAACCGGTTGTGAAACTTTTTTTCTTTTTCCACTCAGGACAAGAAGAAGTAGAAGAAAGATACGCTGATCCTGTCCTTCTGAATGGGACTTGTCATAACGAAAAACTGGCAGAACAGGAACAAAACTGGAATGCGAGGAATATTGCGTTACATCCCTCAGTAACGCAACAACATAGCGTCACGCCGGAAAAGGAACTTGATGATGACTCGAACCTTAATAGACATGCGCAGAATGATGAACTGGTTGAAGATCAAAACGGAAATGTTAAGAATATTTTGTTACATAATTCAGTAACGCAAGAGAACAGCGTGACACCCGAAGAAGAACAAGAGGATAATTCAAAACTTACTACGCATGCGCAGAATCATGACGAAAATGCATTAAATTCTGTACAAGCACAAAACAGTTTGTTCACAATCAATGAAACAAAAGAGGAGTCAAGCTTTGACACTAATATACATACGCAGAACGATGAAGAAAATTCGAATCCAATTACTAGACAAGAGGACGAACGTGAGGTGTCTGGAAGCGAGGATAAGAGGGACACCATACTTGAAGGTACTACGCATGTGCAGGAAAATACCGCAAAAACGGACCATAATTTAACTAACCATGACAGAGAACAAGACGAAACAGAAAATAATGATGAAATGTAAAATAAATTTGGTCTTACAGAAGAAAATCCGACCGAAAGACAAGGCGAGAGAAAGAGAGTCTGAAGCTGAAGAAGAAAACCGGCTGGAATCACAGGAACTGGAACGGAAAGGAGTTCAGGAATCTACAGATCTTCCAGACATCTCAGAGCAGGCTTTCAACATCTAGTATGTGTATACGTAGGGTGTCATCATCTTGTAGTGAATCAGGAGTACACCAAGGAGTAGGAGAAAGGGAGAGTCTACAATGACAGGCTAACACTGCCCGTCATGTGCTATCAACCAGAGAGTATTCTATTACTTGGTACCAATCAGCTGAATGAATCTCATTACCAGCCTACAATGACATGCTAAAACTGCCCGTCATGTGCTATCAACCAGTGAGTATTTTAATGCTTGGTATCAATCAGCTGAATGAATCCATGAATCTCATTACCAGCCTGCAATGACAGACAAACACTACCCGTCATGTGCTATCAACCAGAGAGTATTCTATTGCTTGGTATTAATCAGCTCAATAAATCTTATGAATCTCATTACCAACCTACAGTGAAGAACAAACAATACCCTCTATGCTCAATCATCAATTTACATTTCTAGTTTTCATCATAACCAGTAGAGGGGGACTATTGAAAACTTGCCATTTTGCAGCTGGCAAAAATTCCACCCGATACCGGAAATGACGTCACTGATAGCAGTAACTCATACAAGCTAAATTTTCAAAACTTTAATTAACAATACATCTACATCTACATCGTTCTTGCGATTACGTCGTTTAGTACATTTGGACCTCAATTAAAGTTTGGCTTTTGGTTTCCTTGACAACCCGAGCTTGATGATCCCGCTTGGTTTGTCCACTGGCTGCAACACCTGGATCAGACAAGACCAAAATAGGAATTCCGCTGTTAGAGAAAGCTAAAGGGCTTGCTGCGCATGCGCGTCTAGAGGCTCTTTTGACCGTGAGATACTAGTACCGAAAATGCGACTTGCAAGAAAGCGCAAGGACTGGAGCTAGTGTCACTTTTGCATGCAATGTCATATGTCCAAGTTTAATCAGTTGTATTTGTGGAGTGCCGACCTTAGTGTTGCGTACTAAATTTCAATGTAAGAATAGGAACATTGCATGTGACGTCAAAGCAGCTCAATTTGGAGGACAAGACAAGAGAATTCGAATCTTCTGAGAATTGGAAACCTATTGTTTTGTCCTTCAAATTGAGCTGCATTCAGAAATGCTGCAAGGGGTCTATTCAAATAGTACATAATAATAATAATGTTATCACAAATAGGTTACTGCTGTCGTCTATCAAAGTTAACGTTGATCGCATTACGACTTGATTTGCGCAACAAATTTTCAATGTTGTGAAGGGCAGAGATGGCTTCTACTTCGCGCGAGTTGATAATAGGTACGGAATACCATTCACTCTACAGAAGCGTACAACAACGCGTGCATCTATGAAGGGAATTTTTTTCCTTTTATAAGGAATTATTTTGCGGAGAAAGACGACAATTCTTACCTCATTGTAGTTATTAATCCCAAATGGCGCCATGTTGACATTGAAGTAGTGAGAATTAGGCATTACAATCTCGACGTAACCAATCTAAGATAGTGATAACATTAAATTATTATTAATAGATGGATTCCGAAAACAGTAGTAGGCTTATCCTCTTCTCTTGTCGTAGTTCAGAGAAAAATTGTTTCAGTCAGAATAGAAAAAATATATGTATGGATTACCTGTGGTACTTGGCCCAAGATAGACCGGGCTGTCATGTAAGACGTATGCTGGAAATAAAAACAAAGTTAATCAGAAGAAAATTGATAAAAACAAGAGATAATTTTATATACTTTGGGAACACTTTGGTGGAAAAAGATCGATGACCGCGCAATCTCCAAGCTCTTTGATTTTGCTATTCCTTCTGATGAAGCCAGCCATCAGCGCAGCCGAAAGTATGTCAAGATCTTATTATTCCTAAGCGTGAAAACCACGTAAAAAACTGAGTCTGCTATCGCTTTGCGCGCATGATCGAGAGACGACAAAAATTAAGCTCCAAGAAAACCTTAACTGACTTAACTGCGCCTTGATCTTTTTGACTGAAATATTGAAAAATGACTCCATATGCTGCGTGCGCGCATTTCTGAGCTCTTACGGCGCAGATTTGAACTCATCATCTGCGCATTTATTTCAAGATCTACATAGATTTCATCGCGTGCGCGCGCCACCGCCCTACCTGAACGCTTGCGGAATAGACTCCTGTGTGAACAGGACCAGCAAACAGATCCAGTATGGTGTTCTTCACCAGGTCCCTGGGGAAAATACGTCACACGTTCAGTAAATTTCGGCATGGCGCACGTCATATCATGGTCTATATTGAATTACGCTTTCTACTGACTCTACCCTCTTCTTTAGTCAAACCCGACTATTGGAACTGAGATAGGTTGAAACTAGTCCTGCATTGTTACACAAGAGGTAGTGCGCGCGCCTCGCACCTTCGAAGTCTCATGTTCGATTCCTGGACTCGGCATCACATGTGAGTAGAGTTTGTTGTCTTTCCCTTGAGTCGAGGGTTTTTTTAACGGATTCTCCTGCTTTTCTTCCTCCGCAAATCCCCAGCATGTACCTTAAATTCCAGTTCTATCTGTGAGTTAGCCATGCCCTGACTTAGATCAGCCCAGAGGTTGAATCAAAACTCACCACACTTTGTTATAGTCCACACCGCGTAAATAATCATAGTCGTATTTACAACACACAGTGGTTGAGAAACAACGATCATCAACTTCAGGAAGGATTGTGTATTGATCTTTGAGAAAACCTGCAACAAAAAGTTGGAAAAAAATATCAGATTCAGGGTACGCGTTGCGCAGCCACAAGAGGCCATAATTCAATATGAACTATAACGGCCTTGCTTGTATATTAAGCACATGGAACACAGGGGGATGGGTGGGTGGCTTGTGTCCCTTTCTACTTAGATATTTCATTATGCTTTGGGAAGACTTAATTGGTAAGGTAGGGAGCAAGGGGGGAGGGAGGGAGGGGGGAGCGCATGAAACACAGGGGGATGGGGTGGGTGGCTTGTGCCCCTTCCTACCTAAATATTTCATTATGCTTTGGGAAGACTTGATTGGTAAGGTAGGGAGCGAGGGGGAAGGGAGGGAGGGAGGGAGGGAAGTGCAATGTTCCACTTTTCTCTAATCTAAGTTCTCTTTAATAATAGACCTTAGTGCCACCACAACTTAGTACTGAGTTATTGATCGAACCGACCTCCCTTTCTGAGTATCATTCCCATTTTTTACTCCCATTCCACTTTACCTGTAAATCCTGACTGGGTTGTTTTCAAGACTTTCATTCCCTTCAAGCCGCCAGATACTTTAGGGTTTTCTTCAAATGATCAGAAAAAAAAATGTGTTTACTTTATTGGTATAAACTATTTTGGTCAACGTTGCGCATTTAAAAGATGCTGATTTTGCGCAATTAATCTAAGAGTATGAAATATTCGCCATGGCAAATGTTTATCCTAAATTCAGGCTGGTCTTACACGATACCACAATTTTTACCGTTCAAAAATGTTTACCAATTTACCATTTACGCGGAACCTTTTCTTTAATTTGCCCGGTTAGGCGTTTGAATTTTTGTCCGGATAGCACAGTTTCGTGTAAACGTAACGCCTTTGACGTGCAGCTTTTTGAATGGTTAAAAATTCGTCCGTTACTGTGGAAGGCCAGCCTCAAAAAAGAAACTAGAAAAAGAAACATTTTTGGGGATTTTATTAAACGATTCAGTTGATATTCGAGCTTTGGGACCGTCGGTCCATCATGAGGAATAGAAAATTAGTTACTAACGTAGCAAGAGTCAAAAGAGCAACAGTGAACAAAAAACATAGAGCGCGTTGTATATACGCATGCATAACCGCGAGCGCGCACAAGACACGGACACACGGTGCAACATATTGCGTGCGTAATGTTGGAGGCAATCAATGTTGCGCGCCATGTCACGCGACGCAATTTGTTGCACAGCAGCATTGCCTGTAACATTGCGCGCAATATTGCAACGTGTGTCCTCGCCTTTAAGTTCTGTATAGTCATTTTTTACCTCCTCTCTTGTGGGAAACTTTACAAAAGCGTTGAGCATCTGGAGTCAACACGAACGAATGAGCGTGCTCTAGTCCAGCCTAGGATTTTAAGATTACAGATCGATCAAGATTATATGAGGAGCCCTCACTATCAACTTCAAAGTATCACCAAGACGACACAACCTGTAAAATCCGACCAACTCTCACTGAGCTGTCAGCGTTCGGTACTGACCAAGTTTGAGATAACCTGTAAAATCCGACCAACTCTAATTGAGATGTCAGCGTTCGGTACTGACCAAGTTTGAGATAACCTGTAAAATCCGACCAACTCTAATTGAGCTGTCAGCGTTCGGTACTGACCAAGTTTGATATAACCTGTAAAATCCGACCAACTCTAATTGAGTTGTCAGCGTTCGGTACTGACCAAGTTTGAGATAACCTGTAAAATCCGACCAACTGTAGCTACTAGCTATCTGGTGATATCCAGAATATATCTATCATTGAATGCATAAGAACTGTCTGTGGTTACCATGGTAACATATACCTGTTTTATCCGTTGCCATGGCGCCTCTTCGACATCGACAATAACAGCATCAACCTATATTGACAGTAATAAATAGGCACATTTAGTTGTTGATGCAGCCTACCCGCTATGAAGCAAGGTTCCCCCAGCCTATCCTCCCTGGGAGCTTCTTGTCACATCAACGTGTCGTATATATACCTCCATCAAAGAAAAAGGCTTCAGCACAGCTACTACTCGACATTTGCATTTTCCTTTTACACATAATTTACACACAATCAATAGATTTAATTCAATATATCTGCGATAATTTTGTTACCAAAATTTTTAAATGTGAGAATTTGTATAAATATTTGCTGAAATTGCTGATTAAATGCTCAAATGTGATTGGATGATTCGCCTGCATAAATATCCCAGGTGTTCAGTACGTGCGTTTGATCATTGATCGTATCTATTTTTAGACTTCTCGGTCAAAAGATGGTTCAGGACATGATAGGTCCACTCAGACTCGTCAACTTAGAAACAAAAAATAATGTTTCCCTTGTAACGACGTGCTACGTCACGCGGCCAATAAGGAGGGGGCAGAGGAACCCGGGGGGGGGGGGGGGGGGATGGGGGGACGAACCAGCTCAGGGACGAAATATTAGCAAAAACTCATGAGTTTCTGATATTACTGAAAGGTTAAAAACCATGCCAATTATCTCAAGCTAGCATCATTAACTTATTTCCCCCTTCCCTTGGCCATGTTCTCAATGAATTGTAGTGTATAAGTTGTTCAAAACGTAGCCCTTTTCAAGTGTTGATTTAGTCTGGAGCGACTGCATGTTATAAATATCTGCTCCACCAAATACTCCCTTCGACCCCGAATGATAAAGACTTACATGGCTGTGGTTACTAAGGAAATGTTCACAAATATTGACTCCAAACTCTTCAATGGAGTTCAGCTGCAAGAAACAAAGAAAAGAAAAAATATATTTTAAAATGTCATATGCTGCATGATTAATATCGGATATTGTTACGAAATAACACACCCCCAACCTCTCCTTCTAACGAGACATTAAAAATTCCATGTGCTTTGTGTTTATGACTAGCTCCAAATCTTAAGAAATTCAGTATTCTTTTCGTCTGTTATCAAGCTTATAATGTGTATTATCGGTTCTACCAAACATAGAAAGGACAGCTTAAAGCTAGTGTTTCGAACTTGGATACATACTTTTTCTGTAGAAAACGTTTGCACAAATAATACTTTTGACCTTCAACTTTTACGCTTCATGACAATTAAAATTACCTAAAGGTCCTAGAAAATTCTCGAAAACCGTCTTATTGTACTAAATTGTATAAAGCTTAGTTCTAGAGCATATTTTCCTACCTTAATATTGTAAAAAAAAATCAGGATTAAGTCCAGAAATTATATTAAACCAAAACTCAAATCACCACTCTTCTTCATTGACTTGTATTATCTTATGTATAAACCTCTGGTTTCTAGTTCTAAGGTATCATATTGCGTAACTGTAGCTTTCGTTTGTTTTAAAAATTTTTTGTGTGTAATAGCGATCGATGAGAAAATAGTATTACAGTGCAATGGTTTTTGACGACTTTTTGTCTGGAAATAATTTTAATTGTTCACTTAATTCATAGTTATGTTAATGAAATCGTACGTTACTCGAGATCGTTTATCTTGAACAAAAGCTTTATCAAACGTGAAAATAAAAATAAAACTGCGAATGCACAGACGATTTACCTTCCAGAAAACTACTTCAGTTATTCGAGTCTAAAACGCCAAACTAGGTGAAGAATATTCTTCAATGTTTATAGGTAAGCTTCATTCGAAGAAAAAATATAAATATAAAGTAATCGATTATTAATTACCATTATGCAAGAGACCTTGCTTTCCTGTAATCCTGTAAAGCCCTTTAACTTCACAAGATCATATCAGCTTACCTCGTTTTTCGTCGCCAAAGCGTAGATGGTGTTTTTTTGTGTATCTGTAGGAATAACGCTGGAGTTGTCTCCTTCGAGATAGTCTTTCTTGTTGTTCAACTTTAGTTCAACGCAAACTTCAACCTCGCGAATACTGTGATATTTTTCGCTGATTCGTTTGATTTTCAGTAGTCGGACTCCAGTCTTTCCGTAACCAGTGAAATCGTTGCTGAAATAGTGCTGGGAAGCCATTTTAATGCGCCGTTATCTGCAGTACTGATTACAGTACTCGAGGCCCACAACTTATCTACCTACAACTGGATTTAGGACGATGCACTGGACTGTGGAGGTTTACCTATATTTACATACTGCAGTACTTACAGATTATCAGGAATAAGTTACTAATAATGACTGCTTCCCGGGGGGGGGAGGAGGGGAGGATATATGATGATAGGGCCTTTGATTCGTATCCAACTCCCAGGGAAACCTGTAACGCAAGAAAAGAGTCAAACAAACAAACAAACAAATGAACGAACGAACAAGAACATAAAGCGAAAATTCCTTCGCTTCGTCTTCTCAGCTTTTTTCACTAGGGAGGGGAGGGTAAAGTATTTCCCGGGAAGCCTTCGTCTGCCCAAGTGGATTGTGGGTAGTGTATATTGTATTACGAAAAAATGGCGGCAAACGAAGAGCGCACTTCTTTGTGGCGAACTCCTCTTTCTACTCCCGTTAGAACGAACGAGAACGGTATCCAAGACTTGTTTCGGCATTCAGAGAAGCTTCTTGCTTCTGCTGTGTCGATATGTCGTTTGAAAGGGTCTGTGGAATGTCAAACTGGAGGGATTATTACCGTGTGTGAAGAAATGCAAAGGTTGCTTCGTGTGGCTTTCTCTGGTAAGAGAACTTCTTTTTGCTTTTGAATTACGATAAAACTAAGTCTTTGGCATTTAGTGTGCGGAAGTCTTAGTTTGAATGGAAGGGAAGCCTCTGAACTTCAAATATATTTTGTGCTTGAGTTGAAGGGATTGCCGGGGTTGGAGGGGAGGGGAGGGGGAGCCAACCCACAGATTGAACCCTGCAACAACCTCTGGGCTGATCTAAGTCAAGTTATGGCTAACCCACAGATTGAACCCTGAAAAAACCTCTGGGTTGATCTAAGTCAGGGCATGGATAACGCACAGATAGAACCCTGGAACAACCTCTGGGCAGATCTAAGTCAGGGCATGGCTAACTCACAGATCAAATCCTGAAACAATCTCTGGGCTGATCAAAGTCAGGGCATGGCTAACTCACAGATCAAACCCTGAAACAACCTCTGGGCTGATCAAAGTCAGGGCACAGCTAACTCAAAGATTGAACCCTGAAACAACCTCTGGGCTGATCTAAGTCAGGGCATGGCTAACTCAAAGATTGAACCCAGGAACAACCTCTGGGCTGATCAAAGTCAGGGCACAGCTAACTCACAGATCAAACACTGGAACAACCTCTGGGCTGATCTAATTCAGGATGTGGCTAACTCACAGATAGAGATGGATTTACATGTTAGGTTTCGCACAGGGAGGAAAACTAGAGGACCCAGTCCAGGAATTGAACCTGAGACACCAGAGTTGAGAGGCGAGCACACTACTACAACACCCTTTATTTCCATACCTCCTTTATAGAGGGAGATTGGAATTTGCAAGGGCTAAGGAGACTCAAAGAAAGGTTTCTTCTTGTTTTACAGGGCAAGTTAATTAGTTTTAATGTGATGTGTTATTATGTTCACAGAGAATGCAAGAATAGAGAAGGAGATGAGAAAACAGAAGCTGAATTATGATGATGAAATCTCTCTACTAAAAGAGAGAGTTACTTTCCTTGAAGAGGAGAAAGAACTGCTTAAGAAGCATTCCAAAGAAATGATGTCAAAAAAAATTGATGAACAACCAAGGTTTGTTAGAATTTTTAGAATTCTGAACAATGATCAATTATATGAAATATTCATTTATCTATAATACTCCAATTTTAAAATCTCTGTTGCTCAGGGTTAAGCATTTGTCACACTGCAATTTCTTGTGCAACTCGTCTTGAGATAACAAATGTTGCAAGTTGCACAGGAAATTTGAATCAATGGCGAATGAATGGTTGGATCGTGCATGGCTCTAATCGCAAGTTGCACGACCATTAGTACTGCATGTCACACATAAAATTTTACAAAAATTGTTGTTCTACTTTTTGTGTGGCAAAATAAATGAAAAATTCAAGTCATGCGAGGGGATGTCAAACATGAAAAATGCTTGTGCAACCTGCAATGATTTTTTTCGCAAGACAAGTTGCAGGAGAAATTGTAGAATGAACCAGCCTTTAGCCTTGATGTTGTGTAGAATATTCATGTGTTCCAGTGAAGGTCCGTGAAATTTCACAGTGTTTGTATTGTTGAAGTTGTGTATTCTTTACTTTACTGGTTGGTATTTGTGAAAGTTCTGATGCTGAAATGAGACTAACCCTGAGTAAAATATCATTTTGTTTAAAGGACTACACCTCAGAAAACTCGAGTCTTGGTTGATAAGATCAAAACAACAGCTACAGATTCACAGGAAACTGCTAATCTCAAGGAAAGAGAGCCAGAAAAAAGCGAGAAAGTAGATGAAACTGTGAAAGAAAACGTCAAACCAGGAAAAAAGAATGAAAGCAAAGTTGTTGTTGAGGATATTCCAATGGAGACTAACTCGGAGGAAGTAGATGATGCATCACTTGAAATTTCCTACCTTGAAAGGCCAAAGGCAAGCAAAGTCAAACCAAAAGGACGAAAAGCAGCTTCAAATAAGGTAGGGAAGAAAGCTTTAAGCAGTAAAGAAAAGACGAAAAACGATGTTGATACTGAAGTTTTTAATGACGCAAAGAAATTGCAAGATGATGCAGAATACATTCCTGATAGTGACGTGAGTAGTAAGTCTAAGAGGAGTTCCAGGAGAAGTGCAAGGGAAGACGCCGAGGATGTTGTGTCTGTCTTGGAAAGCCCTCAAGACTTCAGTGAACCTTTGAACCGAAGTGTACACCTCAACCCAGAAACAGGTCTTCTTGAGACAGTGGAAGTTGAGGAAGAACCGGACTTACAAGTTCAAGAGAAGCCGAGGAAGAATCCTAAAAAGAAAGGTGCAAAGAAAAACAAAAAAGATGCAAAAAATATCAAAGAGGGTACTGTTACTAAAACAAAGTCCAAGACAGAGAGAAAGAATTTGGATGAAGACATAAATGTTGGAGATCATAATTTGGGTCAAGAAGAAATTGTGGGTGAATTTCCAGGTTGTCTAGAAAGTATGGTGTCAGAAGGCAATATTGACGTGCAGAAGACGCTGGATATCAAGGAGAAAGAGAAATCACCTAGCAATAGTAAAGCAAAGATTCCAGCCAAAACACCTGAGAAAGAAGAAGACCTTGGTGATGTAGGATTTTTGATCGACATCAGCTCAATGATAACAACATTCGTGAGTAATCCAGATAATACAGATTTGGAGCTACCACTTATGAGTGCACGAGAAAGAGCCAATGCACGCAAGCTTGCATCACTTTTTAACCTCCATATCAGCATCGGCAACAAAATGGATAACCGTTCAAGCCTCAACTTGTCGAAAACATCCAACTCCAAGATGCCAAAACCAGGAAAACTAGATAATCTATTAAGTCAGTTGAGTATTGCTGCGGCAAGGGAGGCAGAAAAGGCCAGTTCAAAGACAAGAACCAAGCGCAAGCTGTGTTCTGTTGCTGATTATGGATGCGATGATGATATAGAAAGCACATGGGATGATTCTCAACCAAAGAAGAATTCAACTCTTTCACGGTCTAAGAAGGCAAGAAAGTGATTCCAAGGTACTTTTTTCAGCCAAAAGGGTTTTAGCTTACGATTGATAGAGGCAAGCTATTTAACAATTAGTCCTCAAGTCCGAATGGTCTACGAGTCAATAGTCCAAGAGGCTGAAGGCCGAATAGGCTATTGACTCATTGGCCATGAGGGCGAGAGGTCTAATTGTTTTAGTAAAAACCTACTAATTGGTCCAATAAAAGGATGCAAAAAGTTTTGGATTTTGCTTTAAATATTTTTTTTTGGTTTTCAAAACCGGTGCTTTTCGCTACTAGAGGTCTATCACTAATAGACCCCTAGTAGCTCAGCCAATCACAGGGCTCGATTGGTGATAGACCATTAGTAGGTTTTTCTAAATACCAGTAGACCACTTCCATGTGACGTCAGCTAGAACAGCTTGATTTTGAGGGCAAAACAAATTAATTTTAATCTCCTGAGAATTGAAACCTACCGGTATTGTTTTGCCCAAATTGAGCTGCATTCCGACGTACAGCAAGGGGTCTATTCTATTACAGTTTTAACCCAGACATGCTAACTTATATAAAGGATTTTTTACTATACTGTATATCCCATAAACTGATGAATATCTTAGCACTGCGACCATCTACATGTACAGTGGTGTGTCAGTGAAATGTAACACTTGTTTAATACATCATTTTCACTATAGGAGATGAATGAAAATTAACATTAAGAATCATTTTAAGAATCATTTTAATCAAATTAACATTAAGAATAAACATGTAAATTAGGAAAGATTCTCACAGTAGTTATTTATCTGTGTCTTAAATTAAAATTCAATCTGTGAGTTAGCCATGCCCTGACTTAGATCAGCCCAGAGGTTGTTTCAGGGTTTGATCTGTGAGTTAGCCATGCCCTGACTTAGATCAGCCCAGAGGTTGTTTCAGGGTTTGATCTGTGAGTTAGCTGTGCCCTGACTAAGATCAGCCCAGAGGTTGTTTCAGGGTTTGATCTGTGAGTTAGCCATGCCCTGACAAAGATCAGCCCAGAAGTGGTTTCAGGGTTTGATCTGTGAGTTAGCCATGCCCTGACAAAGATCAGCCCAGAAGTTGTTTCAGGGTTTGATCTGTGAGTTAGCCATGCCCTGACAAAGATCAGCCCAGAGGTTGTTTCAGTGTTTGATCTGTGAGTTAGCCATGCCCTGACTTAGATCAGCCCAGAGGTTGTTTCAGGGTTCAATCTGTGAGTTAGCCATGCCCTGACTTAGATCAGCCCAGAGGTTGTTTCAGGGTTCAATCTGTGAGTTAGCCGTGCCCTGACTTAGATCAGCCCAAAGGTTGTTTCAGGGTTCAATCTGTGAGTTAGCCATGCCCTGACTTAGATCAGCCCAGAGGTTGTTTCAGAGGTACAAGTACAAGTAATATTTGTGAAAAAGTTTTTAATAAAGATAGAAATTTTAATCACAAGAACAAAACTTAACAATTAATTTTGTCAATCAAATAACATTTAAATTTATAAATTTGGTTCGTTGAGCAAAAACTCTTTAAAAACTGCATCATCTCTTTGGGTTGAAAAAAAACGTTTCCTGAATTTGCTTATGTGACCACTAAACAATGGTTCCAAGTTGAGTTTTGACTTGATGTGTTCATGCATTCACTGTATTATATCAATTGTCAAACCTCGACTTGAAGCTAATGTTTCATGGTCTCTCAAGCGAATGCAGGAAAAGTCTATCGTGTGGATTATTTTCTTTATACAACAAATCGAAATATGGCGACCAATTTGAATAACTATTGTTTTGCACTGACTAGCCTCTCACACATAATTATTATAAATACTTTTATGTTTCCACGTGAACACAAGGTTAGTCAGTCCAGAACGATAGTTATTCAAATTGGTCGCCATATTTTGATTTGGTGTATACATAGAGTATACATAAATTATGTTTAAGTCTTTGTACTGTATGTTTATTCTCCATCTTTCAGTATTCCTCGTTTCCTCATTTCTGTCCATCTCACAGCCTAAAGGCAATCAAGTCAATCAAGATTATCAATCAATGATAGATACAATTAAGACCCCTTATCTTGAACTGTAGACTTGCGTCACTGCATTTTTAGCATGGATATTTTGAACCCCTGTTATTTCAAACCTTTTTCCTGGTTTTTAAAATTCCATTTAAGCTTTTATAATTGTTTTTTTTTTTTTTTTTTACCTCTGGTACTTGACAGTTATTCACCCTTGGGTCTGGACTCATCCAGCAGAACCTTAAGATAATTATTAAGCGATATTAGAGGATATCTTCTCTATTCATCTATATATTGGTATGCTCACCCTTCCATTCATCAATTCCATCCACCCATCCATTGACCCCTTCCACCAATCCACTTCACACATCCAATCTACTCCTTCTATGTGCCCCTCCAATCCATCCATCCTATTCATTGCACCAATCCATCCTCGATCCCACCCATGCATATATCTATCCCATTCACCCTATCCATTCCACCCATCCATCTATTCCATCCATCCATAATTCCCACCCATCCATCTATTCCATCCATCCATAATTCCCACCCATCCATCTATCCCACCTATCCATCTTTCCCATCCATCCATCCCTACAACCCATCCATCTATCCCATCCATCCATTCAAATTATACCTAAATGATAGATACCCACCATTTATCTGGCAGCTCGTCCAGATTCACATCGTCTTCCAACATCCTCCACTTCCTGCATTTATCACACTGCACCCAATTGTCACAGCGGCTGTATCTTGTGTAGTCCTTGTTAGCCTTCTCCTCCTTCTCTTGATGTTTTTGTTCTTGTAATTGATTTGTGGGTTGCTGCTTGTCAGACTTGGGTTCAGTCTTGGAAAGATGTTTATTCAACAATGTTGTACTTGTATTGTCCATCACATAACTTTCTGTTAAGAGAAAATTTTGTACCTGTTGAACATAACTCTCAAATGGTCACATGCAACATTGAAAACACTTCTATTCATTACCTCTACACATCTATTATTTTACTTCTGCTGCTGCTACTACTAGTTCTACTGCTGCTACTACTACTGTTGTCGCTCAAACTACTACCACTGTTGTGGCTATTGCTACTAATACTTTACTACTGCTGCCTGTCCTACTGCTGCTGTTGCAACTACAATTGCTGCTGCTACTGCTACTACTACAACTGCTACTGCTGTTGCTACTTCTGCTGTTGCTGCTACTACTGTTTATGGATGTTACTGCTGTTGCTACTACTATTACTACAACTACTACTGCTGCTGCTTCTACTGTTGCTACTTCTGCTGCAGTTACTACTACTGTTGCTACTACTGTTTATGGATGCTGCTGCTGTTGCTACTGCTATTACTACAACTACTGCTGGTGTTGCTACTGCTGTTTCTTCTAGTTATGAGATACCTTTGCAAAAGCAGTTCACATCAGGGGAAATACTTGAATCACTGTTTCTTTCTTTGGCATATCTTGAAAATAGGGAAAGAAAAAATGAAACACCAAAGACCAAAAATTAGAATAATAATTGATAACATTCACAATATTATTGAGTTCTCATGAGTTACTCACCTTGAGCGAAGACGATGATTCCCAACTCTATGGAGAAGAAAAAATGGTGAGTTTAAAGTAATCTAGAAAAATGTTACTCTAAAAGGTAATGACCATGGTCTGCAGGGGTGTAACCAGGGGGCAGCCCCTCACCCCAACTAGTTATTACTAGTTGGACTGTTCAGGAGATGATTCTGGACATAATAACTATCAAATCGCATTTTTTATTGCTACAGCTAGACATTTATCACTCACTTTCTTACAAAGGGAGATCACAGAAAGCCTAGAACCCCCTTGCAATGCCCCTCAGAGGTGGATCCAGGATTTTGTTCAGGGAGGGGTGCAGGGAACAAAGTCAGCCCAGAGGGGTGCAATCCTCAGAATCAAAGAAAGAAAACATTTTGTAGGGGCATCTTCAAAATATGGGGACAAAGTTGCTCCGAGGGGGGTGCGCACCCCCTGTCATTACACCCAAGGTCTATTAGTTACTCTATTCACCTTACGCCTTTCTTTGGGCTATCCTCTTTGCCGATAAACCTAAAAGCTTTATACTTTGAACTTTGATCTGTAGGTGAGTACTTGAAGTCTGGATATGTCTCCTTGGTCTTGCGCATCAACTCTCGTGCCATCTCCTGAAATGGCTGTTTTTCCTCTGATTTCATGGTATTCCAATGCTCACCCAGTATAGTACTGATTCTTCTGTTGTCTTTACCAGGATACAGCTTCTTGAAATTCTCTCGGTTGCTTTTACTAAACAACAAGAATGCATTCATTGGTCTTTTGACATGGCTCTTGTTTTCTCCTTCGTGGTGGAGAGCATCGTCATCTGTAGTCGGACTCTCTGCTCGCTCACTCCCTGAGGATGTATCGGAAGGGGTAAGAATAGCAGGGTCTTGCAGTAGATCTAACAGGGTCTTTTTGTCGGCTCCTCTGTAATCATTTGTTGCAATCGGTGACGGTAGATTGGAAGGTGCTCTTGAAGGAGAAGGTGTTGGTTTAGGCGGCAGGGGAGGATGTGTTAGCTTTGGTGGCGACGGAGAGGATGAACTTGGTGGTAATTGTGGAGAGGCCTCTTTAAAGAGTTTACAAGAAATCTTTGTAGAAGAGAATAAAAGGTTAGTCTAAGATTAAACACCTACTTCCATAGGCCGTCTGAGATAACGAAAATGGTGCATTGTGGTCTATCATGGGTACGAACATCTTTAACTCATCATGTCTTACATTGTGTTTTTTTGTACTCATGCTATACCAGAATGCTCCTTTTTTGTTGACTTTGAAATTTTGAAAATGACCCCTTAAAGGTACCTGTGTCTTGTCAAGGTGGGTGTGGTGACTAATGATTTTTTATTTCTATAAAGTAGTACCAAATGCTTGTTCACAATTGTAAATGTATACTTATTGATTGCCACACAAATATCCTGTTACACTGTCATTCCAGCTGTCATCAGATCTTGGGTACCTTATTTCAAACAAACTGACAAACTCTCCATTTTGTTGCTCTTTGTAGATTTGTGACACCCTGAGAGGTACTAAATTGCAGATCTGGAACACTAAAAGGTATAAAGAGCATCCCTGCCCTTTTCCAATTGGATCCTCCCACCCCTCCCCCAAGTGATGCCAAGTCCAGCAATCAAACCTGTGACCCAATGGCAAGAAGCAAGTGCACTACCACTAACTACCGCTAGACTACCCTTAATTACCCTTGATTAGAAATACATGAAGGTATGACAATTTCTACCTTTTCTGGAGTGGCTGGACCTCCCTTCTCTTTAATTTTGGTAACATTGCTAGTTGATATCTTTTTTCTTTTCTTGGGCTTCCTGTGTGGTGAGACCTCAATGGCATCAATCTCGTCATCAATCATTTCCATTCCTTCTATGGGTATATCACCAAGTTGTTCCTTGAGTTTCTTGATGTAGTCGATTGCTTTTAACAAGACTAAATTCTTGCTTAGCTTTTTCCCTTTGTTGTCGTCTGGCAGGATTAGATTTAAAGTTTGAATGGCATTTCGTATCAGGCCTTCTCGCTGTCGTTGTCTGTTGATTAGTTAAATATAGAACAGTGTTAAAACATTAAGGCTTGTGTTCCTTCCTCAATATTTTTCTAAAACAGCCCTGATTGTGGTAAACTTTGGAGCTATAAACAGGACACACAAATAAACATGAAAAAATTTTTTTTTCCAAATCTCTACACATGACATCAAAGCAGCTCAATTTGGAGAACAAAACAAAAGAATTTCAATCTGCTGAGAATTGGAACCTATATCAAGTTTGGGCTCCCTGTGGCAAGAGCAATCACCCTCCACTCCCCTACAAGCACAAATACAATTCCTTACACTTTTTTCTGACGGTCGTAAGCTTCAGGTTTCCTGGATGGTTTGATGTGACACTTTTGTGGTGTGTGCTCAGGGACTGACTTGTCATTGTTCTTTTTTGAGTCCTCCTGTGGTTCTATATCTAAAGGAAAGAATGCAGACTTACTTACTCTGCTTTCTTAATGTACTGTTAAGCTGAGTTAAGTTAAGTTGCTCAACAAACTGCATTGTGTAACATATTTATTGAATATTTCTTGGCAAGTAAATGAAAAAGTAGAACTATTTTCCACTTTCACAGGAAAAAATATTGAATTTCCAAGTAGGTTAAACTGGGATTTTTTTTGGATTTTTTCCCAATATTGTTTTATGTAGCACTTTTCCAATATTGGGAAATTCCAAAGGAAACCCAAAGATAGTCCAAAGATATCCCAATAATTCCCCATTTTTTCCCCAAACTGAAAATTCAATATTTTTTCCTGTGGGATATCTTTGGGTTATCTTTGGGTTTCCTTTGGAATTTCCCAATATTGGAAAAGTGCTACATAAAACAATATTGTTAATATATTGTTATATGTATTGTTAATACCTGGAGATTCTGTGTTATTTTCCTCTATCTTTTTCTTGCAGGCAACAAATTCCTGAGTCTTTGGCTCTGTCTTTTTACATTTGTTTTCCAAATCTTTTGATTCACTGTCACAAATGTTTGGTATTCCATCTGCCGGCCATCTACAGGAACTATATTTCTGGGATAAAAATTAGAACACAAAATGTTTTGTAAGTATTAGACATCTTTACCTTGGACATCATGTTGTCAGATTTCAGACCATGTGTCATTCTCTTGAGAATAAGATTCCTTGATTGAGTTGTATCCATATTCATGTGTCAATCTCAAGTATCACCCTCAAACAAAGAAATTATACTCTAGCAGGGGCGGATCCAGGGGGGTAGATTGGGTGGCTAGTCACCCCCCTCTTTGCAGGGTTTAAAACAGGAAAAATAAAATGATTAGTTAATTCAGTAAATAAAAGAAAAAAATACATCTGAATGTGTCCCATTGTATAAAAATAATGATATGAATTTTGCATTGCCTGGACCTAGAAAGTTGTCTGCAACCCTAGACCTATCCTTTTAATATTTTTTTAGAGTTAGCCACCCCCCTTGGTAAAATCCTGGATCCGCCCCTGTCTAGGGAATGACAAGTGGTCTGCAATTGAAATGCATTAAGCCCAAGTGTATTGACTAATCAGTTGATAAATTATTGACTGATTGAAAATTGATTAGGTCTTACTGGTTCTCCTCCAAGCAGTTCTGTCATTAAAGGTGCACTACTACTCTGTTGCCATGGTGATGCTGAAAGAAAAAGGATCATCATGGTGTCGGCTATTTTCATTCATTCATTTATTCACTAATTCATTTGTTCATTTATTTCTTACCACTAAAACTATTACAGCTTCTGTTTTCTTGCTCCAGCGACATGTGTTCATCTCTGGAAAATTCTGGCGGGATAACCTGTTAAGCAGAGCATGTTTGTTACATTCATAAACAAATTATGACACACTCATGGTGAGAGAGACATATATAAGGAATATCTGAGAAGGGTTTATTGTGAAGTTCCAAAAAGTAGTCATACCTCCCCCATGGAGGAATTGGAATTTCCAAGGGATCCTGAGGGTCTAACAATGATGAGGGTGTATTGTGAAGTTCCAGAAAAATTGCAAACCTCCCAATGGGTGGATTATACATTACAAAGGGTGGGTAGGGAGGGTATAATGCGTAGTTCCAGAAAATATCCATACCTCCCCCATGGTTGGGATTGAAATTCCTAGGAGGGGGCCGGGGTCCCCTCACAACCTAAGAAAGGGATATATGGCTATGTTCTGGAGTTACATATTTCGTATAGAATGTTTTAACAACTTTACACTTAATTATTATTCAATGTATAACTGCAACCCACCAAGTCACTCATTGGTGTGTCTCCACTTCCAGAAAAATCAAGGCTGAAATAATAAAATAATATATAAAAAAGAGATATATAATATATTTTTAGTCTTAAGTAGCAATCTTTTTTATTCATTTATTTTCGTTTATTCTATATTTTTTATTACAAATATTTGTAAAGCGCTATTGAACTCCAAGGAATTGGCGCTAAATAAATTATAATTTATTATATATAAGAGGCAGACAGCTGAAGAGCTCTATAACTATGTATTTATGTATTTTAGGGTACCTAGTTCGTGCACTTCCACTAGACCACTGTGATATCCCATGATGCATGTTCATCCCTTGCACCATCGACACAGCCTCCATGGACCAGGGGGGGATCTGGTAGTTACAGTGATCTGGAGATGAGGTAGACCACTCTAGAATGGCAAAGGAAATAAAATAAAACTTGAATGGATTCTGTCAATGGTTGTAAACTGCTGTGCCGAAAATGGAAAAATTTGGTATGTAAATATTTTTTTGCTGGGTTAACATTTTTCTATATTTGCATATATAATGCTCTTTCTATTGAGAGGGATTATTGCCATTTCTATGACTCAATAAGATCCTAACTTTCACTACTATTTATAATAATCGTCAAGATACAAGATCCCTTTTGTAAGAAATCCTGAATAGACTTTTCTCAAGATACAGTCAGGTGAGGGTCAGATGCATATGTACTCCTTGATGTCCTAGCCAAACCTTGGTTCGGATACATATCATCAGGATATAGTATCACAACTATCTTGAACACTTGCCATGACGTCAATTTCATTGGACAACTAAACAATGATGCAAGGCTAGTTTGCGAATGAAACAATAAAAAATCTGATTTTTTCAATTATCCAATAAGGAAAACTGCTAAAGTAAAGTTAGTAAAATCAGTTTCCTGAGCACTTGACTGTATCTTGGGAAAGGACCATTAAACTTTACAAAAGGATACATACACTCACCTCTCATGAGCATTTGGTCCCCAGTAGGGTAGGGTGAATGTCTCCAATATTGATACTGCCCAACATTGTTAAAACCATTGGGGTATGGTGACCTGCGATGGTCATTATACTGCCAGTATACCTCAGGTGACGTTCCTTGCATTTGGTTTGAAATTGGAGAGAAGTAATACTGGTCTGAAGCTGTTTCAAATGGGATTGGCGACACCATTGGTATTGTTGTCTGTTGGATATCATACAAGATAATGATCATAAATGATTTACTCAGGCACAGATCCAGGCCAAAAAATGACTGTTTTCCAGGGGGGATTGGATGCATTTGGCAAGGGAGATAATACAGCGAGCCCCCAAACCCCCCAAAAATTAGCGAAACTCCTGAATCAAATCAAAAACAGTTGAGCTCTATAACTGCTAAGAGCTATGTAATGGCTTGTTTTAAAAATTTAGCCTTTTTTCCGGAAACTGGTGTGAGCTGTTTTGGGTCCGTGCCTGTTACTAGAAGAGTCTGCATTGATGGAGAGTCTTTAAAAGAAAGGCATGGAATGTAACAAAGTTGAATAAAGGAAAAATAAATGTGGATAAAGAATTGTTGAAAAGAAAAAACTGGAATAAGATTTAAAAAATGAGAATAGAATGAAAAAGATGAAAAATGAATGTCATAAAATGAAATGAAAAAAAAAAAAAGAAATTTAAAGTGTAGAGAAGAAAAAATTAAAAAAGAGAATAAAATGGAATGTGAAAAATAGTGAAAATAAAAAATATAGAATGAAGAGAATGAAATAGATGAAAATGAATGGAAAAGAATGGAATGGAAAAGAACAAAATGGAATGAAATAAAAAAAAAAATATAAGAAAAATCAAAGAAAAGACCGTAAATACTGAGAAATGAATGAAAAGAATAGAGTAAAATTAATTTTTCATCTTATGACACAACGGCGTGGGAAGATAGATATTAGCAAGCGGTAATTTCGGGTCACGTGATCGCATCCTTCCCGCATTTTTTTGCCAACTTTGTCATCAAATTCCAAACAAACATTTTGTACAAAGATGCCGTTAGAAACCATTGGAAATATATGAAATTCAATTATCTATGGAGAAATGTATCTAAAAATTTGTGAAAATCATTTTGGTAATCTTATCAGGCTGTTCAAATCACTCGATCAGGATAGGCTTATACTATAAGCTTAGTTGTAGTAGGGAGAAGTTTAACTTCTTCTATAGACGATCGATAGCTTAACCTGGAGTCACAGATATAAGAAATAGCGTTTTTCTCCATAGATTAGAATCAACTAAGGCCACCAACATATTTTTTCTCAACTGACTCGATCACTTTCTTCTCCTTAAAGCTAAAGAAATCAGCAAAATTTTCATCGCTGTATAACTTGATCTTACGTAAGCTTAAGCTTAAAAATGCTTGAAGTGAGCTTTTTTGGTATATTTTTGCTGGTGAAAAAGTTAAACAGCTTGCAAAAACTTGGAGATAATTTTTCCTTTATCGAAAAACATTATTTTATGTGATCGTTCGGTTAATCCCAGGATTGCACAATCTAACTGTCGCCTGTTTGGCTAGACATCCAAAACAAGTCCTAAAGATACATTTTTACACCTGATTTTCTGCAAATCAACGCATTTCCAGGGCTATACTTACAGAGCTCCTAGATATATCGTTGAAAGGTCTAATATCTTCCATTTTCGTTGAGTTTTGGGTAAAATAATGCAACTGACATTCGTTCGAGGCGATCAAAGATTCTCTTCCAATCGGAAAGCCCTTCAAGTGTACCATGTCAATCAAATTCTATATTCTTTTCTAATTGGAGGAGCGTTGCTTGGGCTTTAGAGCGCAAAGGATATCGGGAAATCGCCAGAATAAAATACAATGTTTTAAAAATTTTAAGATTATTTTTATTATTTTACAAAAATTACTTATAAATAGGAGTGGATATAAATCAAAAAATTGATAACTGATATTGAAAATCCAAATATATTGCTACAGAGGCTTCACATTTTATAAATTTACTAAAAATGAGAATATTTTTCTACAGAGTAACTAATGCTTTATCAAAGACAAATTCTAGATTGGAGTTTCTACGAACCAAGTGTGCAAATTCGAATCATTTTATCGTTATTTGTTTGATTAATAATTTGTAAATTATATATGTAAATATGTAGTTTGTTTTGCGCATTTTTTGGCTTTGCTACCACAGGAAGCCCAAGCTCTAAAAATGTGTTTCAAAAAACTTTAACATATCTAGGCAACATCGGCTCAGTGTCCGTGAAATCACAAGAAAAAAATATAATATATAAAATATACAAAGAGTCTTGAGATAAAGTAATTTAATATTTCTTTTAAGTTTCTAGATCAGTGGCTACTTTGAGGCATTCCAACCACTCTGAAGACGAATGGAGAGCTTGGGCTACCTGTGGCAACAGCCACAGCGATTCAGTAGTCTTCCCACAATTCCAAAGTGTGGCGGAAGTGACGTCATTATTTACAGCAGTTTCCTAAAACTCTTCATCATTATCTACATCCATTCTGATACTGTCCAAGAAACTTGAATGCCGTTTCTTCATTTTCCGTCTTTGGACTTCAAACATTTTTTTCTTTTCCTAAAAAAGGTAAAAAATCAAATCAATATATAAGATTTCTTTGCACCAATCAGGTAGGGACAGAAGGTTTCTGACACTTTAACACGTGACTTGTGAAGCCAATTGGCGCTTTCTTCCTACTTCGGAATGACATCATTCAAGTATCTACGACCTCAAGGTCCATCATTCAAGTAGAACCTCTATTAAGCGACCAACCTCTATTTATCGGCCAGTTCTTCAAGTCCCAAAGGAGGTTTTTGCACAAATTCAAATCTCCATCAAGCGGTCAACCTCTAGTTATCGACCACTTTGATGATTCCCAGAGGGTGGCCGATTAAAAGAGGTTTTTTTACTGTAGAGTGTTTCTTCAGATTTCTTTCTTTGACCGATTTCTACAGGTTAAGAGAACTGAATGAACCAGTCATACTTACGTCTGCTGAGACGATAGAGTCAGTTCTGCTCCGTGAAGACTGTTCCTGGTCGGACATCGAGTGTGTTGATGCTTTTCTAGTTGAAGGTTTGTCTTCATTTTTGACTACCTCTGCCGTAGCATCCTCCTGGTGTACACAAAAGGTGCGTAAGATTACAATACAATTACAGTATAATTTGGCTTTGTACATGTTATAGTATGGAACTCTTGCACGTGACGTCAGAGCAGCTCAATTTGGAGGGCAAAACAAAAGCATTTTAATCTCCTGAGAATTGGAACCTATTGTTTTGAACTCCAAATTGAGCTGCATTCCGACGTCCTGCAAGGGGTGTATAGACCTTCTTTTAGTAAATACAAACTACAATACAAACACTTTGAAAGTCCAAGGACTTTCACTGACTGGAACACATGAAACGAAAAATCGAGTCTGACCCCATGGGGTATTGCGCAACAATGTTGGGTGATGTTGTAGGTTGAAAGCAAATTGACCATTTTAGCCTCGTATGCAAATTGCTATTTCAGACCACATGACATTCCCTTGAGAAATGTTCTTTTGTTAAAATATTTCCACATGAAAGAATCAACTCCTAAGAGTGACATCACATGGTCTGAAATGGGCACAACAAACAACGAAGCTAAAAAGGTCTATTGAGCCAACAGACCAAAATGTTGAGTTTCTTGGGGTCACTTCAATGTCTGTAGGTGGCCAAGCAAGACTATAATCACCGAAAATCCTTAGCAAAAACTGCGAAGTATATTGAATCCACCTCTTTATTTATTTATTTACCTCTGTATCACTTATCCAGTTATCTTCTTCACTCTCCATCCCTCCAACACCGCTGTCAGACACTTTGGACGGAGCAGCATCGTTATCACTGGTAGAATCCATGCTAAACAAACAAACAGAGAGAAAACGTCAGCTTTCTTTTTTTTAGGTAAGCTCAAGTTTAGTCTATGTGCCATTTTGAAATTTATAGCAACATATGACTGCACATGTTTGCGTAGAATAACTGCATTGCTATAGTAAATCTAGCATACAGTTGACTGTGCAAGATGCACTATTATCCGAGGTTAAAATAAAAACTGGGTCGAGTTGACATTGCAGGGCATTGTGGGACCGTTTTAGGGACGAAATAGACGCCATCTTGGAAATATCTCGCCTAAGACAATCCCTCAATGCGCTGCAATGCCAACTCGACTCAGTTTTTTCCTCGCCGCCAAAACGGCTAAGTAGAGATAGAGTCTTGCAACATTTGTTTTAACGAGACGAATTTCTAACTGGCATTAGACACAAGGCATCATACTCCAAAGCGTAATCGCTTATATTTGGAAGGGGGAAAAAAAACACTAAAAGATAAAATATTAAAAGACACAGTCGCCATGTTGGTTAGCATAACAAGAAAAACCTTTCGTTAAATTCAACCAACACGGAGGCCATAACAATTGCGCCATTTAAGCCATAGTCGTACCTTTTTCTTCTCTTTTCGGCTGTCATGAGTTGTGCCAGAGTGCTGTCTTGACGAGTCAGCTCTTTTTCTATTAAGCAAAAATATGGGAAGAACATTAGACACCCGAGCTGAGAAAATGGAGACAAGATAGATGTTAAAAATATACTTACTAAATTTTTTCAGTAGTTTTATGATTGGCTCGTGTTCATATTCCTATTGGATAAAGAAATTAGGAAAAATTAACACAAATCACTTCAGGGGAACAGAGAGTAGAGATCTAAGACTGAGGTCTAGAAGTAGCCTGCGTAGCCTTCTCTCAAGTCCCCCTTCGCCATCTGCCCCCATCCACACATACTGAGGGCCGCTAGGCATGCTGGTCTAGAAGCAGAATTCATTAGTTACCTCAGCGATATCTAACGGAGTACGTCCATTGCTATCCTCCATGTCCATTCGTGCCCTGTTCGCCAGTAGCCACTTAACGCACTCGATATGTCCACTAAAAATCGACAACATGAATTAGTAAGTCGGGGAAATCTTTCGATGAAACTGTGCAGTAAGTCTCAACCTCGTTCCCAGGGTCTTCTCTTCTCGCTTTCTTTTTCAAAATGGCGGCGCTCGATTGTACCGTGTAATGCTGAGATTGTGAAACATTCTTGGCGGGAATAGTTCATGGAAGGTTCTAGAACTGATTTCTATTCATGCAGCTAGAACTATAGTCGCGAGACAACGAGACGACCTTCACGACATATTGCGTCTTAGGGAACCAAGGGTGGCGTAGTGCTAGTGCACTCGCCTCTACTTCGATCCCTGAGTTAGTCGTGCTCTGACAAATTTGAAACACCAAATTTTGGATCGCAAATTTTGAGAAAAATTCGTTGGGAATTAGAGGGCAGAGAAGAGGATACTTACCTCATGGATGCCAAGTGAAGAGGGGTTAAAGAATCGACTGTTTTACAGCTGGTAGCACTTCCCATAGCGGCGAGAATCTACAAAAGTTAAGAAAAAAGAAAGAATGAAAAATACAATGAATGAATGAATGAATGAATGACCACTTCGAGCGGAAGTGCTAACTCAAGAAAAAATCCACAGGTATCCCATCATATTAATACTCACCATCATACAGTTGACATGACCATTCATCGCTGCAAGATGCATGGCTGTGTAACCCGTCGGAGTCTCGTCAGCCAGGTCCACTCCACTCACGGCCAGCCATTTCACACAGTCCAAGTGTCCATTGGATGCAGCCAGATGTAATGCTGTCATACCTCGTTCATCTTGTGCGCTCTTGATGGCTGGTACTACTTGGATCAGTTCTTTGATGCGGTCAAGGTTACCGTTCTTGGCCGCGTCGTGGATTGTAGAGCCTGGTAAGGAATAGGAAATATGATTATTTTCTCTGTGATCTTGAGTATCAGTTGTGTTGAAATTGACCCTGATTCTAGGCACTGGCAGTGATTATGGTCGCTGATGATGATAGTGGTGGTGATGATGATGATGATGATGGTGAGAGTTGTTGGTTGATGATGGTACATAGATCCTGCTGCTGCAGGTGATGATGATAATGGTGGTGGTGGTGATGATGATGATGATGGTGAGAGTTGTTGGATGATGATGATACATGATTGTGCAGACACACGATGCGATTTTTCATGGATGTTGCATAAACTAGATTGCATCGTGTGACCACCCGTGCGACATTGTGTTTACACGGTAAGCTTTGTCGCGCGCGACGTCGCAAAGTGGAACTCGTTTCTACTTTGGTGACGTTGCATGTAATGTCGCACGGGTGGTCACACGGTGCGATCTCTAATTTTTGCGAAGGCGCATTCAACGTTGCATGAAAACATCGCATCGTTTGTCCGTACTTTAATGGTAATTGATGATTATGAAGGTGATGGTGAGATTTGAGTGATAGTGAGTGATGGTTGTTGGTGGTGATCTGATGCTGCTGATATGTGGTTGATGATGATGATGACACATGGTTGATGATGATGACACATGGTTGATGACACATGGTTGATGATGATGATGACACATGGTTAATGATGATGATGACACATGGTTGATGATGATGATGACACATGGTTGATGATGATGATGACACATGGTTGATGATGATGATGACACATGGTTGATGATGATGATGATGAAACATGGTTGATGCTACTGCTCGGTAATGCTGCAGATGGTTATTGAATGATAATATTCACCATGCTGCTAATCATATACCTTCAATACTAACCTTTCTTCAGGATATTTTCGCTCTCACTTATTGATGCCCTGTGCCGTTTCCTTTCCTCTTCTTGTTTTCTCCGGATCCCTGCGCGAAATCCTTCCTCGAATTCATCACTTTTAGCAGAAGAAGGCCGTTCATCCTTAAAACCAAGAGAGAAAAATGTCATGTCACAACCCGCTAACACGCTAAATTCCAATTCGGCCGTACCCCTGACTTAGATCACCCCAGAGGTTGTTTTAGGGTTCGATCTGTGAGCTAGCCATGCCCTGACTTGATAAGCCAAGAGGCTGTTTCAGGACTCGATCTGGGAGCTAGCCGTGACTTATCTTATAGATCAGCCCAGAGGTTGTCATATTGCTTTTTTCTTTTTTACAACGCTAAAAATTCAACTCACCGATTTCTTTTCACTCTGGGACGTAAACTCAACTTTAGGTTCGTCTTCCTCGCTTTCCTCTTCTTTCTCTGTCGTTGGATTATCTTCTGATATTTCAGAAGGTTCCTCGGCTATTGGTGATGGCTGTGCAGCTTGGCGGTTTCTCAAAAATGGCGAAAGTGCTGTAGTTACAACCCTTAAGTGGCTTGCTCCACCTTTGGGTTTCTTAGGTTTGGCACTTTCTTCCTCTTTTGGAGATTCGTCGCTTTTCTCATCACTCTGTTCTCCGCTCTCTTTTTCATTTTCTTCCTCGCTATGTTTACTTTCCACTTGACTTTCTCTGGCTTCTTCATTCTCTTCGCTCTCTTCAGGTGTTTCTTCTTCCTCTCTTCGCTTGCCCTTATTATCATCAACCTCTTCTTTAACATCTTTCGAGTTTTTCCTTGCATTCTTTTTTGCTTTCACTGCAAATGTTAAATTCGGGTATTTTGGCGGTTTCCCCTTCTCGGGTGCTTTTTCCTCTTTTTCTACTTTTCTATTGACTATTTTTTCATCTTCGCTTTGTTCTGACTCACTCTCTTCTTCAGGCTCGAAAAATCGGTCTTCGTTTTGATTTTCATCTTGATCTTGCTCGTCTTCTTCGTCTTCACTCACTTCAAACAAATTCTCCGCTTTTGCTCCTCTAAATCCACCGAGTTCTTCAAGAGGCTCTAATTCTTGCTTTTTAGTTTCCTGTTTTTCTGTCTTCTTTGTTTTATTCTGTGTATTCTGTTTTGTTTTCTTTCGGGAACTTTTTTCTTTCACTCGTGGTTCGACCTCGCGTGGTGACTCTTCACTCTCGCTTTTCGATGACTCGCTGTCGCTTGGACTATAATATTCTTCTTTTCTTTCTTTTTCTTTAGGTAAAATTGCATCGGCTTGAGAAGCTGTTAAACAAGAATAAAAGACATTGAGTTTATGAAAAGATTGCTTGAAAGAAGACAACACTTCAGTAGAGCTAAAAATTAAGGTAAGATGGCTATTTTCCTTTCTAAGTTTCTTTTACAATGCATCTATGTACAATGGTTTATAGTTCACTCCTGTGCTTCAAGGGTTTTGCACGGGGCTCTCTCTTTTCCTTCCTCCACAAAATTTAACTAGTCCTTTACGAGGGCCACTGCTTTGCAGTATAGGAGCGTTTTTAATGATGAAATCTTTAAGATTTGGAGGTGGTTTGTCTTACCTGGTACGGTATCGTAAAGTGGAAGATCTCGCATTATTTGACCGTCGTCATCTCTTGATGAAAACCACCTAAAACAAAAAAATATATATTTAAAACTGAAAAATAAACAAGAAAATGTAGTATTTGAAGAGCGCGTACTCCAATATCAAATGGATTTCTATCTGAGCCAATTAAAAAGCAGGAAATCTCATCAGCCAATCAGCTGAGAGTTTTACATTACATGCACTTAAATGGTTTTCTTTCCAAGCCAATCAAAACGCAAAAAAATCGTATTATCCAATCAGAAACACTCGTTTGACTTAAAGTGAACCATTGACAGTCTTTGAATATGACAAAGTAGCAAAAAAACACAATAAACATGTAATTATAAGAAACTTTGTGGAAAAAAACATAAATATTCGACAAATTTACCTGTTACATCGAAATTCAAAAGCCCTCGTCGCTTCTGGACCTTCTTTGACGTAAACTTCGTCAAGAAACCAACCATATCCTGAAATAGAAAAACATGGTTGAAAATTATTTTTGAAGAATTTTTGTGGTAAATTTGACGGAGAAAAATTGACACAAAAAAAACGACCTGCTTCTATACCTAAGGACATATGGTGCAACGTTGCACGCAATGTTGCCGCCAATCGATGTTGCGAGCCATATCACGACGCATTTTTTGCACGCAATATGTTGCTGGAGCCAGTTGTACGAAGGCTGGAGTTATTCAGCGTATAGAGTTTGTATAAGTTTTTTGCTGGATAACGATTTATCCGGTGCATAGCGATATTCAGGCTTTGCACAACCGGCTCCTGAAGTGCAAAGCGATCCTACTTCAGCAATATTCCCTGCAATGTCTCGCGCAATGCTGCATCGTGTATCCGTGCCTTATGGGCATCTGAGTCGCGGAGTTATGATCAGAAAATTATGAAGTGTTTGGTGAAGCTCAGAGAGCCTGAATAAAGACTCACCTAAGCGTGTCTCGCTGTGACCAATTCGGATGCTTTGAAGTTTACCGAGGAATAAAGAATCAATAGCAAAAACATCAACCTACAAAAAGAGTACGTGAGCTCATCAAAAGGTTTTCAAATAAAGATCCACACGGGGGAGGGGAGGGGTATTTAGTTCTTCTGTGCTCTCTGAAACTTAGAGGAGAGACATTCCGTGGGGAGCCGAGGAGAGAGACATCCCAGAGGGAAGAATGGAGGGGAAAGATTTCTTACCTGTCCTCTCTGGAATTTATTTCTATGTGTCTTGGAGCGAAGAAGCTGTCTTTCTCCACTGTTGCCGTACTCTCCAAAAATGGTAATTTTGACATTCACTTTGGAGCCAGCCCCTAAGCGGTCGCCAGTTTGTACATAAACTTCATACGTGATAACTAAAACAGAAAAAATGAGAAATTGGAAACGAAAAAATTAGAACTAAAAAACTGAAATTTTTTCGTGGTTTTTGGAGGTGTTTCAATTCGGACTTTTGACTAGAAATGACGGGGAATTGTCAGCTTTTCCCAGAATCTGTGCGCTGCACTACCGTGACAACTTGAAATTGAATTTCGTGACGATAATTCCTTTGCGTGACAAAACGATACTGCTATGACAACGTACAAATCCTTCAAATCTTTTACTTTTATGAGAACTAGAAGCTTCATAATTAATGAAAATTCCCTAGAAAGATTAAAGTTGGATATCATTATAGCCAATTACACACGAAAAACTTCACGATAAGTACAGATTAATGTCGCTTAACTTCACAGTTCGTAATCTTTCTAAGTCAACAAAACGTAGTATAGTATAAAACACATTTACTCCCTGAAATCTCGTTACTACGTTACTATTCTATTAATATTTGCAACATTGATTCGTCGATAGTTCGTCATTCCTAGTATTTTATCAAAAATCTCTCAGAAAATTTTTGAAAACTTTGACTCTCGCAACACATTCCTTTTTAAACCAGCAAAAATGTAGTTCAATGTTTGTCATTTTGAACAAAGAGGTCGGTAATTTCTCATATTGTTACGTCCAAAACTTGCGAAAACGTTATCACCCCGAGAGAAAATTCAAACCTTTTCTGTTTCTCGTTGCTCCATTACCCATCTTTAGAACGTTATTCTCTCCTCAGAACCTCCAAAAGCTGGAAGATTCCGAAGAATAGTAAACTCATTTGTGACTCCTTGACATTATGCTAGTGAATTGAAGTTACTTGTTTACTGAAATTTGACCTGACAGTAAAATATGACGCTTACAATATACACTTAATGACTGGTCCCGAGGGAAACAGTTAGTTTTGTTTCCCGAGAATCTCAATGTTTCCCGAGGCTCCGGCCGAGGGAAACATTGAGATTCGAGGGCAACAAAACTAACTGGTTTCCCGAGGGATCAGTCATTAAGCGTTTTGTTACATAGCTAATCATTTTAGACAAGTCAATTTAGAAAATTTAGAAAATTTGGGCACTTGTATCCCGGTCGGGATACAGTTAGATTTAACTAGTATCACGTGAGCACCTATCAACCAATGAGAATGCTCGTTATATAGTCAAAATGATTAGCTATATAACAATCCAACATATTTATTCATCATTATTTTATCGACATCTAGTTAAATTTAGAAAAAAATTGCAAATGTTCTTAGGTACTGAAAACGCTTGAGCAATGATTATTTTTTTCTACGACACTTAAGACAAAAGAAAGCAGAAGAAAACGGTGGACACAAGAATAAAATATTTTTATATTTACAGCCCCAAAAGTTAAGTATTTTTCTTATAAGTCTTGAAGAAGAAAAAAAAAACTTTATTGAAAAGAGATAAAATGTTGAAAGAGAAGAAAAGTACAGCCCCTCAAAAATAATTAATTTCCTTTTTCGAAAAGAGTGATAAATTGTCGACAAAAGACAAGAATTTTATCCAACAATGAAATAATAAAACTTTGACAACAATTCATAGTCAAGATTTACAGCAAAAAATATTGAAACTTTTAGCCCGAAGTTTTCAACCATGGGAAAAAGAATCCTCGAAAATTTGGAAAGAAACCTTTTTAGAGCAATCAAGTATATTTCAACAGCTTTAAATGAGTTAACGAGCGACGAAGAAGGAAGCGGGGTAAGCGGAACTAATTTGTTGTACATAAAACTGTCCTTAACAACTATGGAATGACAGTAAAGACTTAAACATACTTATCAAGAAAGTATAAAAAGAAGGCTAATGTAAACAGGATGTTTGGTGTACTTAAAAAATGTTCAATTTTTTGACAAAATCTGGCATTAAGATTTCAATCGAATTCACCAAAAAAATTCTTATTAAGTTAAAAAAAAACCAAACTATTATGAGAAAAGTTAATCTAGGAAGTAAAATGTTTGAACAGGAATTTTTGTTTTGGTTTGTGTGATTTTTTCATGCATTTTGTTATGCATAAATTTAGACTTTTTTTAAGAATTCAGAAAGATTTGTTTTTAACTACCTTTTGGCTCCAGGTCACGGTTTCGTGTTTGCGTCTCATGAGATGCAGAAGTAGATGTCCCACTTGTCGATACGTCTGACGTCGAAGCCCCTGTCGTTGCTATAGCAACCGGCTGTCTACCATCCACCTGGTCAAGGTGCCCTCTATCGGCCCAGTGGAGTTTAGAATGGACAAGGAATTCTCTGTCGCCTTGTTCTTCATTGTATTCTGGGAATTTCGTTTGTGTGGCTGAAAAAAGAAGCAAACAGTGTCAAAAAGAGATAGCTGTCAGAAGAGGTCAGCCAATGCAGTCGAGTGCCACTCTCAGGATAAGAATGGAAGTTTTCAGGAGTTAGCCACTCTTGTGAAGTGATCAGAACTTGTTGGGAGGCAGTTGGAAGTGATCGGGAGGTGGTCCAGTGTCACTTTCACAAAGTGGTTGGGAGGATTTGGGTGCCACAAAATAGAAAGGCTAACAAAAACAAACCTGAATGAACAACAGTCTGTGTGCAAGTGTCAATCATATCACTCTCTTTGTTCTCAACCCAAGACAACCTTGGTGTCCTTGCCGACTCTCTCGGTGATGATTCCTCATCACTACAGAAATCATCATCAGAGTAATCAGGGAGGTCAGTCTCTACAGCTGTGTTTGCAGTGCTCTTTAATGGATATCCTGCACTTTTTGGTCTGATCTTGTCACCTTCACGAGGTGAAACCATAATGCTAGTGCCACGCCCATCAAGGTTCATCCTGTCCATCAAGAATCTGAATTGAAAAAATTGGAAGATTATGTTGCTGATTGCATTTCAAGCTTCTAAATTGAGAAACAATCTGTACCCTCCAGGATGCCAGCACAGAGGGATGTTTTTCGGTGCATGTATAATATAGGTCAGTATATTTTTTACAGCATTTCCTAGCTCCTTACATGTCTCTCACCCTCTGATTAACCCTTTTAAATCCCTGAAAAATATCCCTAAAACCCAGACTTTTCCTCCTCCCATTCAAATCAAGCTTTTTTTTCTCACCTTAATTTTTCATTTTCACTAGAATCAGGGATCACCACATGAACGCCACTCTTCCCCCTCCTGTTCGTCTCATCCAGTGATGAAGACTTAAAGAATGATGACTGAGGTCTTCTCTGTGGGGTCGAAGTACGTTTATACTGCAATCACAAAAGTTAAACCCAGGATTACACTCAGGATTACAAACGAAAAGGTATTTGAGAAATGACTGGAATATTATAATAATATTCAATAATAATATGTAAATTTATAGAGGCTTTGCACCATCACGTGAGGGCAGCCATGACAGGAGGCATGAACATCCAGTCTAATCTGATCGATTTACATGAGAAAGAATAAGGATTCCCATGGGAAAGACTCTATTGTTCCTGCCTCCTGTCATGGCTGCCATCATGCAATGGTGCAAAGCCTCTATAATAAAGAATATAATATTTAGGAAGCCCTTGTTAACACAAGTGAAGTGAGTCCTGATCATGAGATGCACTTGGGTACCCTGCATTGTGTTGTGGGTGCCAGTCAATATTTAGGAAGCCCTTGTCAATGCAACCCATCGGATTGGATTTTCATTGAAATTCAGTGAAAGTGCTTGCCCTGTGGTTTTGACTTTAATATAAGACACCTACCTTTGGAGGCATGGGAGTTCTTCTTCCATTGATTGAGCCCTCTGACTCATGACCTGAAGTGAATGCTGATTCTGTGCTTGATCCTGTACTTCTTCTCTCTAGTCTCGGAAATTCCTGAAATCATCACAACAGAAAGCATGAGAACTCAGATATGATAATGCTTAACTAAGCCTGCTCCTCATTAGTGCATTAAGCACAAGCATTGCATCTTACAGCATCACCCTTTATTTTCAATGTTGTATGGATGAAAAGAGTGCTGCATTCACTCTGGCATCTAGGATCTTTGCCTGAGGGATTAAGTAATCATATGGCTATAATCCACCTGTCCCTCCCCCCACAGAACTTGGCCTTTCCTTAGCCTACATACCTTTCCTGAGGTTTGAAATCCTTTGCTTTGCTTCTTTTGTTGAGGAAGAGCAACTGTCTCCTGAAAATAAAATGTACACATTCAAATAACTTTTTGGCACTTAAAGTTTCTGCGTCCACCCCTTTCCATACATCAGTTCACTGGTCAAACACAAAGCATTCAATTGAGGTTGCAGAGTGGTTGCAAAGGATTATTTGGATTTGAACCTTGCAGTGTTTGGCCAGTGAACCAATATATGGAAAGTTGTGAGTTACATCTGCTTTAAACCTTAAAAAAGTAGCCTATGTACAGCCGCAGCTCCCCCTACAGGAAAATATGGTGATGCTTTATCCACTCAGGGAGGGTGGGGTTTAGAGGGGAGGGTTAAAGCTTTTGCTCACAGGTTATTAAAGAGAAGTACTTACTGTAGCTACAATAAGTTTGCTAGCCATGTTTACAAGTCTCTCTCTCTCATAGCTGTGAATATGTTCAGGAGGAGAGCTTCTTGTGATTCTCCTCGGTTTCCCAACTACATGAACAGGCATTTTCCTACAAATAACAATATACATAATTAAAGTATAATTATATTCAACTAAGAACGTTCGCCTCTTGTCAATGCAACACAGGTTTGATTCCTGGACTCAGTGTCATGTGAGTAGAGTTGCTTATTGCTTCTCTCCTGTGCTTTGAGGGTGTTTCTCCAGTTTTCCTCCCTAAGTCTGTAAAAATTAGAGTTGTAAATTCTAATCAAATCATGGAATGAGGGAGGGCCACAGGTTTGTTAGTCATGGCTACTAAGTGCTAGCCTTGTAAAAGAAGAACTATTCATTCATTCATCCATTCATTCATTCATTATAACTTAATGATTTTTTTACTGTTTATTTAGTTCTCCTCTGCTGTGCAAAAAAGAAAGACTAAACCTGGCAATCAGCTATAAAACAGGTAAAAACAAAACATTTATAGACATACCTTCTTCTAGAACCTTTCCGAGTCCTTAAATACTCATCTACTGTCCTCAAAGCCTTTGGTCTCTGTGGAGGAGGACGAGGTTTAAAGGCCTGAGGAAATGCGTAGGGAGATATTGGGCCTGCCTTCAAACGATAGTCCACTGTTGCCATAGTTTCATCTACATAATGTCTGATTGCCTTTTCTCTTGATTTGCTCATCTTGTCCGGTACTGTCATGTGTTGTAACTGTTTTTTAATGCTGTTTCGTCTGAAGTAGTGTTTCAAGCTTCTGTCATGTATACCATCATATGCTAACGTAGGACCCTAGAAAATATTATGAAAGTTAAGTCTTTAAGGAGTATATATAACACATGATCTTGAACATGTGTCTGTGACGTATAAATATACACAAAATATTCAGCTTAAAAACGTATAGCTGTCCTTCTAATGAGAGGCCAAAAAAAATGTTCTGCTCTGTCCATGAAGTATAGGGTGTGCTACTAGTAATGCACAAAATCTCACCAATGCAAGTTACCCACATTGGATTCCTGGGCTCTGTGTTGTGTGTGAGTAAAGTTGCTTCTAGATTAGCAAACATTAATCATCTGATAAATTTTAATTCAATTTGTGTCGAGCTCAGCTTTTTATCATGAGCCTCCTGGCTGGGGAGAGCAATATAATAATAATTTTTTATTATATATACTCCCTGTATGTTCGAGGTAGAATCGATTTTAAAAAGTTTATGATAAAGGTTAATAAATAGCTGATTATAATAAGTAAACATAGAAGTTTTACTTACAGCTCTCAATGGAGTAGGATCCTCTTTTGGAAGGTAAGGACCTGACAAATCAAATGCATCTTCTCGTCTTCTTACATCAAGGTAATATTTACTGACAAATAAAGTCACAAAATATAAGTTAGAAGATACCAAATCTTATTACCTATTCCTTTTTCTGTGTCTGAGATTTGAACAGAGCTACAAAATTGTTGAATTTTTACAGTTATTCTTTGAAAATAAATGTTAAATTCTCACCCCTCATCTACTACACTGTCACTATCACTGTCCTTAGAAATGAAATATAAGCAAGAGTTTTTGCAGCGGCCTTGTTGAGTTGAAGATTTTGAAGTTCTTTTCATAAGTTTATCCACAAATTTCTTGATGAAATCACTCTTTAACTTATACAAAAATGATCTAACTTGGTTGATGTGGAACTGTTAGGGTTGATCAGGAAGTAAGTCAAAAGACTTCTAAGCAACGACAGTACTTGTGTATCTGTGTGTCTTGAGTAATAGATTGAAATGACAAGTCAGGGTAATGTGAAATACTGAAAATAAGTTTTGAATCCATAGAAACAAGAAGTAAATTTTTTGCTCATTAATTATGAAGCAAGGACCTCCACATCATGAGCCTATTTGAGTCATATCTATCCTTGAAGTGCGAATTCTATGGTTAGAAAAGAGACAATGTGATTGGATAGAGAGACTATATCATTCTTTTGAATCCCTCCTCAATTCTTACAAGAATCCAATTAGAAATCCTTTTCAACACTCTAACAATTATTTCATGAGTTTCGTATTAAAAATTAATGGGTAGTTTTAATTGAGATACTAGTTGTGATGTGTGTTGGTAACTAAGGATTCATTATTATACAAGAATACCATCAATGCAGGACATCTTCAACTAGTGTAGCCACTTGTAATATGTATGTATGCCTTATCATAAGATTATATTATGTAAAAAAGCAGTATTTACCAAAAAAAATTCACTACATTTTTCACTTTAAATTTGCATTTCATGATTATGATTCCTGAATTTTTTCTTCTTTATTTTAACATACATGAATCTAATTTCAAGCTTTCTGAATACTAAACCCTTCAACGTTTTTAAACTAGAAAAAAATACCTGTTTTGATACAAATCAAAGATCCAGAAAGCATTCAATCATGAGAAAATACTTTTCAATTTTATTAGTTATTGTTGCAGTATTTGATTGTGGATGAAAAAAATGACTTTCTTGAAGACTCAAAAGAGGATTTTTCGTTGAAATATAAAGGGAGATAAATGGGCTGAATGGAATATGACACAGTTCAAGTACAAGATTTTTTTCCTAAACTATGAAACAGTATATCTACTCTGTAAAGTGACAGGAACCAGTGACAGACGAGTATAAAGGATCAGACGTTTGTGTCGTGCGATTCTACTAAATGTGTGTTTAAATATACTTTAAGATTCTAATTTTTATGTTATTTATACAGCAGAACTCCATGTTCGTCAGCTTCTATTGTAAAACTACAGTAGCATAGAGAGTATTAGCTTAAGTTTTCTTTTTATACTGCAGTGTATGCAACAACAGCTGATGTCAATAAAATATTGAAAACAAACTCAACTTAAACAGTAATTTATCTTTTAGATCTTGAACTGTCGTGTTAAAGTAAGAATTAACGGATATTGTAGCATCATTCTTGCACCATAACAACAATATCAACAATAAATAGTAAAGTAAGTCTTAAATAAGCATTAGTGTTGGCTAACTTTGCTAGACTCTTTACTAAAACTACCTTTGCATGTGCAGATTTTTGTGAAGATAGAGCTTAAATCTATCTTTTTTCTAACCTAAGAACAGAATTAGCTTATCTTAGAAGTTTAATTTATACTTACAGTTTCTTGGCTACCGTTTTGGACACCGATTTTGAACTCATTTTGAAGTTTTCTAAGATGGAATATTCGAAGCCAACGTGTGAAAGTTACACATGAAGTCATACAACTCGATCAAAGATTCGATTGTGTTTTTTCACCAATTAGAACCTATCAAAATTACGAATTGGGATATTTTACAAATTCCTAATGAAATCGTGCCTACAATTATCCAAAATAGAACAATTCATTGGTAATATTGGCCCGTGTCGAATCTCTAAGGAAAAGCTTATCTTATCGTCGTGACAACAAACCGAGAGCAAGTTTCTGTAATCGATAATTGGTCGTTTAGACTTCGGGGAAATTTCGTATCGGTGTCGAGTCCTAACGTTCAAGATTCGTTTCGACGGAAATCTCTGTTCGAAACTTGAAGCCCGCGTAGTGGGAGGGACGAAAAATTAGTTACAGGTATAAAATCATCATACCAAGAACTTGTTGAATTGTTTTTAAGATAGTTCAAAAAATACCAATGTATTTCTTAGAAATTTTGAAAGAATCTTCAGCTTGGGTTCCCTGTGGTCTTCATCAAATTCATAGCATGGGTTACCTGTTGGTTACCTGAGGTGTGTGAGGGTGCACGTGTGTATGCAAATGATCGTGAAAACCGATGAAACGAGAAGCAGGGAAGGAGTGCGCAAGAAGTGTTGGATCGGAAAGACTTAGATTAGGAGAATGAAGGTGTTCCTAGCATGGAGTCTAGTGATTGCAATCATTGCCTCAGCAATCCACTACTTTTCTCTTCCTTGGATTACATTCCCTATTCTGTGGTTCATTGCATTTTTAGCGTCTGGTGGACCTTCTTTTCCAAGGGTGTTTTTTCGTACTTTTCTACGCGATATGAGGTAAGAATAAACTTAAATTTGAAAGTTTAGTCAGAGTATTTAGCGATGCAAGACAAAGTACTGTGATACAATCATTGTATAAAGCTACTTTTGAATTGCATGACTTCGCATCTCAGCTTGTTTTGATATTAAACAATAAGCTATTGTTTATGGCTTGTTTAAAAAAAAAAAAAAAAAAAAACCGAATAGATCAGATATCATTTAATATGTCCAGAGCTTTCTGTTTTTGCGGTTTCTATATTTATTATTATTATTATTATTATTATTATTGTTTTATTTACAGCGCGACGCGCAAAAGTATGACCACTTTCATTGTATTCGCATGCTTCTATACACAGGCTTTTTGCTCCAAACGAGCTTTTACATGCCTTATTTGGTAAAACCAGACAGCTTTGCATCAATTGTGTTGGTTTATGCGAATACATTAAATGTAGTTATACTTTTGAGCGCCGCGCTGTAAAAACATGTCATTCATATATATGCATGCATTATGCAGTGCCCCCTTCCCAAATGCAATCTCAGCTGGTCCTCAATAAAGCAGTTATTAAGGATGCATGCAAATGAGACAACAAGCGTTGTATTGACCTGATAGCCTCACTTGTATGATTCTTAAAACAAAAGAATATCTCACTGCGAGCTCAACTATAATAACAGCTATGTAAAATAACTCTTATAAATACTACGTTTTTCATTGGTTGGAGGCATATGCATTATGGGAACACATAGCATGTGGATGCATTTTCTATTTTGTCAATTGTATTCACGATAACGGAGGCTTTAATTATTTTATAAACAGAAAATTATGCTATGCCTCATACTTTCCTAACACTTTGCTTGTGTTCTCCCAATTCCTGCATGCACATGTTTTCTATTTCTTCGTTAAAGAATAGCCCATTCAGATATCCACACCTTTCAATTTTACAGGTTAATCATCAAATTTGGTGGAACAGTGACTCAAACAAATGCATATCGTAAAAAGCCTCACAACATATCAGACGTATTCCAGAAAACTGTTTTGAAATACCCTCACAAAGTTGCCTTCCAGTTTGAAGGAGAGAGCTGGACATTCCAAGAAGTAGATGAATATTCCAATCGCGTTGCCAACTTCTTCAAGTCCAAAGGATTTGCCAAGGGAGATGTTGTGGCATTGTTTATGGAAAACAGACCTGAATATGTCTGTCTTTGGCTTGGGTTAGCAAAGATTGGTGTCATTACAGCATTGATCAACTTTAATCTGAGGCTGGATTCTTTGTACAACTGTATTTCAGCATCTGAGGCAAAAGTTCTCATATTTAGTAGTGAAATTTCCGGTAAGAATTTTTAAAATAGGATTTTAACTTTAAGGTAAAGGAACATCCATAATTTATCAGATGACGTTCCAGCTGAGGTTATGCCAGTTGGCTCAGTAGTCCCTTCCGCAGTTCCCTGCACCATAGAGCAATGATAGAGACCTTTTTATACACCTTGGACAATATAATATTCATATGTCTCTATTATTGCAAGCTTACTGTTTGTCTTGCTTCGATGCAAAGGGACAGCTACTGTTAAAGATAGCGCAGGGAACTGTGAAGAGGACTATTGGTTGAGCATCAGATCATATATAGACTTTCGTGAGGGAGGTTGACCAGTAACGGAGGAGAGGGTGCTGCCTTTATTTAATAACAGCTACAAAGGGTTAGACCTTCAAATGGCTGGGATAACCATGTAAAAGAGCAGTCCCATCTCTTCACACTATGTACCCCACCCTGCATCAAAGGGATGTAAAAGAACCTCTGAAGTCTTCAGAAATGCATTTTGAAATGAAAAACGATTAATTTTTGTCCTAGCTTCTGTCAAGGATATTGTGGACAAGCTTGACGACAAAATGGAATTCTACAGCCATGGCCATAATACAGTTCATGACATACAATGTATCAATCTGAACCAGTATCTGAAGGATGCATCAACAGAACAACCAATCATTGATTATGTGAAAAGCTTTGATGGTAAGTTTTAAGACTTAAGATTATGTTAAATATTCCATACTTTCCATGACTGGAGTGAGACTTATATTAGATTAAAAAATTGTGGTGAAGATGGAAACACTGTCCCACTCTATGAGGCTGATGTGAAATAATTTAGAGAAGATGGCTACCTCACATGGAATATTGTATTTGGATTTAGCATGTTGGGTCCAATTTTGCAAGGAGAGATAGAAGAAGCACTACTACCAGAGGCAGATCCAGGATTTTGTTCAGGGAGGGGTTCAAAGTTGTAGGGGCACCTGCCCATACAAAGCCCCTGACTACTTAAATAATCATAATCACTTCTCAAACTGACTTCTCAGTTGTAGGTTTAGTTATCAGAAATGTTTGACTGAAAAGCACTAGAGCCAGAGAGCCTTTGGAAGCCAAGGTATGCACAGGACACATACAGTAATTAATTAGCTTCACTTAATGATCATCAGATATTTTGCTGTATATTTACACTTCTGGGACGACTGGTCTCCCTAAACCTGCCATCATAAGGACAGCAAGGTAGGAATTATTTTAATGCTCATTCAGTTGTCTATACTGTTGAATAGGGGGGGGGGGGGGGTGCAAGGGAGGCTATGTCACCCCTAATCCATCCTCTGGATTTGCTATCAAAACCTTTCAAACTTCTAAATAATCAAATAACTGAGGGGTTTGTTTCAGGTTTTTCTTGGCATCAGGCTTTGGAAGTGTTATTGATTTAAACAGCAATGATGTCATCTACTGCACGCTCCCACTTTATCATTCGGCTGGTGGAATGATAAGTGTTTCATGCTGCTTTGCTCATGGATGTACTTTGGTTATTCGAAGGAAATTCTCAGCCAGTAGATTCTGGGATGATTGTATAGAGTATAAAGTCACTGTAAGTATTTTGTAACAACACCCAAACCCTTCCCTGTCGATTGTTGCTGTTTTTGTAGTTAGTGCCAACAAAACTATCACACAATTCCAGGCAGCATTACCCAAAAAAATCCCTTTTCACTAGCTTGAAATCTGGAATTCTATTCTTGATGACTTAAAATCAAATAGCCATGGTTGCTTCAAAAAAAAAATTCTTAAAGAATATTAACTTTGGTATAATGATGTATCTCCTTGTTTAATGCTTTAATGTTTAATATTTTCGTTCTTTCTTTTTAGGTTGCTCAATATATTGGTGAGTTGTGTCGCTATCTCCTGGCACAACCCCCTCGTTCATCAGACACCCAACATACCGTACGAGTAGCCATTGGTAATGGACTGCGTCCAAAAATCTGGAGAGAATTCCAATCACGCTTTAAAATCAAGCAAATCGTAGAATTCTACGGTTCCTCAGAGGGGAATGTTGGTTTTATTAATATAGACAATACCATGGGATCTTGTGGGTTTATGTCCAGGATTTTTCCGAAGTTGAACCCTACAAGGTTCATTCGAATAGACCTTAAGACGGGTGAGATAGTACGAGGGGAGGATGGACTGGCTATCGACTGTAAACCTGGTGAACCAGGTCTTGCTATTGGAAAGGTAGTCAAAGGTAAGACTTTCCTTTGTCAGTGCCCTGATGTAGATCAGCCCAGAGGTTGTTTCAGGGTATTGATTAAATTTAAAGTTTTAAAGTTAACAGTCAGTGGCTCATGATCCATGATTGAATTATTATTAGAGGTTTGTGGAGAACCTTTAGATTGAATTTGCTATGGAATCATGTTAGTTATAATTTGTTTTCCTATTTCCCACAGACGACCCTGGTAAACGCTTCGATGGCTATCTTAAACAAAACGATACAAAAAAGAAGCTGATCCGCAACGTCTTTGTTAAAGATGATGTCTATTTTGCATCAGGGGATGTTTTAGTACGAGACGAGTATGGTTACATATTCTTTGTAGATCGTATTGGCGACACCTTTCGATGGCGAGGTGAAAATGTAGCTACTGCTGAAGTTGAATCAATTGTGAGCAAAGTGGTTGGGTTATGTGATGTTGTTGTCTATGGTGTTGAAGTTCCTGGAGCAGAAGGGAAGGCAGGAATGATTACCATCGCTGACCCGCAAAACGTGTTTGATATCAAAAGCCTGGCGGGAAAACTTGCTCCTGTGTTGCCTAGTTACGCCTGCCCTGTTTTTGTTCGCGTCGTGAAGGAGGTTGCTATGACAGGAACATTTAAATTCCAGAAAAATAAGCTAAAAGAGGAGGGATTCGATGTGACCAGAGTGAAAGATCCCATGTACTATCTTGATAAGAAGTCAAAGGCATATCTCCCCTTGGACTGTGATAGTTATCATCAGATTCTTGATGGACATATAACAATGTAAAAATAATCATGCATACAATGTATAATAATAATAATAATAATAATAATAATAATAATAATAATAATAATAATAATAATAATAATAATAATAAAAACAACAAATATCAGGACCTTAGAATAGAAATAGAAAGATTGTGGAAAGTAAAAACATGTACCATACCTATTGTAGTTGGCTCACTAGGAGCGATATCAAAGAAATTTAAGAAATACTTAAATAGGTTAGTACTAGAAAAAGTCAGCACGTTAACTCTGCAAAAAGCTGCTCTGTTGGGCACAGCCTAAGACGCGTCCTCCAGCTCTCAGGATCCGGGTAGGAACCTGAGCTGTCGAGAGAAATTTATTGTAGAACTGACCAGCAGATATATATACCTGTATTTAACCATGCATGTTCATTTCTTGCTGAGAAATAAAAGAAGAAGAATAATAATAATAATAATAATAATAATAATAATAATAATAATATTTTTTAATAAATATTTTTTAACAAATATATAATAATAATTTTTATTGACAATTTACATAATTTTATTTACTTACAGTGCTTTTCATTATTCTGAGACCTACTGACTCCAGACGTCTGGCATCTTGCCAAGGTCATGCTTCCCATGTGAAAATGGCTGTTTAGTCACGAATTTCCTTACTGCTCCATCAGAATGAACTTGACTCGCAAGTTTCCTTGACGGTAGCCAAAACGCCAGATGCCTTGAGTCAGGTCGCAGAATTATGAAAAGCGGTGTAAATAATAATAATGATAATAATAATAATAATGTCTTTATTCCATTTCATAAAAATACAAATCAAATGTTACAAAAAATATAGTTTAAAATTTATAAATATGCAGAATATATATATAAGAATAAATAGAATAAATACTAATTTAAAAAAAACTAATAAGCTAAATTATATTTAAATATCAATCTGTTACTAAATTAATTTTTAAAACGTTCTGGGTAAATCTTTGGCCTAGGACAAGAGATATTTCTAAGGCTGTAAATATTATTCTTCAGCTACGCCTTGTGGTTTTAAACCTTATAAAACACCCCTACTCGTTTATTAAACAGTACATAATAAGTAATATCTAATATTATTTTCATATAATATAAAAATAATTAATAATAATAATGCATGAAATGTATTCCATTTTTTATCATTCTGTTAACCTGCATCATACATATCTTTCATGCTTTCAAAAATGCAGTTCTCTTTTTTGTGTGTGTTACTGTGAGGATACTCCAACTGGGACCACTTTGATAAACTAGCATCATTAACCAATCACATTGCAATATTTAGTTCAATATTTTTAACCAGCCAATCAGATTTAGCACATCCATATGAAAAGAGCGTGAGAATGTGATAATCTGATTGGCTAATACTGTTATCAGTTCACTCTTTGTCTAAGTTTACTGTTATCTGATTGGTCAGATAACAGATTATTCAAGTGGTCCCACGCCGGTTAGTGTGTCTAAATAGTAACACTTTTAGTGCTTGTACTCTAATATTAATGAATTATTAATTTAAATATACAAATTTTATATTTTCAAGGCTAAATATCAAGCCAATATTTAAAATATTTTCAATAAGATAAAATAATAAAATTTAATAGTAAAGTAAAAATAGCTATGAATTATTACGTATTTTATGAAATAAAATATATCAGTGTTTTATAATTTCAGTTGAAATTCTTTAAAAAATTTTAAAATTTATTCCACTTTACCACTCTGAGGTGGACGGAAAGCCTTACAGGTCTAGGACCCAGTTACAAGGCAACCGATAGATTGAATTAGAATTTGGAAGTTGATTTTTGTGGAGGGAGGAAAACCGGAGACCCCGGAGAAAAACCCTTGAAGCACAGGAGAGAACCAACAAACAACTCTACTCACATACGACACCGAGCCCAGCGAGGCTCGAACCCTGGTTGCATTGGTGAGAGGCGAGCACTCGCACCACTACACCACCTGTGCTTCCCTTTGTCCAGTGTGTGTATGTGCACAGCAGAGTGAGTAAATGACCAGTTCACAAGCAATGCTAGTGAGTGAGAGGTGGGAGGGGCAAAAAGGCTGAGCTTGTTTGAACTTCGAGTCTCTTCCCAGCCTGTGTTAAGCCGTTAAATAAATTTTAAAGAAAATATTACGAATTACATAAGATCATCACAATTTGTTCAAATTTAGGGGTGGCGGCTTTAGCTCCCAACACAAAAAATGAGAACTTATTTTGTCTTTTAGTTCTGCAAGAAATCCTAGCAACCCCCCCCCCCCCCCCCCCACTTTTTGAGAGCATAATTACTGCTTTTCTCCCACTTAAAAATTTGCTCCACCGTCCATGAGACTATTAAAAAATACTAAATTTGAGTAAGTTATATTTTTGAGAGATTTATGGTACTTCTTTAAAATTCTTGGGCTCCCTGTGGCCTTCGTAAAATCCATGGTTGGGTTACCTGTCCTACCCGGCTATAGACCGACGAAGCAGCGAATGCGAAATCGCAATAATCAATAACCACTCGTTCACCTGTCACTAGTGTCACCAAGATTTTAATATTTTGCCATTTTCTCTTCGCAAAGGAACTGGAATCTTGTTCTAACTTTCCTTCAAAATTCGTTTCTATGAGTTCTTGAAATATGGGACTTTTAGAAATGTTTTAGACTTGAATTCAAGAGGATTATCCAGGTCGAAAAAGCGAAAGTATCGTTGGTCTTCCATGCACGAAGCGAAGCCGAATTCTCCCCGAGTTTTTGGAAGTTCTAGATTCCTCAGTCCCTTACGGGCGTCTTTGCTATGCAACCCGGGTATCACTTACTGCAGGAGGAGGGTCAAAGTCTAAGTCATTCAAACAAGTTAACGAAAACCTCAAAGATTCTTCTCCAGTTTAAGAGAATGAAGGTGTTCCTAGCATGGAGTTTAATGATTGCAATCATTGCCTCGGCAATCCACTACTTTTCTCTTCCTTGGATCGCATTCCCTGTTCTGTGGTTCATTGCATTTTTGGCGTCTGGTGGACCTTCTTTTCCAAGGGTGTTTTTTCGTACGATAACTCGTGACTTCAGGTTGGTATATTCAATTTCTTTTTACACATAAGAGTTTGTTTTGACTCTCTTAACCACATAACTAACTCCTAACTCTTAAATAATATGTACATTAATAATCTCGTGAGTTTATCATTTACTGAAAGCGCTAAATTAAGTTATTCAAAAATGCTCTTAAAATCGATTAAATGCAAATATCTGGGCAACCGTTACTCGGTAAATTATTAGATTAATTCCGAAGCTAAATGATATTTCAAGATCGTGCAGTAATAGATTTTTTTGATTGTCTCTCAGCACATTGCTAGAGCGATACGAAACTAGCTAATACTCTTTCGATGTAAAAACGTGCGCACGACAGGATATCAAGCTAGCAGCCAAAGGGCTTCCTTTTGATAGGGGGTGGTGTGAGTCTAGAAGAAAATTTGAAGTAGCAAGTTCTGAATGAGTTCATTCTCATTCTCAGTTATACGAAGAACAAAAGTTTCTAAACTTAAGTATAAAGTTTCTTAGTTACATACATTTTATTGGACTCCCCAATAGGGCTTTTCAGGTCAAGAACTTGGTCAAATTCAAGTTTTAAGGGTGGGAGTTTTCCTGAAAATTTTGATTTTCTTTCAAAAACCCTGAATATTCAATATGTTGGCGAGACAAATTGACAGGAAATTGAGTTATGAATTTCCTAAGATTGTTCTTAAATGACACTTCAAACAGGGAAGTAAGGGGTTTTCACGTGAAATCATGCATGAAAGGGTTTTTTTAATTTCCGTGATCTGAGATGAACATGTTCTTTGCTTCGTGAATCATAGTCAATTTCGTGGTCAAAGAACACAGGGGTATATACTGAATGACAAAAGAGGGCTATAATTTCTATACTCCCAGCCCCTTCCCAATAAATGATAATGATAATAATAATGATTTATTATTTATATAGCGCCCTTTCTATGTATATATAATCAAAGGCGCTTTACAATCATGAGAGGTGGTTAGTATAAGGTGTAGACACTGAGGGTGGTCACTGCCAGGGTTTCTTTACGTCCTCAGTGGTTCTTTTACGTCCCTCCGATATTGGTTAGTGATGAAGTGTGGAGAGACGGACCACAATTTAAAGTGGTCATCCGAGCCACTTGAAAGTCTAACCGTTGCAGATGTAATTACAAAGGCAGCACTTTCTTCTCAGTTATTTTAAGACCCTGAGTGCTGGTCCGGCCGGGACTCGAACCACAACCTCCCGCACGAAAGTCCAGTGCTCAACCAACTGAGCCAACAATACGATATAACTGGTCAGTCTTTTATACGAATATTTTCTTTTTTTCACAGTGGTATATCTACTTTAGGTCTCTTACAACTAAGAGCTCTGTACTACAATCACAAGAACTATAACATCACAGATATCTTCAAGAAAACCCTTAAAAAATATCCTCGCAAAGTTGCCCTCCAGTTTGAAGGCAAGAGCTGGACATTCCAAGAAGTAGATGAATATTCCAATCGCGTTGCCAACTTCTTCAAGTCCAAAGGATTTGCCAAGGGAGATGTTGTGGCATTGTTTATGGAAAACAGACCTGAATATGTCTGTCTTTGGCTTGGGTTAGCAAAGATTGGTGTAGTTACAGCACTGATTAACTTTAATCTGAGATTAGATTCTTTGTATCACTGCATTGCTGTGGCAGAAGCCAAAGCTCTCATATTTAGCAGTGATTATTCTGGTAAGTAAAAGTCATTCAAATCTTCAGTTAGATACTTAATATCGTCTAAAAAAAGCTTGTTTTGGTATGAAGAGTTGTGGTGTAGCCATAGTTCATGTTTCTGGGGTCTCGGTTTCACTCCTACGGCGCCCGAAACCGCCCGTAAAAAACGCATCTTAAATGAAAAATTCCAGCTTCAACAATTTTGATCAAGTTGACCTAAATACCAGTCTAAAATCTTAACTAGCAAACAGAACAACTTTTAAAATCAAAAAACCTGCACAAATGTCCAAAATTAGAACGAAAAAAACTTTAAACATTTTTGGAAAACCAAAAACCACTATTTATGACGTCATTTCCCAAAGCCAAAAATCATGCTTTTTCATTGCATTTTTTTTCATGCAATTTTTATTTCTACTCAAACAATACTCTTACACAGGATAGTTTGGACCTAGTACTTGGCTTTTAGTGCTTTTTTTACCAACAATTCCTTCCACACGGCAAGCTACAGCCTTTTTCCTCGACCCATTTCATCGCTTATCGATTTTCACTACTCTCTTGCGCAATGCATTCTGGGAAAAATGCGATTTTTTCAACAGGACAGTAGTCCGCCCCCACATTTCAAGATTTTTTTAGAAGTGTCGAGCCACTAGGTCCTACTGCCCAAATATCAGCCTCAGAGCATTCTCCACAAGCCAAATATTAAATAAAATCCCTCAGTAGGTCCTGGCTGTTCATCGTTTCAGAGCTCATAGGATAATCGCGCCAAAAATTCTAACTCGTACGAATGTACATGATCTACGAACTTTTGACGCTAAAATCCCTTGCATACTCTCAGTTCTTCGAGATCATGCTGATTTAAGCTGTCTTAGGGCTTCATGATGCCCTCCAGCACTCCATAGATGAACAAAATGGCTCTCAAAATCTCTAATTTTCGAAAATAGTCGAAAACAAGGCAGCACAATTCCAAGAAAAACGGCTTCAAGCGGCAACTAATTATACAGCCAGTAAACGTCATCCCTCATTTACATAAAACACTGACAGTGTCAATCAAAACTCCAAATATGGTCTTGCTAGGGCTTGGAGAACGTTTAGGTCCAGAAAAACACTAAAAAACCTCAAAAACCTCCAGGAGTCAAAGGGTTAATATCGTCTAAAAAAAGCTTGTTTTGGTATGAAGAGTTGTGGTGTAGCCATAGTTCATGTTTCTGGGGTCTCGGTTTGATTCCTGAGTTTGTTAGTTCTCTCCCTTTGAGGTTTTTGTCCAGGTTCTTCAGTTTTTGTCCTTCCACAAAACCTAACGAGCTCAATTCCAATTTAATCTTTGTGTTAGTCTTTCCCAAAGTCCTTTGCCTCCATATTAGTTCATACACACTGAACAATAGCAGAAGTAGCCAGAACAGGATCACACCTGCTGGACAAAGGAGAGAGGGAAATAAAATTTAGGAGGATCTGAAAATTTTTGTGAGTTCAATGGGTGGGCCTCAAATTTTTTTCAGGGAATGAGGAGGGGATACCAAAATTTTAAGTGCATTGAAAAATATAACCTTTTGATATTTTTTTAAATTTTCCATATGATGATAATTATTATATATTATATATATATATATACTAATTTACGACTGATCCCTACTGCAGATCCTGTAAAGGACATCATAGGCAAGTTCAACGATGAAATGCAGTTCTACAGCCATGGTCAAAACTCAAACAGTAAAGTAGATTCTGTCAATCTAGACCAACATCTGAAGGATGCATCAACAGAAACACCAACAGTTGATTTCAAAAAGGGCTTTACAGGTCAGTGAGACTTAGAGATTCAGGCACAGATCTAGGGTGGTTTGAGGGGTTTATCCAAACCCCCATAAACCGCGATCGTACCCCAAATGAGGAAGACAAACCCCCAAATGTGATATTTGTATCTTGTCTCAGGCTGAGCTTGTTTGGACTTCGAGTCTGTTCCCAGCCTGTGTTAAGCAGTTAAATAAAAAATGAAAAGGAAAAAAATATATATATATTAGAAAATGCCCTTATGAAATAAATTGTTTTGTTTTTGATTCAGTGGTTCAAATTTCCCCCGGCTTTTTTTGGTTTGGTGGTTTGGCCATTGAACCTCCCTGCCAAAAATCTTGGGTCTGCCCCAGAGATTCACAATGTTTAGCTTAAAGAAAGCCTAATCCTGTTGAGGTTCAAGGATTTTCTGTGGGTGGAAAGGTTTTGCAAAAGCAGCAAAGCCAGAAATTTAACTTCACATTTGTTAGGAAAGTGATGTAATAACACTTAATAGACCATTTTCGAGATGTACAAATACTTTCAAAAATATTACAAGCGCAGACATTAAAAAGAGGCGTTTTTGGGCAAGATGACACATGCTATTGACACTGCCCGAAAATGCCTCAAAATCATGTCTGTGTCTGCAATATTTTTGAAAGCGCTCGCGCATCTCATGGGTACCCCTAATAGGGCCTCATCAACATGGACAGGAAAAACTACTCAAATAAATGAAATTGCCATTAACTGTTATATTATCTAACAGATAAGTTACTGTACATTTATACCTCTGGTACTACTGGGCTACCTAAACCTGCCATTATCAGGACATCAAGGTATGGACTTTCTATGTCAGCAAGAGTTTTAGGGCATAAAACACTATTTTTAGCAAGGGAATTAAAGTAGAAAGTTATTTTCGATCCGAGATCCACTTGACTGAAGTCCAGTCCAAATGCTCATTCCAAAGTGCGATTCTGGATTTTCCAATCACAAAAAATTCCAAGTATTGCATATAGAAAAAGAAATGTGCTGCATATGATTTTCTTTATACTAATATTGCATGAGAAACAAATAATTAGTTGAAGATGAAGGGGGTTCAAGCTAATGTTGAATTACCTGGAATAGTTACTGCCCTGCCCTGCCCTGCTCCCCTGCTGTGCTCCCCTGCCCTGCCCTGCTGTGCTCCCCTGCCCTGCCCTGCTGTGCTCCCCTGCCCTGCCCTGCTGTACTCCTCTGCCCTGCCCTGCGGTGCTCCCCTGCGGTGCTCCCCTGCCATGTCCTGCCCTGCCCTACTTTACTTTATTTTACTTTACTTTATGTCATCATAGATTTTTCCTGGCATCTGGTTTTGCAAACATTTTTAACATTGGAAGCAAAGACGTTGTCTACTGTACTTTGCCTCTATACCATTCAGCTGGTGGACTGGCTTGTATTTCTTACTGCTTTGTCCATGGTTGCACTGTTGTCATAAGAAGAAAATTCTCAGCCAGTAGATTCTGGGACGATTGTATTGAATACAAAGTGACTGTGAGTATTTTGTACCCACCTCCGTTTTGATCTATAGCCCTGCTTTGACTTAGTTCAGCCCAGAGGTTGCTGTAGTTAGCAGTAGTGTACTCGCCTCTCATCTTCTCTTCTCAGTTTCCATTCCTGGACTTGGCATTACATCTGAGTAGAGTTTGTTAGGGGTCTCCCTTGATTCAAGAGTTTGTCCTCCAGATTCTCAGGTTTTCCTCCTTCCGCAAAACCTAACACGCTAATAGACATTTTCGGCTTGGGCGTTTTTCCTATTTCAGACCATAAGTCATTCCCTAGAGTATCACTTCTTTGTTTAATGGTTATGCATGAGAAGACACATGAATATGGATACAACTCAAACGAAGAATCTTATTCTTCTAAGAAATATTTTCAAGTTCTATTGCTTTTTCCTCTACAGGTTTTCCAGTATATTGGTGAGTTGTGTCGCTATCTCCTCGTACAACCCCCTCGTTCATCAGACACCCAACACACCGTACGAGTAGCCATTGGTAATGGACTGCGACCAAAGATCTGGCCAGAATTCCAATCACGCTTTAAGATTAAGCAAATTGGAGAGTTCTACGGTTCCTCAGAGGGAAATGCCAACCTTGTCAACACGGACAATACTGTCGGGGCTTGTGGCTTTACATCGATGATTGCTCCTAGGCTATTTCCAGTGAAGCTGATCCGTGTTGACCTCAAGACGGGGGAGGTATTACGAGGACGGGATGGATTGGCTATTAACTGTAAACCTGGTGAACCTGGTGTTCTGGTGGGCAAGGTTATCATGGGTAAGATAAGTACTTGTGTGGTTCTTTCATGGTGTTTCATGATCAAGCTTCAATACACGCATCAAGAATACGAAATATCATGGGATGATATTTCGTATAATATGCAATTTTTCGGTATATTTGATTCAGAATTCGCTTAACGGTACGCGATCTTGATTATTTAGTGAAAATTGTACTTGACAAAAAAGATACAACTAAAATATAGCATATTTTACAAATTTTATCCCACTTTTTAATCCCCCGAGCATGCGCATTGAGCAGCAGCGCGGAACTCTTGATGCGTCTATAGGTTTATCCAGAGATTTAAGCTGCCTTTGATTCGGGGTGCAAAAACCCGCGAAGGGGGTTGGATATGGGGATAAGTCTGATTGCCTTTAGACCCCTTGGAGCACTTTCGAATGCAGCTCAATTTGGAAAAGAAAACAAAACGTTCCCAATTCTCAGGAGATTGAAACAGTTCCTTTCACAGTTCCCTGCACAATCTTGAAATGTAGTCGTGCCTTTGCATTGAAGCAAGACGAACGGTGACCTTGCAATGATAGAGACATGTTAATAATTGTCCGAGGTGTTAAAAAAAGGTTTCTATCATTGCAAGGTTTGCCAGCGTAGCAGGTCCTCGTGACATGGTCACCGTTCGTCTCGCTTCGATGCAAAGACACTGCTACCTTTCAGATGGCGCAGGGAACTGTGAAGGGGACTATTCTTTTGTTTTGTCCTGCAACTTAACTGCCTTGACGTCACGTGAAAGGGGTCTTTAAAGCTTCCTTATATAGCGCAATGCTGACATATTTCATGATGTCAAATAAGTTCTGTTACGATCTTTTCTTACAGGAAGTGCTCTTTTTCGCTTCGATGGTTACCTCAACCAGAAAGACACAGCTAAGAAGCTTGTTCGAGATGTTTTTTCGAAAAACGATGTAGCTTTTGTGTCCGGCGATGTGGCCATACAAGACGAATATGGCTATGTATTTTTCCAAGACCGCACTGGCGACACCTTCCGATGGCGAGGCGAAAATGTATCGACTGCCGAAGTCGAATCGATCGTGAGCAAAGTGGTCGGGTTATGTGATGTTGTTGTCTATGGTGTTGAAGTTCCTGGAGCAGAAGGGAAGGCAGGAATGGTCACCATCGCTGACCCGCAAAACATGTTTGATATCGAAAGCCTGGCGGGAAAACTTGCTCCTGTGTTGCCTAGTTACGCCTGCCCTGTGTTTGTTCGCGTCGTGAAGGAAGTTGCTATGACAGCAACGTTTAAATTTCAGAAAAATAAGCTAAAAGAAGAGGGCTTTAACGTGAATTTGGTTAAAGATCCCATGTATCATTTAGATAGCAAAACTAAGACTTATTCGTCTATTGACTATGATGTTTATAATCAAATTCTCGAAGGACGAATTAGATTTTAAAGAATTTTAGGTTGGAATCATTTTAGACAAGATAGGAACTCTCTATACGCTAGAATTTCACGAGGAACAAAAACATACTTGTAGGGGAGGGGAGGGTCAGATAAAACTACGTCGTACATAGTCTAATACTAGCGACCTTAAGATTTGCAAAATCTACGACGACGACGTCAACCGGAAGTGTAAATAACTGAACCTCACTTTGAGGTTTCGCGCCTTCAAAGTCTGTCTTCCCTGTGGATGAGTTAACTTTACTCACAATGTTTTGAATGCAATCCCCAATTAACAGAACATCAAAGAGAAATTATTTACACTTCCGGTCGACGTCGCCGTCTTAGATGTTAAAGTTAAAGTCCCACAAATCTGAAGTCCCCAGTTCGTTAGGAGTGTCCGAAATTGCTATTGGTCAACTAAGAAGCAAGATTAGCCAATTGTGTCATACATTGACAGCCCGATTACGAATTTCATGTTTCTTAAAATTATTGGCGAAGCATTGATTTTCGCAACTTTTGGTTTGTTGTTTAGTGGAAACGCTTTTATCCTTAGCGGGCTCCCTGTACCCCTTCAGAGACTTAAGGAAAATAACTAAAATTCTACCCTTACTATTGGTGCTAAAGAGCTTTTAAGTATGACGTCATTTTTATGGAAAAACTACTTCCGGGTCCAAAACGAAAGTCAGTTCTATGAAGATTTTTCTAATATTTTCTTTATGACTGGATTTGTTGTCCAAAGTTCTAGTTGTTTCAGGTGAAGGTTACTAAATCATTGAGTATAACTACGGTTTTCGTTTTATTTTAGCGTTAGTTTTGAGCAGTTGGACGCGGAAATACTTCACATAATCAAAAACTAGCCAATAGAGTTAATTCGATTTTTCATAATATTCTTACAACGACAAGATGAACAGTTTTGCGCATTCTTATTCCACGGTGGAATCCAATCCAATTGTTATTTTATTTTTATATGTATTATTAGTATAATTTAAAAAATTACGTGAATTTCATAATAAAAGCTAAACTTGGGTCATTCTCTCGCGCACTTTTTGTGGTATCAACGAACGTTTCCTCCGCCCCACCCTCCATTCTCCCTCCTATCTGAGTGTATGCTTGTTCTTTTTTTTTTTTTTTTTTTTTTGATTGACGGCCAAAAAAGAAAAAACAAGACGGCAATAAATTTACTGTCACCAAAAAGTAGCTTGGGTCCTTAATTGTTGTGGATTTTAAATCAATTTTTAGAACTTACATTATGTAGAACCGGAAGTAATATGCGTGGCTCCGCCGGACGTTACGTATTTAAAAGTCGCAACCGGATGCTACAAAATTATGTCTCACCGGAATTTATAAGCACGAAGGTCAGCAGCTGGGAAAACGAAACAAAAACGTTCAGCTGTCGTACGAGTTGGGGAGAATTGAATTTGCACCATTTTAAAATTTAATACGGTGTCAAATTACTCGGTGTTTAGTTTTGATTGGTTCATCGCGAAAGAAACCATTTCAGTGTCGGCAATATAGGCTATTCGTAAAGACTCACTATATTGCTCACTCACCTGTGACTATTACGGTGCATTGGGGAATTTTAATAGACTTTATTTTTAGTAGATGTTTCTATATGATAGTGGTAGAAAGTCCCCTTGCATAGCTTATGAAGAATAAGTAAACACATTAATCTGTAATCTCATCTTATCTAAGTAACGATGGAATTATGTTGATAAATGATCTAATTGTATTCACTGGTACTGTACTAATGTCATTTTATAAAATAACTTTGATATTACGCGCGCTCTGATTGGTCAAAAAGCCATGTTTTATGAGAGTATAATACATGCTCGCGCTATTTTTTTCTCTCTCTCTGCTTCTTAAAAGCATTTGAGCGCTAGTTATTTTATAAAAGCAATATAAAAAAACAGTTTTCCGTGTATTATACTCTGATAAAGACACTTGGGATGTGGAGAGAACACTTGAGAAGCTGGAAACCACTCCGCTAGCGTCGTGGTTTCCTACGCTTCTCTCGTGTTCTCTCCACATCCCGCGTGTCTTTATCAGAGTATAATACACGGAAACTGTTTTTTATTCCTTAAATAATAAGCAAAACAAGACCTGATAAAAACTCATCGTAATATATAAGCAGATATCTAAAATCTAGAGTGTAATTTATCTAATATCGTATATCTCGTATAATAATAATATTAATGAAATATGCTTAAAAAATATATACAATATACTTTAAATATACTTTATATATTATTAATATTATTATTATATCATTCAATTAACCCCCTCATGAGTTTCTGGACAAATCAAATCAAAATTATTAGCATAACAAGGATTTTTGTGAATAGAATCGGAAATCGGTGCTGAATCCGGTACAAAAAAAATGAACCCAAAAATCCGGAATAACTGGTTTTTAACCGGTTTTCCGCATAATATCAATAAATTTGCATTAATTTGCATATATTAGTAAAGACAAAGTAATAAATTAGCATAAATATCAGATCGACCAATCAGAATCCAAGAATTTGGAAAATTGATGCATAATTAGCATACATTATTCCTTATATGGTTTTGGTCCGCTTTTCGTTAAGGAAGAAAGCACGGCATGAAAGAAGAAACTACACAGAAACAAAATGGCGGCAAACGGCGTAAAAGAGGCGCCAAAAAATCTGGATATTCCTGATATTCCCTCTATTACTATCCTAGACAGCGACGACGAAGAAGAACAAACAACAGATGAGCTTTTTGAAGGGTTTATGAAAGCTATTAAACCTTTTCTCATGCGAAAAGAGTTGTTGCTACTGCGAGTGAAGTTTCAAGCGCTTTCCCCAGACTTCAAATCCTCGTCGCGATTTAAAGATATGCTTCGACGGAAGGCTAATCAGGTGCATAAAGTAGATGTTTACATTCATTTTAATGAAATTCTTGATGCAGTAATTCGAAATGCAGCTGTGTATGGAAGAAAAGGAGTAAAGACGACAGAGGAAAAAGAATTGAGCGATGATAACAAGTCCACTGGTCTAGATGAGACAACACAATTGGATTCCAGACAAGAGTGCTTGGCGGGTACTTTTGAAAATGTCGAAGAGGGCAGCCCAATGGAAACGTCATTAAATCAATCCAATGAATCTGTTGACAACGATATACAATTAGTAGAAGTAATCAATCCAAGTCACTCAAGTTCATCTGGAGATTTTCAAAATCCCAATAGTTCTAAAGAGAAAAGAAATATTGAACAGGAAAAAATGAAATTGAAACGTAAAAAACTCATTGCCAAACTGGAAGCTAAATTAAAGTATATTTCAGATGAAATCAAAAGGTTGAGTCAGGCCGAGTTAAGCCTTGAAGAAATGGAATATGGAGACAGTAGTTACATTATGGAGAACCGATTGAAGAAACGCTTCAATACTATATGGAATAAGATTTGTAAGTTAAAAGGACGGCCAACCAATACAGGCAGAGTCGTTGAAGGATCAATAAAGTGCAAAACCTCAGGGTTCCCAAATATTGATAAAGCCATTGGAAAGTTCTTGAAGAAACGACAAGGTTTCCCAGACATTTTTGATATTAGGAATATTGTTCTAAGAGTAAATAAAAAGCATGGCTTAGGAATTACCCAGGGGGTACAAAATGACATTGCTGCTGACATTTTAACAGATATTGGCAACAAATTACAGAAGAAGAGGAAGAAAGATTTTGAGTACAACTTTGGATGTCATTTGACAGATGACTGCTTACCAAGTTTAGATCCTGCATTAAATAACGGTGCGCTGCGGCAAAAACTTGAGGAGAACAAGAAAGTAAGTGAGAATGCTCTTGATAATGTTTTCCAGAAGTATGTGCACTTAGGGCGAGTGAAAGGTACAAGAGATAATGGCACCGATTCTAAGACAGCTACGGAGTCTGACACAGAAAGTGAAGAGGAGTTACAACCGGGTAAGAGAAAGATTACGAAGGAAAAGGAACATTCATCAGAGAGGGTTTCTGAAGATGAGAGTTGCAAGAAGCGCAAGAGAAAAAAGATTTCATCTGAAAATAAAGAAGTGTCTTCTGTTGATATTAGCGTAATACCTACTACAAGTGCAACTGACATACCGACAACTTCTACTAAATCCAATGCAATGGAAGTTGAGAATTCACCTAGTAACGATGAGAACTCAACGGTTACTAGTAATGGAGAACAGCCTTTACTCAGTAAAACCACTGCATCCCTGGTGCAGACATCAGTACCTGAAGTAGATGAGCCTGGTTCACTAGAAGTTGAGGAGTCAGCTGAGCTGTCAAGCAAACACAGCAGCAAACTACAAGCAAACCAAGACTTGTCTTCTGTGGATGACATAGTAAAGATAGAGGTACAAAATGTTCCAATTACACTGAATTCCTCTGAATCAGAGAAAGAAAAACCACAAATTGAAACACCTCCACAAATATCAAAATCAAAGCCTGAAATTAACACTACACAGGAACGGACGAATGGTTTTGGTCATGACGATGTAATTGAGATTATCAGCAATGATGGAGACAGTGTAGGCAGCAATGACAATCGAGATAAAATTGAACATGACAAACGTTTACAGCAACGAAAACTAGCAATCAATTCAACAAAGCTTCTGGTAAAAATACAACAACTGAAGGAAAACCAGTTATCTAAGTATAAAATAAATAAGCCTTTGACAGTTACTTCAGTTTCGGTAAGCAACGAGAAGATTGATTCTTGTCATTCGAAAAGAAAAGCTGTGTTAGTGCGTCACATCACTCACAATCAAGATCATTCGCACAGCTCTCCATCAAATGGTATCTCAGATAAACAAGTGTCTTGCTACAACAAGGTTGAACAAGTTAAAGAAAGTGAAAGGCGAAGCTCAAGAAGTGGTTTAAAGATTTCTCCAACTTCAACAACTACTAGTGAATCTCCACCAGTGAAAGGAATATCAGATTTGCAAGAATCTCTCAAGAACTGTCCATCAAACAATGTTAAAAACAACTCTATTCTACAGTCTAATAACATTCTCACTACAACACAAACACATAGATTTTCTGATACCTCAGAGAATAGAAGTTCATCACCAAAGGTTAAAATATCAACAATGTCATCCAAGTTTTCCCCACACAGCAAGCAGAATTTATCAAAAAAGATAGAAACTGTTATCATACTTTCAGATGATGAAGACAACTAGATTTTATTTTCCTAAAAGACTGTATTTATGATTCATATTTTTAAAGACATTAATTGAAGAAAAATATATACTTGGAAAAAATAACGACATACAAGTTAATTTTGAAACTTAGATTGAATTAATAATATTGAACTTCTGCGATTTTCAATATACCTGAAGCAAGGGCCAGGTTGTACAAAGGGTGTAAGCACTATCTGATTGATAAATCCTTATCCAATGGATAAATCAATGCGGTTATCCTATGAATTTATCCACTGGATAAGTTTTATCCGTCAGATCGCACTACCCTTGGTCCAACAGGGCCCAGATGTTCAAACTATATCCATTGGAATTTGGAATTTGGAATTTGATTGCTGCCTGCCAATCAAAAGTGATTAGTTTTGATGTCCACAAAACCAAATTCTGTTGTCTAGCTGGAATTTTGGAGTCCAGGCTATTTTAGAAATCGCAGTATATTGAATTCATTTTCCAGTCAAAATCATACGCAAACTATTGAAGTATCAATATGCTTATTTATCAAATGGTAAAATGTCATTGAGAGAGTTTATTTAGTGATTCATAGATACTTACATAGGTTACTGTCTGACTATTAGAATTTCAGTCCCCATATCTCACAAGCCGGTCGTCTCTAAGAATCATGTGACTGAAAGGGACTATTGACTCAAAGGCTATGTGATATATACTTGTGGTATATACTAATCAAACATTTGACATTTTTGAAATTTTGACAAAATTAGGTAAATTCACATTTTTATTTACTTTCTTCTATTTAGTGGCCTTGATCATTAGCCAGTCCAAGGTTCAATGAGACACATGATCTAAAGTGGAAGAACATTGTAACTGATAAAAGAATGTCTTGTGACCAGTCTTTGCAATATTGATTTCAGCTCTGACATTATTCAAATACCTGTTTAGAAAAATAACTATTTATGATATTAAAACTAACTTTTTTGCAGGAATAGACTTTTTCCAAATTCTCTTGATGATTTGACCATGAAGCAATAGTTTCACAGTTCCCTGCACCATCTTGAAAGGTAGCCGTACTTTTGCATTGAAGTGAGATGAACTGTGAGCTTGCAATGATAGAGACGTGAATAATAATATTGTCCAAGGTGTTAAAAAAAGGTTTATCATTGCAAGCTCACTGTTAGTCTCGCTTCAATGCAAGGACATGGCTACATTTCAAGATGGTGGAGGGAACTGTGAAAGGGACTATTGCTCCAAGTCAAGGTTGGCCTTTATGTGTTCATACATACATTTACTGTATTTTTTCAAGTCCAGCCAGGCTTGACTCAAAACCACTATTTTGTGATCAATCAAGGAAATTTGGAAAAATGTCTATTTTTGGTATTATTAGTCCTTAAACTAACTATGAAAATTAATAGACCCCTTGCAGAATACAGTGCTATTTGGAGGACAAAACAAGAGATTGAAACTTTTTTATTTTGAACTCCAAATTAAGCTGATTTGACATCACATGAAAGGGATGTATTCCAGTAAAAGGGAAAGACAAAACTAACTTTGAAAATTTTGAAGAATTTTCAAAAGTTAATTGTAATAATTGACAGCTTCTGGAAAGTTGTTGACTTTCAACTTCATTCTTCCTTTCACCTGTAAGTATTGTGAAAAAATAGCTTTTTACCATAAAATGAAACACATTCCTTGATTAGATCTGTTCTTTTGAGAATAGAATTATGATAGTGAACTACAGTAGAAATATATTTGTCTCTTGTTATACAAAGTACTGCAATTAAATATTTTGAATTTGTGTAATATGTAAATGTATACCATGATGTTTCTGAAATGGTGTATATATCTCATGCTGTCAGTATTGGTCCATAAGGGGTTACATGGTATATTTTCATAAGACTGATATAAGATAGCCCCTTTTACAGCGTGATGCGCAAAAGTATGGCCACTTTTAATGAATTCGCATACATACTTCGATGCACATGCTTTTTGCTGCCAAATGAGATTTACACACCTTATTTGGTAGAACCAGACAGCTTCACGAATACGTTAAAAGTGGTCATACTTTTGCATGTCATGCTGTAAAAGTGATGTCTGTCCAGTGAGAAAAAAATGTAAAAAAAGAGGGGAGGGTATTTGGAAAACTAGTAACTCGGTTTTTACAAATAAGTGAGAGGGGAAAAAATGGTTGAAGCTTTACCAGCACACATACGGAAAAGCAAAATATGTAGAGGTTGCATTGAAAGTCTTTCCTTCTTGGTCAACTGTCCTTTCTTTGGACCATTTTTATCCTCAGACATTAGTCAATAACCCTGCCGCCAGAAGGGGTTTATTTAATAAACATATTTGAAAATAAACAAAACTAGAATTTATAAATAAATAGGAAATAAGGAAAGAAAAGAAAAAGGAAGTGAAGACTGAAAGAAATGAAGAGAAAAAGAAAGAAATGAATAAGAAAGAAAGCAAAGCGAAAAAAGGAAAAGACGCGAGTAAAAGAGGAAAAATTTCTTTGTGCCCGCGATATTTAGAAGTTTGTTATTGTTTTGCCGGGCTTCCTGTGGTATCCAAGGTGAAACGCATGCGCATCATCCAATTTTTGGCGCGATCATCAATACATTATTTACGAAGCAAGGCTTTGTTTGCCCGTAGAAAAATCCTTTTTTATTTAACTTCTAACGGTAAAGGGCTCAGAATTTACATAATGAGATACCCAATGCCATAAAGTCAACATCATACGGCTATTTGAAGGATTTCAAGGCGGTCAAATATTCTGTGGTTTATCTTGGTTACAGAAATTTAAAATGGTGGTTTTGAAAGTACTATCTTGGTAACCACTTTTCTCAACCAAAAAAGCCATAAAGATGACGAATACTTCAGTTTATCTTGAAGAATACGAAGTCATAAGACTTGTCCTCCAATTTTTGAACTCTCGGAGGCTACATAAGTCGATGAGAAACTTGGAAAGAGAAAGTGGAGTTACAAATTGTAGCTTTACTGAAGACGTAGTTTTTCTTCGTCAGCTCATCTTAGACGGAGAATGGGATGCTATTTTGACTTTTGCGAAGCCGTTAGAGAATATAGAAGAGTTTGATATTAAGAAATTTCGTTATCTGGTGCTAAAGGAAAAGTTTATGGAAGTTCTGTATTTTAAATCTGGAGCTGAAGGGGTTTCTTCAAGCTATTCCATCGAAGATCTTGTCAAGTGTTTAAATCAGCTTGAACAAGATTGCCCTTTCAAGAGCGACTACACGAAATTATGTTGGCTGCTGACAGTACCAGATCTTCAAGAGCAGCCAGAATACAAAGATTGGAATCCTGAAACTGCTCGCATAAAATGTTTCAGGGAGATCTTAGAGTTGCTTAAGAATGTCATGCCTGTCGAGAAGCGCAGTGGTAGTAGTAAGGCCCCAAAGCATCCTACCAAAGACAGACTAGTTACTTTGATCATCAAGGGGTTGTGCTTTGAGAGCTGCGTTGATTATTGTCATCAGCGCGCAATCAGTGGAGAAGCTGACGACGATATTCTAGCCGTCACCAAGGATGTTTTGGGTGGCACGTCACATGAAAGTACTGGGAATTTTTTGTCATGGCTAAGTAACCTACCTCAAGAAAGCTTTCTTGCACCCTTTGAACCCATGTCCTTGGATGTCGACTTTAAAAAAGCCGAGCAATCAAAAAGATTCCGTTTATCAAACAAAAGACTTCAATATGAAGCTGAAAATCTTTCAAAAAGTTTGTCTATTTCAGCAAGGCCGTCAACTGCCGACAATGCACCTCGGCCTACAAGTACAACACACAATCAAAATACAACTTCAAAGGAAGAAGAACTCAATGAACGACCTCAGAGTGCTTTGGCTAGTATGGGCGGCAAAGTATCAAGCTCATATGGCAACTTTCAATATAGAGGCGAGAGTCCAAATGTTAGCTCTGCCCAAGGTGGCCAAAACGGCACCTCCAAAAAAAGCTCTCCTAAAGGCAGCAAAAATGTCAGTAATGATACTAGTACCATTCATAAAGATTACTCTAATACATTGAGTAGCAAAAATGATGCGCAACCAAATACAGTTGAGGTTCAGCCTGTACAAGGAATTAGAGACAGCCAAGACTCGATTGATCGTTTAAAAAGTAATCAAGAAAACAGTGTTTTGAAAAGATTAGAAGAACACGAACAAAGACAAATGGAGTTAAGACGACAGCTTATGAATGACAAAAACTCCCCGGCATTGTTAAATGGAATAGAAAATGGTAGCGTAACAAATGGAGGTGCTGGTAGTGAAGATCTTCGAGGGGATGTTGGAGTAGGCAATAATGGAAAAATGAACTATGTTAGGGTAGGTGAATCCCCTAGGAATCGTGAAGAGAAGAATGATATGCAAATGCAAAAGTTGACGCAAACTACCAAACAAACCAGTCCTAATAACGAAAATATGTCACATTCAAATGAAAGAATGTGCCGGGAATCCCCAGTTGGAAAAGAAGTATCTCCAAGTTTCAAGGAAAATGATGGTATTGAGGCACCATCGCACTATGCAGTAACTTCAACTCCATTAACAAAGGCAAGACTTAAGCCAGAACCTTTGAGTTTTGATACAATTAACTACGATGCATCTACTCATTTGGCGCCAAAAGATGAGAGACTTAATGTGAGTGAGCAGAAATATGCCGACGAGGTGAAAGAAAATGATAAGAATGAACTACAAGGTGTTAGTCAGTTTCCAAAAACTCCAAAATCAAATATTTTACCTCCGGGACACTGGATAGCATTAAAGGATGGATCTGGTGTTATGAATACAAGGTTAGTTGTAAAGAAACTCTCTGAATTTATACAAAGCAATACTATATCTTTATTTATGAAGGGTAACATGAACTATTACATATTACACATTCCCTATTACAGCTAATTAATGTCACGCGCGTGACCAGTAAATCAAATGTTTTGATTGGAGTTTCGGCAGCTTCAATTGAAATCCCAGAGAGAAATAGGAAAGTTTAGAGACATAAGTTTTTTCATGACAACTACAATGTTGTTAGGAGCAACGGGATAAGGTAACAAAGGAGTGCTTGGCAAGTGTAACATGCCTCAACCAATCAGAATCTTCTGTTCCCACGCTAATAAAGGAAATGCCCACATGCATTTCCAATCACCCTGTGCCGTTGCCCCTAACAACATTGTACTTTTGACAGTAAAACTTATGTCTAATTCTTGCCTTTCTGGCCCTTGAAACTGAGCAATGATAGAGAGAGGAGGGATGGGTAAAGGTTGTTTAAACCATCCTTTCTGAATAGTATTGAGTGCAAATGTTATAACCCTGTTATAATAATGCTGCTTTGCCTTTTAACATCAAAATAATGTATTGTATTTTATAGCACTCCAAAATCCTGCAGAGAAAAGATGTCCAATACTCCAGGACCTCCAGCTTCTCCAGTCTATCTTTCAAACAACCAAACAGCATCAGATAACAATGGCCATTCAGCTACTGACGGCAGAGAAGACATGAGTAGTGATGATGATGAAAAAGTCCTTCAAAATGAGGTTTGTAAATATTTTGTAAAGTCAGTCATTACTATTGGAATTTTGGCATTAGTTTGCTTTTGGCGTAGTTCACAAAAAATGTGCAAAAATTGAATATTGGCAAGCAGACAGAGAGTGAAATTGACCCCAAAAAACTTGCAAGAATGATCGTAATTTAAGAAATTATGGTATGATTTGAACCCTATTCTCTGTGTGTACTATTTTGAATTATAAGAATCTTTTCTCATAAATATGCTCACTTCTGTTGCGGCATTCTCATGGCCATTTCCATAACCAGCTATTTCACAAAAAAAGTTTATGAATTCTTTATTATCAAGTTTCCTGTGCAATATAAGGTCCAGTAATTATGTACATTTACCTTATGACCAGCCGACATGTGTCGGTGGACAATCGGTGGACAATCCCCTGACTGTCGGCCAATCCATGGTCAACACTTGACCCAGACACTCCATCGTATTTACGAAAGATCATGAAGTACATGACTAGCATTAGTGCAAAAGCATATCTTATACCATAATTATTAACCAAACATCCATAGATAACTTTATTATATTCCAGTTCTTTTTTGACAACATCAAAGCAAAGGATTTCTCTGTCGTGCGGAGATTTTTTTATCATGACTTCAATTTTTTTTTTTTTTTTTTTTTGTAAAATGGAGGTTTTATCATATTTGGTGGTCAGTATTATGATTGCTGATGGAAAAAAATATTTACAAAAAAGTAACATTTTACCAGATATCCTGGTGATCCAAACAAAATCATTGAAAATAATGATTGTGGTAGTTCATTGGATAGTTTTTGCTTCCCTTCTACACTGTTTAACAAACCATGAATAATTTCCGATGTTCACATTGTTGCATCAATGACTTCAATGTCTCAAACATCTTTCTATGAATTAAGATCAAAGCTAGTTTGATTTGTATGGTTGATTTGAAGTGACAATGATGTCACACCACTTGCCCACCCGTACCTGTTGTTTTTGTTATTTTCAACATGACATCATAATCTTAATCAGTTGTATTAAGAAACTACGTTTCCCTTAGTCAGCCCTAAGCCAAGGGTACCATAGTTCCGATTCCAAATTTCTAAACAAACTCCAAGTCCTAGCTTCCAAGATGCCAGTTCATGATCATAAAGTAAGTGGTTTCTTCAAATCTAGTCATGTCTACAACACCATGTGAAAACCACTATTGAAACAAAATTATTTGTCACGCTGGTTCAGAATTTTAATGGTTGGTGAACCTGACACTTCAAACAAAAATAGCAAATTAGCTTACAAGCTCATGTTAAGGCACTAAATGAAGCTGAAAGACAAGGTCAGGGATTTCATTAGTTTTGTCTTAACTCCAAATATCTTAAATTTCATGTTTGGTCTTTTGTTTTTGTTTCGATTTTTGGATCACAACATCATCTTGTAGGTAAAATTTCTTACACGTACAACTATGGTAAATATCTCTGCAAATGATTTTTTCGAAGTCTAGTGTACCTAAAAAAAACTCTTTTTATCTTGAATTCCTCTTGCATTGTATGATTTTTTCATTCTTTGTTTTTATTATTTTGGGTGTTTTTTTTAACAACCCCATACTATAGTTTTATGTAGTCTATTTATAGTTGTTGTTATGACTTTATGCTTCATTGGCATGGAGCTGTGGCTGGTACCTGCAAGGCTTCAGTCTGCCTTCATGGTTCAGAAGTTATGCTACTTTAAAATAAGAAACCATAGAAAACAAAGTTATCGTACTACAATTCAGTGCTTCCGTAGTCACTGAAGATTTATGAAACTAAGCCTTTACAAAAACAAATAGTTTGCTGTGGAATTTGAGGTGGAATTGCATTGTTTCTCAAGGATTTTCTGTGCTTTGATTTTGGCATTTCTAATGGAAGAACTTGTACCTCTGCTCAAGACAAAAAATATTCTTCAATCTTCGAAATTTTAGAGACCATTTTTAAGTTTTGATTTGTTTGAATCACTTTATTGGCAAAGGATTTTTGCTATCACTTTAAATTTTGCCAATTATTACAGAATGACAATCACTGCTTAGAACACAAACAAAAATAATTTGACAAGTGATCATTTCCAAGATTTTTGAGGTTGAATTACTTGAGGTTGATAGGATTTTTCCTGTTACTTCCATTGTGCTAACTTTTACTTTAGGGATAGAGTGATCACTGCTCAAGATAAGAACAAAAATTATGTCCAAAAGAATATATTTAAAAATTATGTCGTTTGAAATTTGGGGTGAGGATTTTTCCTTTTACTATTTTTTTTCTTTAGAGAGACAATTTTAATCATGATCACAGCTTAGAAAATAATATGAAATAAAAATGACATGACAGTGTTTTTGATTTTTTGGTGACCATTTCCAATTTATAATCACATTTTAGTCAGAAGACTTTTATTGCTGCAGAATCTGTTTACATGACATAGTCATAGCATACTGCATTGTTATGGTGCAGCACAAACGTCGCACCAAATGGCAAATGTTTTCATACACAGCATGGCACTGACACGGTCACAGCAAGGTGTGGTCTGTGCTATAAGTTTTTAATAGTCATACAAAAACTGCTCAACTATTTTAACCATAATGTACTATCCACATGTAAATAGAAAACACTGATCATCTTTGATGTAAGCAAAAACATACCAAATAAAAAAAAATATGGAATATTTTTATAAACCAATTTGCATTCCTGAATGTTAGAACCAGGAAAACCAAGCTGTAGGAGTGGTGGAGAATCCACCTCCGCGAAGAGGACCCATGATCAATGGGGTACGCCGAACACTTGTATCTACTGGCCCACCCATGCCGCCAAATAAAAGTGCCACTCCACCCGAAGAAAGGAGAGAGGCCAAGGCACCCAGGCAGGAGAGGCCAACATCTAAAACCATGAAGCAGGACACAAAGGGCAAAGCTTCACCAAGAGATCAGAAGAAAGCGCCGGTTAAGAAAATGAGCAAGGAGGAAATGGGAAGTGGAAAAAGGAGAAATAGTGGAACTACATTTGTGGTTGATAAGGGTAAGTGTAAAGCATTTGGTACACTCTGATTGGTATTATAGTAAGTCTGCTGCTCATTTGATAACTATTTGTTGATCCATTATTTTATTCTTTTGTACGTCAATTCCATTTCATTAATCCATCATCCAAGTATCAGACTATTTAGCCATCTTCATCCATCCATCCATCCATCCATCCATTCATCCATCCATCCATCCATCCATCCATCCATCCATCCATCCATCCATCCATCCATCCATCCATCCATCCATCCATCCATCCATCCATCCATCCATCCATCCATCCATCCATCCATCCATCCATCCATCCATCCATCCATCCATCCATCCATCCATCCATCCATCCATCCATCCATCCATCCATCCATCCATCCATCCATCCATCCATCCATCCATCCATCCATCCATCCATCCATCCATCCATCCATCCATCCATCCATCCACCCACCCACACCCACCCACTCACCCACCCACCCATCCATCCATCCATCCATCCATCCACCCACCCATCCATCCATCCATCCATCCATCCATCCATCCATCCATCCATCCATCCATCCATCTATCCACCCACCCATCCATCTATCCATCTATCCATCTATCCATCTATCCATCTATCCATCCATGCAGTTATCTAGCCATTCAGTCACCAGCCAATACCAGAACTTTACTAATAAGAATAACAACTGATAAACCAAAGAATCTGACCCTATTTATGACATTAATTTTACAGATCCACCAACTACTCCTGCCAACCAAACACACCGCAAACCCACAAACCAAGAAGTTCTACCTTCCAGTATAGCTGAACCCAAAAGCACTGAAACAACCAGGTTGATGGAGCGGCAGAGAGAACACATGGCATCTACGTCAGAGCCTATTAGTTTCTGTAATGTTGCCAGTTTAGAGGATGCGCAAGCTATAAGGGCTGTTGCATTTCATCCTTCTGGGGAACTGTTTGCAATTGGTTCTAATTCTAAAACTCTAAGAGTGTGTTCGGCTTCTGGTCTCAATACTTACAAGAAAATGGAAAGGTAAGACTGGAAAAAATAATCTCTTTATTTAAGTGTCTAGTTCTTATAAAGGACACTTTTCACTTACAAACATTACCGCTACATTCAATATTTTATGCACACAATGCTCGGCTTTGTGTTGATTTTGATATCACATTGTTATTGACATCATTCTGATTATCATGCATCATCACCATCATGCATCATCACCATCATCATCACATTTTCATTGTCACCGTCATCATCATCAACAGCATCATCTTCATCATGCATCACCATCACATCATCATCAATGTTGCCATCACCATCATGATCATCATCATCCTATTTTCATCATCACCACCACCATCATCGCATTATCAGCAGCAGCAGCGGCAACAACAGAATCATCTTCATCATGCATCACCATCACATCATCACTGTTGGCATCACCATCATTCTCATTATTATCAGCATCATCAGCATCATTAGCATCATCATCTTTTATTGAGGGTTACAATAAATATCTACTGACAGATAATCACTTGAAATAATTCAAATTTCAATCTCATGTTTCAGTATGAGTGACTTGATTGCGCCGCAGCCTACCATATTATTCAAGCGTAACCGACACCACAAGGGCTCTATTTACTGCATAGCATGGAATAACTCCGGCAATCTCTTAGCCACTGGGTCTAATGACAAAAGCATTAAGGTAGTTAACTTTGATGCTGAGAACTGTACTCAGATTGGACCAGAGATGGAAATGAACATCCATAGTGGTACTGTTAGAGACTTGGCTTTTGCGTCACGCAGCGGAGGATCCAATGTTATTGTCTCAGGAGGGGCAGGTAAACACAGCACTGTTAACACTATCACCCCCTCCCCCTCATTTTTTCACTGAACGTCTCGTATAGAACGCTATTGAAATAATGTCATTGCAAGGTCACCATTTGTCTCACTTTGATACAAAGGCATGGCTACCTAATTTCGAGATGGTGCAGATAAAAAAATTATCTTCTAGTTTCTAATAGTTTGTGCCTTATTGAAAATCCTAACCCATTTTGCACTGCCTACAGGGAATGGTAACATACTGATATCAGACTCCAGTACTGGTAACACCATAGGACAGCTAACAGGACACTCAGGGCATATCATGAGTGTGTTTGCTGCCAAGGATGACATCATTGCCTCAGGATCCAATGATAATACAGTACGTCTGTGGGACTTGAGGTCACAGAGATGTATTGATGTGATTGCTACTGGGGAGAGCTGTGTGGCATCTGTCAGTGTTAATCCTACTTGTAGTTTGCTTTCATCAGGTATGAGTATTCTTACTACTTTTTCATTTTATGATAGTGATGATGATGATAATGATAGTGATGATGATGATAATGATAGTGATAATGATAATGATAATGATGATAATGATAGTGATAATGATCAGGGACCGCGGAGCATAATTTTGATTGAGGGGGGGGGGGGGGCTAATGACCACCAAATACTGGAAGACCTAGAGGGGTTTGGGGGCATGTTCCCATTATTGGGGGGGGAGGGCTATAGTCCCCAACCCCCGCTGCTTCGTGGTCCCTGATAATGATAATGATAGTGATAATGATGATAATCAATGTGTGATAGGTAGCACTTTGATCTCAATATGATAATGATGGCATTGAGGATGATGCTGTTGATGGTGATGATGTTGGGCTGTTGATGATGATGATGATGATGATATTGATGATGATATTGATGATGGTATTATAGATGATAGTGGTGGTGGTAGTGATGCTGTTGATGATAATGGTGATTCGTGATGATGATGACCAATGCTTTTGATGATGATGATGGTGGTACCCCAGCTGATGATGATGCTGATGGTGATGTTGGTGAAATTTGGATGTTGGGGAAAAAGATTTTTTTTTAATTTCAACTAATTATTATTTTAAGTTCTTCTCCTTAATATGCCTTATTCTTAATTGATATTTATTTGCATTTATCTACTGTAGGCCATGAGGATGGCGGATGCATGATCTATGACATCACAGCTGGTAGAACCTTACAATTCTTCAAACCGCATACCCTAGACTGCAGGTCTGTGCGGTTCTCCCCTAACGGACGCTACCTATTAACAGGCTCTTACGACACTAGTATAATTCTTCTGGACATGCAGCATAACTTAGAATGCAACATCCCTCCATACTCTGTCATAGCACAACACAAGGATAAGGTGATTCAGTGCCGATGGCATCCATATTTAATGGCATTTGTCAGCTCTAGTGCTGATAAAACTTCGTGTCTTTGGACACTAGACTGCTAACAAGAAAACTACAACAGATCTCACTACAGTTTATTTTCAATCTTTTGACATTCGTACACAATTTGAGGCTTCAGAAACCTCAGAAATCTCTGTATATGTCCTTGGATCTTGCCATGATTTTTTCAATCTGTTTCTACACTTAGCCCTAGGAATTTGGAATAGTAATAATCATAAAAAAAAAGCTATTAATAATATTTTTTTAGTTTTCAATATTTTGACATTCTTCTGCAGTTTGAGGCTTCAGAAATCCCAGATTACTCTGTTCAAACCCTAATGATTTTGCCGTGATTTCTTTAATCTGTTTCTACACTTAGCCTTAGGAATTTTGGAATATTAATAATTATATTGACAATGAACTAAAATACTTTATTGAATTTTCTGATACCAATTTCAGTAGAGTTACAATAGGCATTTAATATACAGTCAGTAATGACATTCTTTCACGTATCATTATAACTTAACCCAAGGGGTATGTTGAATATCCATTTTGGTATCCTAGCAACAGTCTTTGATATTACCATTCAAGTTCATTCCATAAATGTCTTTAGGGATCTAGAAACAATTCTAATCCATTCAAAAATAGATTTCAGTTTTCCCATACGTGACCCAACTCACATAATAAATTTATAATTAATTGCCGCAACAGTCTAGTTTTTGTAATCAAATACATCAGGAGTATTGTATAATGTTTATATATAGTCTGCCACAGGGATAAATATAATTAGAAAATGCCATAGGGATTATCAGACTATACACCACAATGTCTGTATTTTCATTTCGCTAAGTCAAAATATATAACCTAGACGCACCTAGGGCATCAACATGAATTAAGTATTCTATTAGTCTTAGTAATGACTAATCTAGAGTCTCTTGGTATTTAATTTCTCGCTAGAGAAACGTTGTATTTATAGCTTAGCGTTCCAAGTATCACGTCCTTTCTGACAAGTTAGGTTATTGATTTAAATATAAGCACACAGATTTTTTTTTTTTTTTTGTGCTCAAAAAATTAATTATTATCAAAACGAAATTAAATTATTTTTTGTACATAGTAAATATCGTATTACGTCTAAAATGATTTCAAGAAACAAAACCCAGCATTGATAAAGATTGTTTAGAATAATTATGATTATTAGCGTGAATGTGAGAGTTTTCTATGAAATAGAAGAATCATTGTGATTTATAAATTATACTCATTTCTCAAAGTTAATTTGAGTAAAGTTTGCCTTTGAAGGCAGTATTGGTAAGTTTATTTATTAAATATTTAATATCTGATAGTGAGAGCAGGTTTCATAAGCATGTTAACTAAAAGTTTATGGTTAAAATATGCTATTGAAGAGTCAGTGTAGGTGGAAAATTTTCTCACTTCAGACCCCTCGTCATCCTCTTGAGAATAAGATTCTTTGTTAAGTGTACATCCGTGTTTATACATCTTTTTAAGTATTCCTGTGAAATTTTTCTCCTTCCACATGAAATGGAGGATGACAGCTTCATGTGGGTGAGAAAATGAGGGATTAAAATCGAGGTTTTGCAAAGGTATTAATGTATTTTAACAAGCAAATGGAAGCCATTTAAGTGTCGTGCTAAACCAGTTTTGTGCAGAAGCTACCAGAAGCAATCAGAGTCATGACATACCTTTTGTATGCAAAATGTATGGGAAGCCATGTCAATGTTCTGTCATACTATTTCTGTGCAAAAGGTATTAGGAAGCCATTTTAATGTCATGGTATGCCTTTTAATGTGTAAAACATACAAGAAACCATTTCAGTGCTTTGGCATACTATTTGTGTGCAAAAGGTGTGAAAAGCCATTTCAGTGTCATGACATACCAGGTCCTTTTTGTGTGCACAATTTATGGGAAGCTATGTCAGTGCCCTGGTATACCATTTCTATGCAAAAGGCATAAGTCATTCCAAAACATGAGAAGCCATCTGAGTGCTGTGGCATACCATTTGTGTGCACAAAACAATGGGAAACCACTTCAGTGCTATGGCTTCCATTTGTGTCTAAAATGACAGAAAACCATTTCAATGCTATGGCTTCCATTTGTATCCAAAATTACAGAAAGCCATTTCAATGCCATGAAATACCATTTGTATGCTGTAGCGCAGGGATAAAGAAAGTATTTAGAAATATTAAAACAATTATATGTTTATGCATTTTTGGTTGAGTTTATTGTCACATGATTTCATTAAAAAATAAATTATTTGAACATATCACAAGAGTAGTTCCCTCATGTTTATCTTGTCATATTATTTAAAAGTCATAATTTAAAAATGCCCCCAAAATAAATATTTGTTCTATAATTTGTGTTCTTTTATAATTATAATTTTTTAGATGATCATAAAAACCTGGGGTTTCTGATATTATTTTATCCTCATCATGCTCATTTCCTAAATATTTTTGGCGCATTTGAAGTAGCCCAAAGCAAGCTTCCTTTAATTCAACATACATTAGGTTTTATTGCAATAAGATATGTTCCTTCTAGTAAGATTATTTTCTGATATCCAAGCTTTCTGTCTTTGATCAATCATCAGAGATAAAGCAGATACAAATTTTGCACCTGTCAAAATGACAACTCAAACCTTTTCTTACCTAGGGCATCCACAACTATCGCTAGAGCACATGACAATTAACGAGAACATAGCATAAACACAAAGTTTCCATAAGTTTGTTATAAGGCTCTGACAGGCTTGCTTCAAGCTAAATTTAGCCATACTTTGTAAGATTGATTGTACTTTAAAAACCATTGATTCAACATACTCTACCACCCACATATCCTCCCCCAAACAACCCAAAACCCTTAAGCATCAAACACCTGACCAAAAGCAAAACAACTTCTTAAAAAACCAAGTTTCAATTTATTTCCACTTTTCAATTACATGTAAGTAATCGCCGCTTTTGGCAATAAATTGTGCTTTTTTGTCAAGTTTTCTTTCTTTACAATAATAAAGTTTCATACTGTCTATTTAAATACAAACCAATGCTACAAAATATTATATACCTTGAGAGAATCAAAATAAAAAGCTTTACAACTGCAGGGTCATATCCAACATTTGTACAGTGGTCCAGTTTTAAAAAAGTAGTCTAGTTTTCTCTGGTAATAAATATTTTTTACAAGGGGAAAAATGGTTCTGATGGTAAGAAGTGGTCCGGTTATAACTGGACCAACTGTACTCTGGTGGCTACGGCCCTGTAATAACAGTTTCCTACTGGGGTACTGTATAAATAACCTATGCAAGCAGGGAAGAAGATAATTTACTGACTAAATTGGCCAATACTAAACCTTATTCTACCAAATGAATGATATATAAAATTAGAATGCTTTCCATGTTTCATTGACTTAGTGAAACTCAAGACATGCTTTTTGGCTGTCAATCAAATTCTCAACAGTCCGTGTTAAGGTCCATTTAAACAGTACAACTTTTGCTTACAACTGTTGCATGCAATCTGCTTATGTTGCACTTATGACACAAATTGTTTCGATTAAATCAACCCTACAACTTGCTACAATTTTTTCTTGTTGTACACAACAGCTGTGAGCAAGTTGTAGAGCTGATTTACACAACACAATTCGTGTTATAAGCGTGACAGTTGTAAGCAAAAGTTGTACCGTGTAAATCAGCATTTAGTATTCCTTGAAAAGTGGAAGCCAAAAACCTGTTCATCTTGAATGTATTAAGTTCAAAGAATCAGGGAAAACACTTCTATGTAAAAGTGAAGTTTTTCTGAGTTGCACAATTAGATATTTAAAAGATGGTTCCATAAATATAACATAATTTTGTCATACTTTCAACAAAATATCAAGTCAAAAATGTCTTATTATTATGTAGATCATGATTCATTTATTAATAATCCAAAATATATATTAAACCTCTGAGTTTTCTTAAGTTGCTGTTCAATTCGAACCTTAATTCTTGTACAATATCAATAATAGGGTGCAAATATCATTGCCGAGCACCCCTATTCTTGGTCAAATTTTTGTAATTCAAGAAATTGCAATAGGCATTAATATTAATACCTTCATTGAATTATTAATTACTGTTAACATTTTCAATGGATGATTTTATAATTATATTATATTATAGATTTTCAATGAGTCTAAAACCGAATCAAACATTTTGTACAAAAAATTGTGTTACTAGCTACACTAGAATTATTTAAATTTAAGTTAATATTAAATACAACAGATAAATACAATTTAGTCGCATAGCTTCATAAAACATCCATACTATTCTGCATATGTTCTATAAATTTGTATATGTGTGTTCTGGTCCCTAAGAAACCATGAAGCAATTGCAATTTAGTAGATACATTCCAGGAGAAGCCCCTGCACTGCCAGCTTTACAGAAAAGTCCAAGGAATCTGCATTATAAACTACAATGTATTTTTGGTTTCCATAAAATGAGATAAAACCAATAGAACAGCTTTCGCCATGCTCTGTTCAGGAATAATGCACTTGATCAGGGAATGCCAAAAGTACTCAAGAAGCTTACGCTTTGCCCATGTTTTGTCACTGACTGCATACTCTATTACTGAATTATGCACAGAAAGGTAATATGGATGTTTTAAAGAAGGTTTAACTAGTACTAATTGTACATAAAGGTCACCAAACATTAACACATCAACTCTATAGCTCGTCAATTAATTTTCAGATTCAAAACTAATAAATAAAAGTAGATCATAGACCCTTTTCGAATATGCCGTCTATGACACAAATGAGGAGTCCAAGAATGTCCCAGATGTTATGAGCGATAATGATTGTGTTTTGAAATCCAGGGCATTCTAGTCCTGGATGCTGCTAGTTGAAATCATCAGGTTTTGTCATCTGGGGCATTTTCATTCTCCTTGTTTGATGTCATAGACACCATATTTGAATAGGGTCTACTGACCATTCATAAATATTACCAAGCTATAGTGTTGATGGACAATAATGTAATTTGGATATTTATAATTACCAACAACTGTCCTGAGACTTTCACCATAACATCAACTATAAGATAATAGCTAAAACTCAAGTAAATAATAATATATATTTGATAACATAATGCGATAACAGTCTATTGTTCAAGCTGCATTGAGATATAGGGGTAATCTAAATTTTGAAACTGAGAGCCAACGAAATATTTTTGAATCCACTTAGCTTTTAAATAAATAAAATATGAAACCCAGCTGTCTTCCTTTTACGAAGCCACTAATGAGTCCATTTTTAGAAATTATTCACATGACAGTTCAACCCCAGCGTCACCTTTGGGATATTCTAGCTTATTGAAATTCAAAATACTATTAAACTACAGTTATAGACAATTCAATTCAAAATAGTCATTCCATGATCTCCAAATTCTAAGTAAAATATAAAGCTAGTGTATAAAGAAATATCCATTTTGTTAATGTGTGGGAACCGCTCTCTCAGGTCCTTGTAATTTAGCTCACATTGGTAAAGTGTATATCTCACAGTATCTATATCTACCAGTCTTTGCGGCCAATATAAGGAAGAATAGTCAATGTCAACTTATCCGAGTTTGCCATTATATTGTGTACTTCTGCAATAGTCTTCGTTTTCGTGTTCTGATGGTTAATCTCTATCACTTCGTCGCCAGGATTTAGCAGACCGGCCAAAAATTTAGCTCCGCTTGAATCCATAATTCTACTGATAAAAATGCCTTTTCGGAACAGTTTGTAACCCTTCTGAATGAAGAATCCAAAAAGCCCATTGTTTGGTCGCTGTAACTCAATCTCGTAAGCCATCCCAATATCTTCGCGCATGGTGATGATACGTCCCAAAACTTGTCCATTTGATGGCCTACTTACAGCAGTCGTGTGGTCAAACCACACCTTTGTTGATTCATTAACATGAGATGGCTCAAGCGATGCTGCTTTTTTAAGCTTTGACCTTCTTTTCTTTCTTGAGCTGGATGATGCAAATGGAAGCTTAGGTTTATCAGATGTGGGTACGTCATTAACTACATAAAGTCCTGACCTTCGACCAAATCTTTGCAGAATTCGCTTCTTTCGTTTCTTCGGATTATCACACACTAGACCCCCACTGTTAAAACCAGGGGTATCGTCACTGGATAATGACTGCGAAAATCCAAGATTTGGTAAGCTTCGGCTTTTACAAAGTCTATTGTGGTTGCAATCATTTTCATTGTTAATCCTATCAAGGCCATACGTACTAACGTACAACTGTCGAGCAGAAAGAAGTTTAGGCCTGACTATGATTTCACTTTGAATGCTGTAAACTGTACCAGCTTCTGAATGGACATCATCTATGCTATCGCAGCCTGGTATATGACCGATACTACGCCGGTAGACATCAGAACCTGAATGAAAATAAATAATTAACTTTCATTAATATTTTGAACGAGCATTACTATATAGACCCCTTCCACCTGACTTCAGAGCAGCTTAATTTGGAGGACAAAACAAAAGAATTTCATTCCCCACTGTACTCTGAAGATGACTTCCGCTCAGGTTGTAGAAACATCAGTCTCTACCAACAGTCTTTCTCCAGACTACACTCACCCGGACGATCACATTACTCACTCAACTACTACACCTGGGTTCAAACCATTTACTCTCAAAAGAATTTCAATCTCCTGAGAATTGGAAACCTATTGTTTTGTCCTCCAAATTGAGCTGCGTTCCGAAGTACTGCAAGGGGTATATATAATATCTTAGACTAGGTAGCACAAATTGGAATTAAGTTTAGGGACAAAATTATAGACAAATATTTGACAAATATTTAGTCCACATTAATTAATCTTTTGAGAAATTAATGTGTTTATAGACAGATACCTGGAAGATTGTCGTAATAATTTCTATTTGCAAAATTTTATTTTCTGACAAAGCTGATGCTTGATTACTTAATTGCAAGGTGTCGAGAAATGGACAATAAGTAGTATTATTAACTTAACCTTGACTTTAATTATTGTTTTTCCCTTTATTATCTTCTTCTCTAATTAAAGCAATTTGTGAAAATCATTTCCTTGGTATCTAAACATTAAGTTTAAATATAGTAAGATTAAGATATGAGTTGGACATCATGTGTTGTCCTTTATGGTTAAAGATAAGGTTGTAAAACTATTAACATATTATTATGACCGCCAAATCAAAACGTTTTTTTATATTGCTTAAGTCAGTAATCTAGATCACAAATAGATTTAACGAAAGTGCTGCATTCAACTTTATCACCAAATAAGAAAAGCCAAAAATAGTCTTAAAGGTAAACCAAATTTGTCTTAATCTTACAGGATCACTATTATTGTTCAGCCTATCCAAATATTGTATACCAGTTCTAATTTATCAGAGCCTGAGGCTACAATCTTTGTCCACGAAGTCCCCATTCTCATCAATCATAATTTCACCACGAGTTCAATAAAAACCAAAATAATTGTGTCCATGTTTTTCATGCAGATAATGCTGCTCTTAGGGAGCTTGTCTTCTTTGAAAAGATATTTATAGAAGTATATACGCACCCACTCATTTTTGATCAATATAGCTACTACAAGAAAAGGCTCTTGTAATATTAACCTTTGTAGTCAGTATTTTTCTGACAGCTAAATGACAATATCTAGAAATCGTTTTTCCAAGGTATACATGTTTTTCCTACCAATGCTGGGTAATTTGTCTTCAACTTGTTATGTTTGAGACTCCAAAACTGTGTTTTTGTATTTAATACCCAAAATCCAATTATCTTTTAAATACAAACGAGGACTCAACTCCTTTGGCTCTCAGCTATTTAAGAGAGGCTTTCCTATCCTAAATTCCCATCAACTTCAGGAAACAGGAAATGAAAATTCCCTGAATATTTATTGTTTTCTCAATTTGATCTATTTAGAAAGTTTAAAATATCTCCTGAGCGACTTTTTAAGTCTATTTATATCTTAAGTTAAGATCTTGCCATATAAGTCAAAAGAGACTCACGGAAAAAAATCAAAATTTTTGATTCTCGTAAAATTAATATTTTTTTTGCTCAGATCATCAAGATTTTAATGGTAAAAAAAAAACTTTCAAAATTTCCAATTAGATAATCTCCAGAAAAAATCAGTTTTTAAGGATATCTCTTACGTTATTTGAATTTCTCGATTTACTCTCATTATTCGAAAAACCCACAATTAATGAATATATCCAGCCTTCACTGCACTAGTACTAGTAACAAAGTTAGTTTGCAATTTACCGAAGCTGTTCAATCATGTCAAAAAAAATTAGCAAAGTTGATCAGGAAATTCCTTAAAGTTTTAATTTTTCAACTCAAAATGTCAACAAGGTATTTTTTACTTGATTTGACCAAGGTTTTAAGAGTCTTTCTGCACGAAAAATAAGAACTTTCTCACTGGTTTTTAAAGGCACTCTTGAGTGTAGTTATCGAAGCTTTGTAAAGTTCATGAAGAAGTCCTCGAAGTTTTTAACTCACCCGCGAGCAAAATTCTAAGTAAAAACTCGTTTTATTTAACAAAAAAAACCCTGAAAAACGTCCAAGAGGTCAAGAAAAATCAAGCTATATTCCCTTTGGGTATTCAGTCCTAAAACCGGTCCACTATTTGTTTTTCTAATCCTGCAAATTCTTATAAATTTGATCCACAAATTCGACTCAGTCTGTCGGCAAAATACCCTATTTAAAAATTTCCAAAGACTGTCTTCCACTAATTTTCTTAAACGTCAATATTGATAACCTTGGGTTGAAATTTGGAGAAAAAACTCAAATTTCAAAGTTAATTGATACAGTCGCAAAAATTTTTTCCTTGGACGGCTTTCATTTATTTGTTTTCAATTATCATAATTACGATTCAGAATTTTTCGGCAAAAAAAAAACTAGGTATACATATGTGTGTGTGTTTTCTAAAACAATTTGAGATCTAGTGTTCCAAAAAGAAATTTACTTGAGTTCTCTTGTCATAAGTGGAATTTTCTATGATTGATGATAAAACAAGTTTTTATCCCGCAGAAATTTCTAGAACGCGTATTTTTAGCCTGTATAAGTTTAAAAAGCTAAAACAAACCATCTCAATTTGTAAACTAACCGTGAAAACCCATTTGAATGCTGGTGTTGTTTTGAAATCTAAACGTAAAAATAGACTGCAATAACGATAAGCTTACCTGTTCTTAAGGCTTGTAAGCGGCTTTTTCGTGCTTGATACTTGGCATCGTCTAGAGGGAATACTGCATCAAGGCTTTCACTTCGAATGCCTTGATTTTTATAGGCTGTTGACTTTAAAATTCCCTGTCGATCAATCGTTCTTTTCGCCCGCTCGGCTTCGTTCTTATAAGAATCGTAAGCCAGAGATGGCTGCGATAAGCTCAAACACTTAGATCCTCTGATATTTCCAGAATCGGAGTCTGCAAAAGTTGCACGTTTAGGATAAACCGGTGGTTTATGAGTAGGAATAAAAGGTTGATCAGTCGATATTCCACTGTCTTTATCAGACTCTAAACTATCGCCTGGATACAAGAAACGCGATGAAGAGTTTCGCGAGTTGGAGGCTGTAGGACTCCTATCATGCGAGGTTCGCGAATGATTCGATTCCCTATCTATCTCGTCGAAAGCGCTATCACAGCTGTCTTCAAGGTGATGAGATCTCATAGAAGAGGAGAGAAGCGGAGCCTTTCTTCTTTGAGCTCCAGAACTAAGTTTACGATACACTGGTACATCTGACAGATCGCCAAGTCCATCGTTCTCTCTGACCTCAAGATCTTGGCTTTGATTTTCAAACATCGTTTGATCTAAAGTCAGTTCTATAGAAGGTTGTTTAAGCATTCCTGATCCACGCCACGTATTTAAAGAAGCCATAGAAGGAGTTCTAGGGGAATTACGGAATACATCGGGGTATTTGAGTTCCAGTTCACGAAATCTCGACCTCGCTCGTTCAAGCATTTCAGCATGCGCTCGAAGATCTTCCTCAAACATTACACTTCTCTTTGGATTCCCAGCGGACGCGTCTAACATACTCAAATCCCCGAGACTTTTTGAAAAGCCGTTTCTATGTCCGCGTGAAATGTCCAGCAAACCATTTCTCTCATATGGATTCATTTGAGATAGCTTATTAGCTTTCGTTGGCAATAGGTCAGGAGAAGCGTCAAAGCTCATTCCTAAACGTTGTTGGTTGCTACGGTGCCCAACATCACCGTCCAGCGAACACTCCATAATCTTCAACCACGGCCAACTTTACGCTCTCTCTCTAAAAATAGACTTTTCTGATATCTTAAATCCCTAATCCAAATTTTTTTTCCAAAGAACGTTGACGGTCAACTGATCTCTTCTCAACCAAGTTCGAATTCAACTAACCGTCGTTGTCAAATGAACCAGAAAAAATACACCATGACGTCATGCCGTAACTTACCAACTTTACTCTCCTCTCGACCAATCATCGCCTTCGGTATAGTACAATTTATTCATGGTTTCTCCAATTGTTTAAAACACAACTTGGATTATATTCTATTTCCCTCTTGAATTATTTTGAGAGTGTATACATTGACAAATTAACATGGTCATAAGGTCTGGGAATCTTGTCTTTAAGGATTTCTTGCGAAAAAGGGCTAATGTTTCGTGAAATCTTTTTGTCAAACCTCTGTTCAAGCCCGAGGGATCCATCCTTTCAATAACTTGACTGGAATATATAAAGGATTTGAAATTTAATAAAGAGTAATTATCTCGAGCCGGAATGCCAAAGAAGTTCTATCCCTTTTTGACACGATAAAATTAGAATAAATTGGCTGAAATCTGTGGCTAAAAGGAAAACGGGATTTGTGAATTTTCGCGGTTTTCCGACTTTTTAGAAAAATAATATTCGCGGACTCATTCGAGGCGCGCGGCAGACGATTTGGAAACTCCACGGCGCCAAGTGGGAAAATTGCTAATCCTACATACGGTTGGACAAAAGCAAAAAAGAATATAGTAATTTTAAGGTAATTTTTTTTGTCACAGTTTCTGTTGAACTGTGAGATTGCAAATGCAATAAGAAACACCCTTTTTGTATATCTAAGATTTCCGAAAAGGAAGAGAGAAAAGGAAAGAAAGTAAATTTAAAAGAAAAAGTCAAAAGAATACTAAAGAGTGAATCTATGAAGAGTTTTTCGGAAGTCAGAATTAGAAAGATAAGCTGTTTCTTTTGGAATTGAAAAATCTGAGTGGTCGATTCAAGTTCTTGATTCCTCCTTTAACTTTGAGCCGGTTTCCATCTACCGTTCGAGTCGCTGAATCTTTTTGTCTTTTATTAGAATATTTTGATAGTTGGAAATTAAGTTCTAACCCACGTACTCTAAACAGCGTTTTTTGCGAGAGGGAATATTATCATGAGTTCGTTTCCTTTCAACAATTGAATTCATTTTAAATGTGCTTCAAATCTGCGGGCGTATAGGACTTCCATCTATACTAAATAGCAAAACTGACATCGCTCATTTGTGTCCATGTGTATGTGTTTATGTGGGCGACAAAGCAGTTCAAAGATGTTCAATCCAACGAGACGTATTTTAGAACACAAGACTATACATTTTCACTGTTAACACTGTTCACTATAATTCTCGCTGTTGTTGGTGATTCTGTGTTGATATATAAAATCGCTAGCAAATTTTTAGGGATTTTCTATACAGACCGGCTATTTGAATTAATGACTTTGAAATCGTCGTAGTTGTTGACAATTTTGAAAATACCCGACTTGAATAAGCAGCAAATACCCCGGCCGCACGAAACTCAAAAGTCGCTCAAGTCGAAAAACAACTTTCATCGATCTTGAAGATCATCTTGATCTTGCAAAGACTTCGAAAGCACCTGGTCTGCTGAAATGATTGAGGGTAGATGACTGACAATTATTGAGAATGAAGTAAACACTTGCCACGAGATTCTAAAGAAAACATATCCCAAAAAATCCACTAGTATTTTAAATACAGATTCTAGGGCAAAACCAAGAAAAAATCTACACGTTTATATGTGTGAGTCACGCGAAAAACGACACGTCGTCTCGCAGACTAGGTTATAGTCCACAGACTAGCGGCTCTGTTTTTAAGGGTTATTTATCCTTCTATTTATCTTTATCTGTGAGTCTTGAAAGTGTTTGTATTTGAATTTAATCTTATTTGTTTGTTTTGGTGTGGATAACGAAAGGATTTTAATAGAGTAAGTTAGTCAAAAAAGCGCAGTTTTTCTTTTCCTTCTTTATCAATTTCTCTCTCTCTCTCTCTCTCTCTCTCTCTCTCTCTCTCTCTCTCTCTCTCTTTCATCTTCGTATTCTTTTTTCCTTCTTTTCTTGGTTAGACTTTGATCTACCATACAATAACCAATACTTATTGTACAATGTTATCATTAAGGTCTCACACAGCAATATTTTCATTGGCCGCTTCATCTTAAATTCTTCTAGGGTCAGCCATTCAGATCTGCGGGGGTTGGTCGATCTGCTTCCGAGTGAAATAGGGTTTTTGTCTCCGATAAAACACGCTAATTTGTTTTCTTCTTTCTTGTTCCGTGCCATGAAAGCACAAAGATTCTTACTAATGTGACCGAAGTACTTTTATGGATGCGGAATAAGTACCGGTCCTCAACCGCGCGTGGGTGTCCACCGGGTACTTGTTACTTGGGGATTTCGCCATTTGGCAGGTTCCATTTTAATTCTATACTTAAGATGTAATTTAACTCCAATGAACACGAGAAAATTATAGGCTTTTTCTCAGGGTTGCGCTCGTATCCTGGCTTCACACGTCAGATATGATATTAGCGAGTAACGGCGCCAAAAATTTCGCGGCGCGCCATTTGTAGAAAAACCGTCGCTTTAAGAAACATTTCTTTAAATCTTAGCTGTAAAAAACACACATGAAAAAATTTTGGAATAGCTCTAACATTGTGGTCGAAGGATAGCCTAATTATCAATGATGCCAAATCAAACGAATACCACCCCTTGATAGTTGTGATGAGATGATAATAATATTTTTTTATATCCGCAGTTATTCGTTAATGACATGGAATTTATGACGATGCAATGTCTCATTTGTAAAAACTGCAGGCTAAGTCATTAAAACTATGCTGGAAGTAAAGATGAATTTCATCTTCGAGTAACGTGAATGCCTAGAACGTTTTGCACTTTTTTGCTTATGATTACTGGCTGGCTGCTCAAGTGATTCATTTTTTTTTTTTTTTTTTTAATAATAATAATAATATTTTTTCCCCCTCTCTTTAAATATTACAATTTTTATACATAGAATTAGTAATACTAAAATGATTTGCAGTTTTGTTTGAATATAATATACATACATCACTGAATACTCCGACAAAATTGGATTGTTTAAGAATCGTTCCATGGATACTCCAGTTTCGAGTGTTCTGTTCATACCCAGCCTTTTTTTTGTGTGTGTAGAATATTCACGTGTTCCAATTGAAGGTCCGTGCCATTCCACACTGGCGTTTCTAGTTGTGCATATTATAATATTGTCATTGTCGACATTGTGCATTCTTTATATTACTTTACCAGTTCGTTATTTCAATTTTATTCTGACGCTGAAATGAGGAAAAAGGTCAGGATGGGAGGATCATATCAGTTAAATTGTCAGTTAAAATTTCGCTTAAATGTCAGTTGTCAGCTACATTTCAGAGCTTTTCTTAATTTTAGGGCATTTGTCAGTAAAACCCATTCAGACCCTGTAAGGATTAACCCTGAGTAAAGGCTGTGATAATGAATCTATAGACAGCGGTATTATGCGAATTCAAAAAGGGTGTATTTCGCGATTGAATGCTCTATATAGTTGATGACATTCCGACCGAATATTATTAGAAATGCATGTATATTTTCAAGGGTTTCGACCTTCTGTCCAACCACGGGCATAAATTCCATTTTTCTATTTCCCTTTATTTCACTGTCTTCTCCGAGCAAAAGGACCCAGCTTTCAACTCAGTCTTGGGTTGCCTTCGTTAACTTACCATCACATGCACTCGACGAAAGTTTATAAGCAAGGTTTTTAAAATTTGTGCAAAAATTAGTGAATTTTTTATTCTTTTTTCTCCCCCATAAATAAATTACTTCCCAATCAGAATGTCTCCAGTCTAAGTTGCAGTTTGTCTCAATACATTTAAATTCGACACGTCAGATTAAGCTTCAAGAATACTGAATTCGTTCGCCTATAAGCTACGCTCTTCGTAAAGCAATTGCTCGATCGGTTCAAATGTTCCATACAAATGTAATCTTGGAAGAAAAGACAGGTGTTCAGACACTATTTGTTTAGCATTAATGATAAGCATGCTTGCATTCGTTAGCTGCTCTTCGCTTTGAGTGAGAACGTGAAAATGAAGAAATTTTATCTATCTTTTCCAAAAAAATATCAATCATATTAGGTATTAAAAGTTACTAATATGTTACTAAAATGCCCAAAATTTTGTTTCCAAGCAGAACAAAAAATACGAAAACAAAAAAAATCAAGTTTTTTTACCTTGACAACTGGCCTTGTTTACAGTTATCAGTACCAATCCCCGCGCAACTTCAGGAGAGATACAAATAACCTCTGATACGAATAATAGAAATTTCCCTCAAGGAAGAAGTTTATTGAGCGGGTTTCTTAACAAGCCAGTATTTTGTCTTCTAAAACAGGAAGGTGGGGGCTAAAGGGGGAAGTTGTTTATCTAAAAAGAACTCCTTAGTTCATCAGTTAAAACTTTAAAACCACAGGCGTAGAATTACATGAAACTACGCACATTCCTGAATCGTTATCTCATACTTTAAAAAGATCTATTTTCTCCACTAAGGAAGGAGTCTGTTCAGAGGAAGTATAAAAGGTTAGTTCAGTATAAAGTTCCAGCACCCCCGCCCCCTACGTTAAATCCGCCCATCCACGAGGAATATGATTAACTCCTAAATGAAAAAGAAGGGGCGATAGAGGGAACTACATCATGGGAGAGGGTTTGATAAGCATTTCGCAAGATTTCGATTTTTTCTCAATAAAGTGGAGAGCAGGAATTAAGGGTACAATTTCTTTTCAAGAGATTCACCAATTAATATTCCCTTCGTCCTCCTATTTTTTAAACTTATTTTAATTTTTTCTGTTTCTTCGAATATAATTATAATTTGAATGAATAATTAGCTTGCGATGTAAACTTGCATCCTTGCTCAGCTGTAAAATAAAAGCTCTCTTGAGCAATCTCCATTGCAAAGCCCGTACAAGATTAATATTTTTAACAAGGATTTATCATCTTTATAAATCAAGATATTTAATTCCTATTTGGTATTTTAGTATTCTCCTAAACCATGGAATAACTTACCGAAAGAACTACGTTTAATCCAGTGTATTGAAACATTTAAATCACGTCTTAAGACGTATCTTTTTAGGCAAACTTATGGCTAGTTATGAGGGTTTTTTTAAATATATATAGTAGCTTTTTTTTAAAGGATTTATTAATCTTATCTAGTAATTATTAAAATGTAGCATCATTATATGAATTATAATTAATTATTTATTTATTCTTATTATTATTGCTTATTTTATCATAATTATTGTAATATTTGGTCATAATCCTTGTAAATTACGCTATATAAATTATAATTTTTTATTTTTATCCTCCTGCTAATTTCATTTGACAACTTTATTGCAAGTATTGAGGAAACGAAAATGTACATATTTACAAATTATCGGATCTTATTTCTGCAGCACGGACTCAAAAACTCACGTGTACGACTTAACTTCTACAAAGTAATATATAATTATTCACAGCATGGGGAAAACATTAGTCTAACTCTTTTTACCGAACGTAATTTAGTTTTTAATTACCAATATAGGATCAAAACGTATACTCTGACGTACATTGACCATAGTTTTGGTTCGCTTGTCCTGAGTTGTAGGTATTCGTCTTTGTTTTTCAAACGTGATGAAGTCTACACGTTTGTGTAAAAGAATCGATAATCCAAACTGATCCAAAAAAACTCTTTTACAAAGACGTTGAGGAAACAAACTAATAAAAGTCGCCCCTAGGGATAAGTCTCCGGAAATGTTACCACTCAAAGGAATTATCGAGTAGCAAATAATCTGTTTTTAGCAGCGATTTTCGTCGCGCCCGGGGGGAGTACTAGGGGTGGTTCAGTGATAGTATGATCCGCTTGGCTCCAAAGACCCTGACCCTATTTTGAACTAAAATTAAGACAAGAATATCTTGAATAGAGTTTAATATCAGTCTTGGATAGTATTTAGTATTTCCAAGTCTTAGATAGGGTATTCAATTTCAATTAACTTTTCATGTCAAAACTGGTATTTTTTGCCGCCAAATTTTTTTAGCACGTAACTTCATCTGTGCAGGCGTACTCAGGTTATAGAATTTCTCTTGGGTCTTAGATAGGGTTACAAGTGACAGTGCTTTGTCTTGAACACGGCAATATCATGGAAATCGTATGCCTTGTCTAAGACCAACGGACCCCGTATAGACTATGTATGGGAGTGCCCCCCCCCCCTCCTCGCAGAGAATTGGTAAACATGAATGGGGAAAAAATTAGAATTTAAAAGCCTAAGTAAAGATCAAATTTTATTGGTCACATCTTGAGAATCACGTTTTTTGTATAAATGTATGTTTCGTAATACGATACGTTTTAGATTTTAAGTAAGTGTGAATGATTTGTCATGCTAAGCGTCGTGCTTCTCCTGAAGGCGCGGTAAAAAAATCGTGCAAAATCGCGCACAAAATCGTGCAACTAACTTGTCGCGTAGCATTGTTGCGTTGCAAGTTGCAGAGCGAATGCTGCTCGTATTACCACCCGGCGCGCAACAAATTGTCATTGTCGTAGAGAGTAGTAAGGGCTTCTACTTCTACAACAAAGTCGCGCAACAAAATTTTGTTGTTGTACAGAGCAGTAATAAAACTGAATACGACCACCTTTCACACTGCAACTTGCAACGCAACAATGTTACGCGTCGGGTTTCACGATTCTTTTGCTCGTATTGCCGCGCCTTTACACTCCTCTCATGTGGTGCTATTAATCTCCAAGCGCGTGCGTGTTATGTAACTTGCATACTATTTATTCCTTCATTAACACCGAAATTCATTGAAATGGTACTTAGCATTAGCACAAAACATTAATAGGCAGAAAAGACAGTGTCGAAGCATGTTTTCGATAAGACGTTTGTTCCTAACGAGCTTTGTAATTACCTTGTTTGATTCGTCAGGGACGGCGATTGAAGCACATTCTAAAGTTGGGGAGCTAGTATGTAAATCAAAGGGATGGGATGGGTGGGATGGGGTGGGGTAGGGAGGGGAGGGGAGGCTAGAATTAGAAAATACGAGACTACAGAAAAACACGTTAAAAATACTTATGAAAAACAGCCGGGATTAGTTGCTTTGCAAAGTCTATAAGTAAATCTCGTACTGTTGAGATGGGTTTTCAACTGAACCATTAATTCCACCCCCCCCCCCCTCCCTCCCAAATTACAGTATGTACAACAACAAATAGAAGATACAAAACAATATTTCATTTTCTTCCCTTCATTATTTTATTATGATACATGAAACTTGGTACTATCAAATCTGTATTTACAATGGATAGTTTTTATGGTCGCCATGTTGGTTGAATAAAAAAGGCATTAGCTTCGTCTACAAATCAACAAACAAGGCTGCCATGTGTCACTCAATGTTAGTGTTACATTCTTTGGCAAATGTATGCTAACCACCTAGTTTTTACTATGAATCAAGTTGTTTCAGAATGGTCCTTGGAACCAAGCACCTTGATTGGATGGTTTGTGTTTTAGTGCTTGGTTCAGACTGGAAGCCATTGTACAGTCATGAAATAAGTGGAAGCCATTTTAGAGTCAAGCACTGTGATAGGTTGGTATGCATTTTGCTGCTTTCTTATTGGCTCAGAATAAAAGCCATCAACCACCAATCCCCACCCACCCTTCCCTTAATAAAGAATGAATGTTCCCTAAATTTACCTCTAGGGCAATTGTTTCCCAAATTTTCATGCACTTTATATCAATATCAATTTTATCCCATACCATAGAAAATACAGCCAATCAGAAAGCAGGAAAGCTGTTGTATATTCGTCGGTATTTCACTCTTCCTTTCCATCATGCACTGCATGTTGGATCTACGCATTTGTATTTTCTATCATGTGGGATAAAATGGTTATACAATGGTTTCTTGAGGCACTTGTATTTTCTTTGTAAGATATAAAGGCTCGTGTGTATACTAGAAACTACAAGTGACCTGTGGGATATTCCACGGTATGCCAGGAGCAACCATAACTAGTATAATAATATAAATGTTTCAAGGACATATTTCACCTCCAACTCAACTTATTACAGTTTTGTATAGCATACTATTTTTTTATAAATGAATGTAAGATGTAGCTATAATTCTATTCTATCTTAAAGTGCTATAAATAAAATAATTACGATTACCATTATTACTATTAGTGATATGAGAACATAACATTGTCGTTTATCTGAAATCAATGCAGAAAGGAATTAATGAATAATAATATTAATTATTATTAATAATGAAACAGGGAAATGGACAGCAGTAGATGATGATACAGATGAAGATGATAATGATGATTGCGATGCAGTCTCAACAACAGAGCTCAGTCAATGCACATGCTTGATGAAATGCCAGACACCCTGGAAAATAAACCCTAATATGCCATAGACAGAAATCTGGCTAGCTGGTATGCAATGCACATATGCTCAAATTTGAATTATAGCCAGAGCGCACACTCCATAAATCAACGGTTCGTTATTTTACTCTCAAAAAAGCTGTTTTTATTGCTTTACAGCTGCACTGTCATGTTATCAAGTCTAAAGGCAATTGTTATTTATTATTGCAAGGGGTCTAAACAATCAAATCTCTTGAAATTCTAGGGTTTCCCAGAGTATCTGGCATTTTGTTGAGCACTCACAGACTGGGATTGAGAATGGTGGTGGTGATCAATGATGGTGGATCACTTAGGATGTGGTCATGATTATGGTGATAGTGGTGATAGTAATGATGATGGTGATTATGTTGGTGATGGTGGGGATAATGATGATGTTGGTGGTTGTGATTATGGTGATGTGATGGTGATGATAGTCATGCTGATGATGATGGTGGATCACTCAGGATGTGGTGGTGATTATGGTGATGGTGGTGATAGTAATGATGATGTAATGATGATGGTGATTATGTTGGTGATGGTGGTGATAATGATGATGGTGGTGGTTGTGATTATAGTGATGTGATGGTGATGGTAGTCATGGTGATGGTGGTCATGATTATAATAGAGATTATGGTGGTTATAATGTTTATGATGAGGATGAGTGATAATGATAAAGGTGATAATCACGATGATGATAATAATGATTACATAAGACTTACCATCTGAAAGTCTAAGAACTTTTTCTACTTTTAGAACAACTTGATTCAATTTGGAGTCCGTCATCTCTAATTCATGTCCAAAATCATCCAATATCCTAAACATAAAAAAACACAACCATTGCTAAAGAATTTCAATTTTGTTCAGCAAACAACATAAAAACATCAAGCTATGGAATCAACTTTGAGATGACACTCTTTCAGTTCAACCCCACTGCTGTACTTAAGGTGGTGATTAGCAATTTAGCATTTTTTGAGAAAGATTAAAAAATAAAATTGGGAAAATTTAACAGTTTTAACAAAAAAATTATACTTACACATTTTGTTCTTCAATTTCATCTCCGATTCTTTTACCCATTGTCTTAAGTACCCCAACACTGTGTCCAACCATCTCTATTTGATCATCTTGTGATTGCATTAATAACTGGAAGAAAATGTTGATGTTCTTAAAGATATAAACTAAGCCTAAACAAATAGACCCCTTTCATGTGACATCAGCAGCTAGTTCAATTTGGAGGACAAAACAAAAGAATTTCAATCTCCTGAGAATTGAAACCTATTGTTTTGTCCTCCAAATTGAGCTGCATTCCGATGTGCTGCAAAGGGTGTAGAGTAGAAGGGTACTTTATACAACTTACAGATTGTTGCTGCTGTTGGTCATCTATGAATACTTGGTTTGATCTCTCTATTTCTCGATCTAGACGTGAATATTTATCCTGTGGTTTTCCATTTCGTTTACCAAGTAAGGCCTGAAAAATTTAGGACATTAAAAATTATAGAAACTGGGATGATGTCATAGTAGCGAACTTGCCTCTCACCTGTTGGTTCAATAGTCCCCTTTCACACTTAGCTCCCTGTAACTGTGCTTTGGCATTGAAGCAAGACATGAGGTACGTTACCTTGCAATGATAGAGATTATTAAACACCTTGAACAATTATTCCCACATCTCTATCATTGCAAGGTCACCTCGTGTCTTGCTGCGATGCAAAAGGCAAAGCTACCTTTCAAGATCGTTCAAGTAACTGTGAACGGGACTATTCCTGGACTTGGTATCATATAAGTAAAGAAGTTGATTTGTTCATGATAAAGAAACCCAGAGAAATCCCTGAAAGCACCAGAGCAAACCAACAAGCAACTCTACACATATATAGACATTTTGTATGTCAGTCCTTCGTCAGAGTAAGAAAGAATAGCAGGTCCAAGGAATGAAACAGCAGCTATTGCCATAGCAACAAGGAACTTACTTGTCTAGTAGAAGTCTCAACTTTCGTTCTCGCAGACGGACTATTCAGATGCTCTTTGATAGAAGTGATATCATCTCTTGTTTGTTTAACAAACAGCTTTCTTTTATTAAGTTCGGACATATCCATATTAAACTTTCTTGGGTTTGCTTCCACAATGCCTATAGTTTCATCCAGATCTTCCAAGTCCCATTCAATACTTCGAATATTATTCTTAAGTTCATTTGTTGTCAGATCATATTCTTCTCGCCCAGACATACGAGGATCATTTAAAAGATCTTGCCATTTTGAATACTGTATCCTCACTTTGTTGACAGCTTTTTGAACTTCACTATTCAAATAATTATACAGAAAGAAAGATTCAAAATCAAAAATGGGAAATGATAGGAAAGCAGCTGTGTTAGATGATAGAAACAATACAAGAAACAACACAATCATTTTACATGAGAAGAAATTCTATTCACAAAAAAAGAAAAAGGGTATCATCTAACATGGCTGCTGGCACATGATCTGGCAAAACCTCTTTATAATTAGTTCCACATATAGTTTAGTAATAGTTAAGGCCGATTTACTCGGTACGATATTTCCTTACAACTGTTGCACACTACATGCTTACAGCAAGTTTTAGCTGCATTTAGAGCCATAAGCAAGATGTATTGTTGATTTACACAAAGTGACTCGTGTCATCCGCTCATTACATGTGACATTTGTGAGGAAAAATTGTACCATGTAAATTGGCCTTTAGATAAGTTCATCAGTTGACATCACCTAAAGTAGCAAGTGTGTCAAAACAATGGCAACGTAAATCAGGGAGGGGCTAGACTTAATAGTCTACTGACAAACCAAACTTAATAAACATACCCCCCCCCCCCCCTGATATTGTAGATTGTGTATTAATTAGTGGATTTACAGTCAATACATTCTAATATTTGCACTCCACAAAGCTTGTATTTGCACTTGGATATTGTGTGTCACATAATAAGCATAAGAGACACAAACTATTCTATCACAATGCTCAAATACAAAAGCCATTCAAAAACCAAGATTTTCACATTTGGCAAAACCATTTTGAAAGTGGTTGTTTATTGCCAATAATGCGAGGTTGCTAACCAGCAAACATTGCAAAATAACTTGATATTTCAGGGAACTTGATATAAGGGATTGTTCCAGCATTGTGGTACAAAAGCTACAGTCCCGTCATAATGAGTATGACCTCTACAGGTCACATCAAGACATCCTCTGAAAAATAATACTAAAATGTCTAGAAAAAAATTCACAGTTTGGGGATTATACGAGATACGTGGATATTTTTTTGACTACCTAATCAACAAATATCAAAATATGTGTCAAAAAAAACTTTGTAAAAGGTAAATTTATACTTAAACGAAACTATAATTCGTGGTTAAACAATAAAGCATTGGTTCTAGTCTCATAAATCGCAGGGAAGAAAAATGAATCGTAAATTCAGAGATAAGAAACAACATGAAGCGAGAAAGCAAGGATAAATAAAATATACATACTCTCGAACTACGAAGAAAGGATCCTCTAAAGACATCGTAACTCCTTGGATATCTTCTAAGCTTTACTAAACCACCTTTAGGTAAGAAATCGGGCAGAATATGAGCCGTAAATCGAGATTTTTTCGCCAAAATTTTACGAACGGAAGGCAACAAACACAGATGTGATGTGATGGACTTCGCGAAATATATCACGTGATCCATCATGACGCTTCTTTGACTTCCGTTCACCCTTCCTTATATGACATATGACGTACTTCCTGTTTGCTTAATATGGATATTGGGATCCTAACCCGCGGGACTCCCGTTCTGAACTCAAGAGCCTGTGCGTTGACTGACGCTCGCCTTGCTCGCCTGATATTCTTACTACGTGTAATTGGGGAAATTTTATTATTTCGTAAGACTTTTTGAACCTTGGATATCTGTCACAATATCAAGCTATGGACTAAGGTAAGCAAATGTTGACTAAAATACTTAAAATATTTAGTATTTCTTAACATTTTGAGGAAATTTCAGCGCGCCTTTGTCGCACGCGCGCCATTTTGTTTTCTCAGCTTTTTTCAAGATTTGAACTTCTTTTTTTTGTTACTTCTTTTTTTCGTACAAAAGTTTATCAGTTCTTATGTTATAATGATAAGTGATATCTCAGATATTTTTATAAGTTGAGGCAGATTCAGATTCAGTCAGCTGTGAAGATTTCTTCCTAGAAAATATTAGATATAAAAGTCCAGGGTAATCTTGAAGCTTGCTTACTGTAAGCTTTAAGCTTACGTTCAGGTTGTTAGAGCAAGCTTTTGCTTCTTTATTTTAGATATTTTGAAAATAATATCTGTGAATATAATGCTTTATTTTAAAGGTAAGAATAATAAGATTTAGTTAGTCGCCTTCCGTTTTGTTACATAAATTAAACATGAAAGGACGAGTACAAAAGGTTTAGTGAGACAGCTATAAAAAAATAAAAAACCGAAATTAAAACATAGTACAAGTATTGAAATACTATATCAGATAGAAGCGAGTATAGATCATGCATCAAGCCTTGCCTTGTTATTTGGAAATATTTTTTTGATCAAATTCGAAGGATAAACACTTGACAAAGTACTGCAAGTTATGCAGTCATGTGATACAAATGTTGTGATTGGTTCAAATTTATGGTCTCTCAGAGAAGAGAGCACAGTGATGACACCATTAGTAAACAAAGCTGGCTTTGCAAGGATGTGTTGAACAAAAACAATAACACAAATAACAATGTATTTTGTCTATAGCTCTCTATATAGGGGAGGTTTCACATGTGACATATTTCTGGTGACAAATAAAAGCTGACCATCAAACTTTATCAGTCCTTGTTGCAAAAGACGGCAAATTTGTTCTTGTAAAGTCTATAGAATTTTGCAAAAAACATAAGTTTAAAATACTTGTGTGGTTTTCGTCTTATTATTTTTGAAAAGTGAAAAGGACATTTAAGATACCACTGAAAGCACAAAAGTCATGTTTGTCTTAAAGTTAACCAAAAGAATTTTTCATCTTTTTTGAACCCATTTTGTGGTTGTAGCTCTGAGAAGGAGTGGCTTAAAGACCAGAAAAACTTGATTGCACTGCAAAAATAGTCCTTCAGTTCCATAGAAAACACTTCATAGAAGGTACATTCATTGATGTTAACTAAGATTTCTTTAAAAAAAATTGACGAAAAAAGTGCACAGTTACCGCTAAACTAGTCTTGGTTCCCGTTTATTGATAATAAATATAGTCATGGATTATGCTTCTAAGCACTTTCATCAATAATTTTTGGGTGCACATAGAAATGCATACAATATTTTAATCAACCAAAAAATCTTTCCCAAATTCACTTGGATGATCACAAAACAGTAGTTTCGAGTCGAGACTGAACTTGATTCTTTTATTCATCAAGGCCAACCTCGACTTAAATCGTTGTTTTGTGATTATCGAAGCAAATTTGGGAAAGGTCTATTGCTTATACTCTTGGGCACTGAGTGAGATTTGAGGATTGGACATGATTTTCTGCTTTCTATTGGAGTAGGGGTCAGTACTATACTATTAAGACAAGCAATTTTGCTATCCCCACCCCTTCCCCCACAAATGCACTAATTTGAAAATGTTGCTGGAAATCTTAATAAAACAGGCGTATCCTAACACTATGTTTGTTAAAATTTGCATGACAATCACTTTCATAATAATTATTTGTTTTGTTTTGTTTACTGTTTCTCATAATTTTGGTTTACCTAAAATAAAAATTTACAATTTAATTGAGCTTGAGGGAGTGAGAAAAACCACACCTTATTTACTTTAATTCCAATACTAGTTTCTTATATCTTATTTCACTAGGTTTTAACATAATTTCATATAGTTTCCACAAGCATAAAAAATGTTTGCAATACAATATAAAACATATGTGTCCTCTATTATCAACCAATCAGAATTCACCTTTTTTGCTGACTGTGTTACGAGTCAAGGTTACAAATTTTGCAATAATTTTCGTTTGTTTGTCTAGAACATCTTTGACAATCAATTGACAGATTTCATACCAAAGTTACCCCTTCAAATCAATTGTACATGTTCTAGCAAGATTGACATATGTTGGCCTTTTTGCTAATATTGACTTAGTCTTAAGATTTTACAATGGTTATTCTTTGATACTGTTGACAGGCTGCATTCCATAATCTCATGAATCCCTACGTTTCCATGAAATATTTGGAGGATATCCAGGCTAAAAGTTCAGCACACTCGGGGAGCTTTTAAGAACCACTTCTTTAAAATCTGCACCCATATAATATTACGCCTTTGGAAAGAAGTTTAAATAGCAACACTTCCGTTAACCCAGTATATTTCAACACAGAACTGTGTGGTCCACATCATCAGCTTCAGCAGAACTTTATTCCATTGATAAATTTCCACAGCACAAATTCTAGCCAGGTAAATGCGTTAAAGTACAAAAAATGATGCAAAAATTAGTTCTATGTTTCTATGGTATGTTAGTGAATGCACCCCCTGTATGTATCAGCTTTTTGAATGATCTCATCATATTGGTAAAGAACCCCAACCTTTATACATGCATCAAGCATTCCGCGCTACTGCTCTAAGCGCATGCTCAGGGGATTAAAAAGTGGGATAATATTTTGTGAAATATTGGTATATTTGACTCAAAATTCGTTTAACGGTACGTGATCTTGAATATTTAATGAAAATTGTGTTTGACAAGAAAAATAGAACTAAAATATTCCATGTTTTACAAATTATTATCCCACTTTTTAATCCCCTGAGCAGGTGCTTAGAGCAGTAGCGCAGAATGCTTGATGCATGTATAGCTTCAGAAGTTATAAGGGTTTAAGCAACTGTCTGGAGAAATAATTCATAATCCTCAATAAAACCAAGTAGTTTTTCATAGTTAAGACATACACTTAATTGCAAGAACGTTGTCATATAAAAATAAAAAATAGCAAAACAACAAATAGGAATTAATGAAAAAATATTTTTCTTTATTTTGATTGATGAGAATAACTGTTTTAGTATATACCAACATGATTGTCTAAAAAAATATCAGACTATACCTTCAAAACAGTGAAATAATTACGTCTGTTTTGCAAAGATAATGAATTCTTATTTTTTTATTTTTATATGATAATGTTCTCACAATTAGGCATATATGACATGATAAAATATTGATTATTGGAAACCTTGTGTTAGTATTCATATTAGTGTTGCGTGAAAGCAACAGGAGTAGAAGGATTAGAAGCACAGGAAGTAGCTGTAATGACAGTTGTAGCTGGGGTTGTAAGTCAGTCAGCCATCCAGACAGACATATCTATGCAGTCAGTTCATCTGTAAGATGTAGGTCAGTAACTAGTGCTCTTACGTAAAAAACAGTAACTGTAATAGGAGTTGTAGCTGGGGTAGTCAGTCAGTCAGCTATCCAGACAGACATATCTATGCAGTCAGTTCATCTGTAAGATGTAAGTTAGTAACTAGTGCTCTTATGTAAAAAACAGTAACTGTAATAGGAGTTGTAGCTGGGGTAGTCAGCCAGTCAGCCATCCAGACAGACAGTTCATCTGTTAGATGTAGGTCAGTAACTAGTGCTCTTATGTAAAAAAAAAAAACAGTACTGGTAACTGTAATAGGAGTTGTAGCTGGGGTAGTCAGTCAGCCAGCCATCCATTGAGACAGACATATCTATGCAGTCAGTTCATCTGTAAGATGTAGGTCAGTAACTAGTGCTCTTATGTAAAAAACAGTAATGTAAAAGGAGTTGTAGCTGGGGTAGTCAGTCAGCCAGCCAGCCATTGAGACAGACATATCTATGCAGTCAGTTCATCTGTAAGACGTAGGTAAGTAACTAGTGCTCTTATTAAAAAACAACAGCTATCACACATTGGAGTTGTATCTGGGTTAGACAGACATCAGTTATCCAAACAGAAGTATCTGTGCAGTCAGTTCATCTGTTAAAAATTCAAGTTGTAACAGCTGTAATGGGAGTGGTAGCTGTGATAGCTATAGTCAGTCAGCCAGCTGTCCAGACAGACAGACAGACAGATCTAATGCAGTCAGTCCCTCTGGTGCTATCATCTTACATATCCTGCACCACAAAAAATGAAAACATTGATATCTGCATTATTATGCTCTGTGTGCCAGATGGGTTTTGTTTGTCCTTTAATATCCATGAAAATCTCTTGAACCCCAGGGTAGTATTATATTGAAACCTTATCTATGACTAGGTCAGGTCAGATTATTTCTTAATATTTTTAACATCCTGTTTGTCTTTAGATAAGGAAAACTCACAAAGAGTGTTATAGATATTCCATTCCTTATCTTTTTGATATCAATTTTGGTATTTTTTATTAAAAAAAACAGTAGGTTGTGGGCTTCTGGCCTCGCATTCTTTGGTGCCAAGAGCGAAAGGACCTCTGGTGTCCAGGATAAGGCTAACCCTGAGCATCAGAGAATTCGTAACTAGAGTGTTGAGTTGTGCGTAAATCTAACTACATCTCTCTTGTTTACGCTTGGGCTTCCTGTGGTTGATATTTTGCTCTTTATTTTTAGCCATCATTTCAGTGAGACATGTGTCAAGAATTCCACTGCGAATGTTGCCCTGACAACCTTCCACAGATAGACTGTGTGTGTGAAGGTTGTTTCCATGACAATGAGTCTGTCACAAGAATTGCTGTCAATAAAGGTCAGGATAATAAGCCTGACTTAACCAAGGACAAGACTGTTCCTCAAGATGAAAATGGTAGGTTTCAACATGAATAATATAGTGAAGAAGCATTTCCTTATCTAAAAGACCATTACGACTTGGGTGTCATGTTGTCTCGTTTCAGACCACGTTTGTTTCTCATGCGTAACTGTTTAACAAAGAAATGATACTCAAGGGAATGACATGTGGTCTGAAATGTGAAAACATTAGGCCGAAGCTGAAAAAGTCTATTATAGCGAGTTCATGTAGGCTACTAAGGGTGACACTTCAGTTTCGAAAATTTTCGTGATTCTGATTGGCAAATATTTTTTTCTCAGATCAGCTTGATGCGATTTGAAATGGGAAACATTGCAAAAAATGTTGACCTCACGGACTAAAACCAAAACCTGTTGATTTTTTAGGTGAGAAAGGTGATTCTTGCAACCAAGATGGTGATGTGAAGGAGGAGTCTTCGTGCTGCAAAGGTGAGAATAGTGGTAAAAATTCATGTTGCGTGGAAAGCTATTCTGCAAGAAGGATACCAGGAGAAGAAGTAGAAGGAGAAAATTCTTGTTGCTCCACACAAGGAAATCCTTGTGAGACGACATCGAGTAGTGGTGAAGTTAAAGAACCCGAAAAGAACCCATGCTGTTCGTCCAAAAATGGATCTTGCTGTGGTACAGAAGAGGAAACGCCAAAGACATGTACAGGAGGAGAAGAGGCAGCAACAGAGAAATCTTGTTGCTCGTCACAAGGAAACCCTTGTGAGACGACATCGAGCTGTGGTGAAGTTGAAGAACCCGAAAAGAAACCATGCTGTTCGTCTGGAAAACCTTGCTGTGATGCGGAAAACACGGAAGAGAAAACCCCAAAAACAGGAAAAGATGAAGTAGCAAAAGAGAATTCTTGTTGCTCCACACAAGGAAAGCCTTGTGAGACAACATCGTGTTGTGCTGAAGATAAAGAACCCGAAAAGAAACCATGCTGTTCGTCTGGAAAATCTTGCTGTGATGCGGAAAATAAACAAGAGAAAAACCCTAAAACAGGAGAAGTAGCAACAGAGAATTCTTGTTGCTCCTCACAAGAAAAGCCTTGTGAGACAACATCGAGTTGTGCTGATGTTGAAGACCCTGAAAAGAAACCTTGCTGTTCGTCCAAAAATGGGTCTAGCTGTGGCGCGGAAAATAAACAACAGAAAGAACAAAAGCCAGACCTCGGCTGCTGTGCTTTAACAAGCGATAAGGAAGCTTCTTGCAAGCAGGACACAGATGGAAAATTAGAAGAAATTATTGAACCGAGCCAAGCAACTTGCTGTAGTGACAAGAATGACCAATGCTGTGAAAAGGAAAACGAAGGAGAATGCAAGTCAACAGAAGTCGAAGTGAGTTGTTGCAAAGTCAACGAGGAAACAGTGTTGCTCATTGAACCGAGTGAAGAGCAAACAGCTCCTCTAAGTTCTGGCACAGCAAGACTGACAAAAGGAACGCTTCCTCGACGACACACGACCAAACTAAGAGTACAAAATATCTGTTGCGCTATGGAGGCTCAGCTGGTTCAAGAATGCTTAAACCCTTTGGAAGGAGTCGAAAATGTTGCTGTGAACGTCATTGGACGAGTGGTGCACGTGCGTCATGACCCGGATGTTACGTCACCAACAGAACTGGTTGACAGCCTGAACAAAGTCCACCTTGGAGCAACCGTTATGGAAATGGGTGCGCATCACGATAAAGATAATGATAAAATTCCATTTCGAATTAAACTTGGCTGTGTCTATTTACTCATACAAACTTTTCTTCTCATTATCGCTGTTGCGGGACTTTTTCTCAAACAGCCATGGCACATGTGGGTTGCTATCACAGAGATTATTTTTGGAGGTGCTCCTATTTTGAAACACGCCCTCATTTCAGCCAAGAATCGAAAAATTGACATCAACATTCTAATGTTAATTGCTATCATAGGCACGTTGGCTATCAGTGAGTGGGTGGAAGGAGCAACTGTTGTCTACGTTTTTGCCTTTGCCGATGCTCTACAAGAATTCTGCATGTTTCGAGTACAGCGTACTATCTCGAAGCTCATGCTCAAAAGACCAGAGATAGCCGTGCTGGTAGAAACAGGAGAGAGTGTACCGATTGAAAGTGTTGTTATTGGAACGCTGATAGCAGTAAGGCCAGGAGAACTCATACCTCTTGATGGGGTGGTAGTCAAGGGGAAAGCAGCAGTGGATGAAAGTTCGATCACCGGAGAGTCTTTACCCGTAGAAAAAACTGTTTTCTCTAAGGTGTACAGTGGAACAGTTAACCAAAATGGCTACATTGAAGTAGAAACTTCTTCAGATTCTTCGAATTCGACAGTTTCGAAGGTTGCACAGATGGTCCAAGAAGCACAGTCCGGCTCTACAAAAACAGAAGCGATTATTAATCGTTTTGCAAAATACTACACTCCTCTTGTTGTTTTGGTTGCTGCTCTAGTGGTTGTCGTACCTGCCATTTTGGGTGCTGCCGGTGTTGGCAACTATTTAGAAGAAATCCGTGAATGGGGGCGAAGAGCACTGGTCATGCTAGTTATTGCTTGCCCCTGCGCTCTGGTCATGGCCACCCCGATTGCTGTCGTCTGTAGCATTACTGCGGCTGCGCGGAAAGGAGCGCTTGTCAAAGGAGGCGAACACCTGGAAACGTTGTCCAAGATAAAGGTACTTGCGTTCGATAAAACTGGGACATTGACAGAAGGGAAATTTCAGGTGATGAATATGGAGTGTGCTTATGAGGAAAATGAGAGAGATGTGCTCCGCTTAGCAGCGGGTTTAGAAAGCAAATCCGTACATCCAATTGCTGCAGCGATAGTCAACGAATTCTCGGGATGCGTTGCTGAAATGGTTAAGAACCAGATCATAACTTTGCCCGAGGTTACACAATTCAAGATGTACGAAGGACAAGGAATATCAGGGCTTATTGAAGGTAAACTCGTACGCGTTGGTAATAAAGAAATGGTTGACCAATGTGGGGCATCTCTGACTGAAACAATGGCGGAGAAGTACAAGTTGTGGTCAAGCGAGAGTAAGACTGTGGTATTCGTTTGTGTCGATGAAAGATTGTGCCTCATGATAGCCCTCGCAGACGCCATACGTCCTAACACGTCGACCAGCCTCGATTGGCTAAGGAACATCGGTGTCCAGACTTCCATGATCACTGGAGACAACTCACGGACAGCAGAGGCCGTGAGCAGGAACCTTGGACTAGATGAATGCGTTTCTGAAATGAAGCCTCATGAAAAGCTAGAATGGATTCAACAAAAGCAAAAAAGTAAGATGTCGCCAGACTCCGATTCCCCACGTGATGATAAATGCCAATCATGCAAGTGTTGCATACGGTCACGTGATCAAGACCTCATGGTAGGAATGGTTGGCGATGGAGTCAACGATGGCCCAGCTCTGGCGGCTGCGAATGTCGGGATAGCTATGGGTGCTGGCGGCACTGCCCTAGCTGTAGAAGCTGCAGACGTGGCTTTGATGAGTAACAACCTAGCAAAGATCCCTGAGCTGATCTGTCTTGCAAATTTCTGCAGCCTGATAGTCAAGCAAAATATTGTCTTCTCTGTGGTTTTGAAAATAGTCATCGTGATAGTAGCTCTAAGTGGGTATGTCTCTCTGTGGATGGCTGTAGTAGCTGACGTGTTTGGGTTGCTCTTCGTTATTATCAACGGACTGCGTCCTCTGATATGGAAGGCGTCTAAGGCACACACCAAGGGGAACGTGGATATTGAACTCGGCCCCAAAAAGAGAGGTAAATTCTCTTACACATATGAATCAATCGTGTAAAGAGAACCTATATTTTCTGATAACATTTGCTCCTACACCACGTTTTTTCTAAAATACAAAATATAAAACATATTTTTCTGATTAAAAATCACATAGCAAGGAATAGCCAACGGGAATTTCTCGCACAAAGCATTCCGGATCACTGAGTCCTTACTGTTTTTTGGCTCCAAAAATTCATCTCACAATTTTTCCTTCGACATTTTCTATGGAAATGTAAGTATTTCATAAAAAAAAATAACAGTATTTTTTTTGTGTATTTCCTTTGGTTTTCCTGTTCCATATTTACAGGACTCATTTTCCCAGAGTGCTTTGTGAGCTTTGATGCACATCGCCTATTATTTTACGACTAGTATACTGTTCAGTCAAATATCTTATAATGGGTATCCTGTGGAACAACGCTGTTACCACAGGAAGCCCAGTTCAATGGATATTAATTCATTACTTCAATGCCACGTCCACTCTCGACCCCAGAGCCCTGTCATTCTTACTGCGCATGCTCGACATTTCGTCGAGCATGCGCAGTAATAATGGTAGTGCTCTGGGGTCGAGAGTGTGCCACGTCTAATCACATCAAGTTTAGAAGGGGGACCGAGGGGGGTTGGGATTTCTAGGGGATTTTGAGTTCAAAGGGCAAAAAATGACAAAAAATATTTACAATTTATCTTTTAGTGTAAAAAAAAAAATGATTTTAAAATTTAAGAAAATATCTATTTTAGAAATCAAATTTAATCTTATTATTGTTAATGTATGAAGTTGAAAATTAACAAATTAATCCCAGGTCTAGATTGAGAATCAAAAAAGTCGTTGTGAATTTACTAAACGCGATATATCCTAGCGTATAATTTAGAATTTTGGGGAAGTTTGGGCGCGGGGAAACTGATGATCAGTCTGGTTTTTTCGACGCATTTTCTCCTTCCCAGACTCTAATCAAAATAAAACATTTACCACAGGAAGCCCATGAGAAATCGATTTAATTGATTATCAGATAATTTCTGGGTAAAAAAATGAAAGTTTGAGAACATAATTTATCAAAAAAGAAAATTTTATATAAATATGATTTTTATTAATAAATACACAAAATAATAAAAATTGTAATTATATCTAATACACAAAACGTTTGTGATATTTTCTAGATTTTGAATCATATTGTGACAAAAATGTGTCTAAAGATCATATTTTCCTAGATCAAAATTAATTTTAATAAAGTTTCAATCAGTGACTTCGATCAGATTCGTTTCAATTGATGTATTTCAGTCAGCTTTGAAATATCTTTGAATCTTTTTTATCTGGTCCAAATGGTGGCCAAACATTGACCACCAGCCAGAAAGTATTCGATCAGCTTTCGATCATCTTAGAAAAGTCTTGGAAACTTGTTATCTGGTCCAAATGGTGCCCAAACACTGACCACCATGTGCTGTCACCCAGGAAGAATTCAAGCAGCTTTTGATCAGCTGACAAACGTCTTTGAGTCTCATCATTTGGTCCAAATAGTGGCCAAACACTGACCACTATGTGCTGTCAGCCAGGAAGAATTCAAGCAGCTTTTGATCAGCTGACAAACGTCTTTGAGTCTCATCATTTGGTCCAAATAGTGGCCAAACACTGACCTTCATTCCTACCCTTCGCACAGCGCAAACCGCATTTATGAAATACTACAATGTGGAGTGTGACTGTGCTTGTTGCCTGTGTGGACAGCAAGACCATACGAGTCTCATCATTTGGTCCAAATAGTGGCCAAACACTGACCACCTTGTGTCATGTCTTTGTCTCTTGGCTCTCTCGGGAATGGTTGCAATAACAGTTGGGGTGCATATAGCTGATGTTCATTTCTGACTGCTACAATTTTGTACCGTGGAATACAAGACATTTTTATTCCGTACTACAGAAGTCTTCCACAATTGTCAAGTTATCAAGCCATGGACCACAGTAAGTAATTTACTTTTCGAAGTAACAATATTTCTTGAAGAGACAATATTTGTATAATGATCATCCGGGTGGATGTAGTCCTGAGAAGGACTGTTTGATGTGACTGACGTTTCGACAACCTGTGCGGAAGTCATCTTCAGAGTCCAGTAAAGAAAAAGTCAGATATGGGTCTTATTTATACTGCCACAATAAACAATAGAACAATAGGTAAGGTTGTGAAAAGATGCGCGTCGCTGACTTGGCGTCGCTTCAGTTTCTGTTTAATAGTCTGTTGTATTGCGTGGGTAGTTTAATTGAGCGGTTGAGTGGATTCTGCTCAAACTTAGTAAACCAACTCTCAAGTACGAGGCGTTAATTGCTTTTTATTGTTACAATAAGAAAGACATTCACTAGATTCCCAATTAATTGCATGGCCAGTCTTGGTATGTAATTTACTATTGATATTTTTCAATGATTTTTGCTATTCCACTGGACAAAGTTTTGTTACTGTGCATTTGGACAGAGCAGAAAAACCATTTTTGAAATAGGAATAAAACTTAGCCAGTTTAAAATCACATCTGCTGTTAGCGCATAACGCTGACAGTTTTGTTACGTGAGTATTTATTCATTTTTTCGCCTTTTCCAGTTCATTAGTTTCATTCTTTGTTCATTTTTGGTCCTTTGTTTTCCGCATTCTAATTTACAGTTTTTGCTAGTACTTAAGTATTTCACGTTTCGTAATCTTAGTAGTCGTCGTTCCTAGTTGCCGTGTACCATACAGTTTGTTTGTAAGTATTTCATGTCTTTCTTTATCGTTTTTTCTAGCTCTTTATGTAGTTTTATTATTGACTTATTATTCGTTTGATATTGTATTATTTTGTATTATTAGGAACCTTGCTTGCTTGCTTGCAAGTGTTTTCAAATTCTGCAATCTCTAAGACTCAAGTTACAGAGGAAATATGTGATTTATTCCTTCAAGCCTATGAACATATTCTAGTATTACAGCTAATTTACCTAACGCGTGACTAGTAAATCCGAGAATTCAAACGTAGTTTCAAGTCTTCATATTTACATTTCAAATCTCCGATCAACGGCTCCGATATTCAATAAATAGATAAAATCAGTTAAAAATTAGGTTTTAGACCCGCTGTCATGAATTACCAAGAATTTACTTGCCAACACATCGCTAAGCATCAGCTTCAAAAAAAAAATTTTTTTTAGAATAAAAATGTTATGAGTTGCCGGAGTTTTGATCATAGTTGGCGCCGAGTTTTGGAATTTCATATCTCCTATCGACGGCCCGATATTCAAAAAATAAATAAAAATTAGGTTTTGGACCCGCTATCATGAATTACCAAGAATTTACTTGCCAAGCACATCGCTAAGCATCAGCTTCAAAAAAAATATTTTAAAAAGTTTTGATCATAGTTGGCGCCAAGATTTAGCCGCCGAAACTCCAATCAAAACATTCGGGTTACTGGTGACGCGTGACTAAAATTAGCTTAACATAATTTCAGGGAAGCTGGATTTTAACTTTTTGACTTTCCAAGGGTTTGAAACGAGTTTTCTTCTCCTCAGATTTGAAATCTTTTCTTCCATTTCAAATTCTTGTCGTTATGACTTCAGGAAAAAAGTGCAAACACGTATTTCTAGCTTCAGGCGGTCTGTGAAAGACGTCTTTGCCTTCGTATACAAATTGCCCATTTCAGACCACATGACATTCCCTGGAGAATTATTCTCTCATGCTCAAATGCACAAAGCTGAAAAGGTCTATTGGAGCGGCTCTTTTCAATTAATGTGTTTCTAGAGAACAATAGACCTTTTTAGCTTCGTATGCAAATTGCCCATTTCAGGCATTCCCTTGAGAAATGTTCTTTTGTTAAAATATTTACACATGAAAGAATCAACTCCCAAGAGTGGCATCACATGGTCTGAAATGGGCACAACAAACAACGAAGCTGAAAAGGTCTATTACTGCTATTTTAATAAACATGCAAACTCGGTAGCTGCGAGCTGCACGCTGAAATTTGGTTTTTCGCTTCCATCAATCAAAAATAATCAGTCGGTACCTTTTATATTTATGATTGGCGGTAGTAGACCTGTTTGCTCTATCACTATTTTCGACTTCGTGCGCTTAGTGAGATAGGTCACTAATAGGTGAGATCAAAGATTGTACGAAATTTGAACATCTTTAGAATTTGAACAAAAGATACTCGTACTTCATTGTTGTTGAACAATAGTTGTAGTCAACTCATAATCAGCATATGTGAGTGTTGTGCATTGGTATGACCCGACCCGTTGTTAATCACAACAATGAAATACAAGTATATTTTGTTCAAATTCTAAAGATGTTGAATCTTTGATGCAATTATTGTTCTGAAAGCGCACGAAGTCGAAAATAGTGATAGAGCAAAAAGGTCTAGTGAAAAACCAAATTCCCATCGAGCAACTCGCAATTACAGAGTTCGCATATTTATGAAAATTGCAGAATTAACAACCCGAGGCTACAAATTTGCATGAAGACATGACCATATTATAATTTCGATCTTCGATTTCGATAGAACATCAAGAAAGATGTTAAATAATTTCCCCATACAAATCACTGTATTTTCGGCTTGGTTCCTAACGTTAGGCATCCTTGCCTTTTAGGTAAAGACGCCTTCAAGGTGAACGACTTGAAGACAAGAGAAGTAAAAGTAAAGAAAGTAATATTCGTGAAGAGCACGAACCAAGAACGTCTTGTGAAAGGCAGCAAAGTTGCCGTTCAAGTCAGCAACTCACTCCTAGTAAATCTGCTAGTATGGAAAGGGGTCAGGGGAAAGAAGAAATGGCATCAGAGAATTCTTGTTGCTCCAAATCAGAGGCTTCTTGTTCACCGGACCAGGGAGAAGGTCAGTCAACAAAAGGAAAAAGCCGAGCAGCTTGCTGTACTGACACGTGCACGAATGATGAATGCTGTGAAAAGAAGCCAAATGAAGGAGAATGTAGGTCCAACAAAGTTGAAGCGAGCTGCTGCAAGGATAACGGCGAAGAAACTATGCTGCTTCAAGAACCGTGTGAAGAAAAAAGCCGAGCATCTTGCTGTACTGACACGAATGATGAATGCTGTGAAAAGAAGCCAAATGAAGGAGAATGTAGGTCCACAAAAGTTGAAGCAAGCTACTGCAAGGATAACGAAGAAACTATGCTGCTTCCAGAACCGTGTGAAGAAAAAAGCCGAGCAACTTGCTGTAGCGACACGAAAGACAAATGCTGTGAAACGAATCAGAATAAAGCAGAATGTCGATCCACAAAAGTTGAAGCAAGCTACTGCAAGGATAACGAAGAAACTATGCTGCTTCCAGAACCGTGTGAAGAAAAAAGCCGAGCAACTTGCTGTAGCGACACGAAAGACAAATGCTGTGAAAAGAAGCCAAATATAGAAAAATGTAGGTCCACCAAAGTTGAAGCGAGCTGCTGCAAGGCGGATAACGAAGAAACTATGCTGCTTCCAGAACCGTGTGAAGAAAAAAGCCGAGCAACTTGCTGTAGCGACATGAAAGACAAATGCTTTGAAAAGAAGCAGAATAAAGCAGAATGTGGATCCACAAAAGTTGAAGCAAGCTGCTGCAAGAATAACGGAGAAACTGTGTTGCTCATAGAACCGAATGAAGAAAGGTGCTGTTCTGACAAGAAAGACAAATGCTGTGAAAAGGAAGACGATAGAGAATGTGGATCAACCAAAGGCAAAGCGAGTTGTAGCAATAAAAGCCAAGTAGTAAAAGCCAAGGGAACTCTTCCTCGACGACACATCACCAAACTACGCGTACAAAATATATGTTGTGGTTTGGAGGCTCAACTGGTTCAAGAATGTTTGAAGCCATTGGAAGGAGTCGAAAATGTTGCCATTGACGTTATCGGACGAGTAGTGCTCGTACGTCATGACCCCGATGTGAGCCCCCCGGCAAAACTGGTTGAGAGCCTGAACCAAGTTCATCTAGGAGCATCGGTGATGGAAATGGGTGCGCATCACGATAAAGATGATGACAAAATCCCATTGTTTCTCAAAATTGGCTTTATCTATGTATTTCTACAAACTTTTCTTTTTATTACCGCTGTGGCGGGATTTTTTCTCAAACAGCCATGGTACATGTGGGTAGCTATCACAGAGATTATCGTTGGAGGTGCTCCTATATTGAAACGCTCCTTTTTTGCCGTCAAGAAACGAAAAATCGACATTAATATTCTGATGATAATCGCTATGATAGGAACAATGGCTCTTAGTAAATGGATCGAGGGAGCTACTGTTGTCTACGCCTTTGCATTTGCCCATGCTCTTCAAGAATTCTGCATGTTTCGAGTACAGCGGACTATCTCGAGACTCGTGCTCAAAAGACCAGAAGTTGCGGTGCTAGTGGAAACGGGAGAGAGTGTACCGATCGAAAGTGTCGCTATTGGGACACTGATAGCAGTAAGGCCAGGAGAACTCATACCTCTTGATGGGGTGGTAGTCAAGGGGAAAGCAGCAGTGGATGAAAGTTCGATTACCGGAGAGTCTTTACCCGTAGAAAAAACTGTTTCGTCTAAGATCTACAGCGGAACAGTCAACCAAAATGGCTACATTGAAGTAGAAACTACTTCAGATTTGTCAACTTCGACAGTTTGGAAAATCGCGCAGATGGTCCAAGAAGCACAGTCCAGCTCTACAAAGATAGAAGCGATTATTAATCGTTTCGCAAAATACTACACTCCACTCGTCGTGGTGGTTGCTGCTCTAGTGGTTGTTGTACCCGCTATTTTGGGTGCTGCCGGTGTTGGCAATTATTTACAAGAAATGCGGGAATGGGGCCGAAGGGCTTTGGTAATGTTAATCATTGCTTGCCCCTGTGCTCTGGTCATGTCCACCCCGATTGCTGTCGTCTGTAGCATTACTGCGGCTGCGCGGAAAGGAGCGCTTGTCAAAGGAGGCGAACACCTGGAAACGTTGTCCAAGATAAAGGTACTTGCGTTCGATAAAACTGGGACATTGACAGAAGGGAAATTTCAGGTGATGAATATGGAGTGTGCTTATGGGGAAAATGAGAGAGATGTGCTCCGCTTAGCAGCGGGTTTAGAAAGCAAATCCGTACATCCAATTGCTGCAGCGATAGTCAACAAATTCTCGGGATGTGTCACAGAAATGGTTAGGAATCAGATTATTACTCTACCCCAAGTTACACAATTCAAAATGTACGAAGGACAAGGAATATCAGGGCTTATTGAAGGTAAACTCGTACGCGTTGGTAATAAAGAAATGGTTGAACAATGTGGGGCATCTCTAACTGAAACAATGGCAAAGAAGTACAAGTTGTGGTCAAGCGAGAGCAAGACTGTGGTGCTCGTTTGTGTTGATGAAAGGGTGTGCCTCATGATAGCCCTCGCAGACTCTATACGCCATACCACGTCAGTCAGCCTTTACTGGCTGAGGAATATGGGCGTCCAGACCTCTATGATCACTGGAGACAACTCACGGACAGCAGAGGCCGTGAGCAGGAACCTTGGACTAGATGAATGCGTTTCTGAAATGAAGCCTCATGAAAAGCTAGAATGGATTCAACAAAAGCAAAAAAGTAACATCGTGCCACGCTCCAATACCTCACGTGATATATGGCATCGATCACGTGATCAACAACTGATGGTGGGAATGGTTGGCGATGGAGTCAACGATGGCCCAGCTCTGGCGGCTGCGAATGTCGGGATAGCTATGGGCGCTGGTGGCACTGCCCTAGCTGTAGAAGCTGCAGACGTGGCTTTGATGAGTAACGACCTAGCAAAGATCCCTGAGCTGATCTGTCTTGCAAAGTTCTGCAGCCTGATAGTCAAGCAAAATATTGTCTTCTCTGTGGTTTTGAAAATAGCTACCGTAATAGTTGCTCTGTGTGGATACCTTGATCTGTGGATGGCTGTAGTAGCTGATGTGATGGGGTTGCTCTTTGTTATCGTCAACGGACTGCGTCCTCTGATATGGAAGGCGTCTCAAAAACACACCAATGGTAACAAAGATATTGAAGGAAATGGGAAAATCCATCCGTTTTCATATTACAGAAAAAGTATCAAAATTCCCAATCTTGAAAGTATCAAAAAATCATGGAAAATTACATTTCCACAGTATGGAAGTTCTACAAGAGCTCGAGCGTCTTCGAATCCATAGTATGGACGGAACTGTGATTTTCTATAATAGTGGAACCTTAAAAAACTTCAATTTTTTTAAAGATACCCTGAAACAACCTCTGGGTTGAGCAAAGTCAGGGCACAGTTGATATCCACAGATCAAATTGGAACTTAACTTTTCAAGTTTTGCAGAGGGAGGAAAACCAGAGAACCTTGAGAAAAACCCTCTAATCAAAGGAGATGCCCGACAAACTCTACTCACATGTGATGCCGAGTCTTGCAATCGTACCTGAGACCCCAGAGGTTAGAGGCGAGTGCAAGTATGCTATACGCCACCATTTGTTCAAAAAGTTATATAAGGAAACGAAATCTAAATTTACTTAAGTTTTGATACTTGTTTCTGATTGGCTTATTGATTCTGAATATTCTCTTGATCCTTGCAATTAATTAATTGGACACATCCGGGAACTTTATACATTATGTTGTTGTTCAGAAACGAGTATTTTATGTAGATGTATTATTTAAAGGAAATACCACCTAAGTTCTCGAAGAATTAATGAAACTGAAATACCACTTGTATTTGATGAAAGCTGCTTAATACCACGAGTGCCGTGGTATTTTTCATTAATTCTTCTCGAACGGTTATAATTCTATAAGTTTTCGTTCAAGTCTTTATTCTTCCTAACATACAATAGGAGTGGTTTGTCTTTTGCTTTTTATTATTTTTCTTGTTTCACAATGGTTCATTTAATCGTTTTCTTTTGATTTTTGCTTGTAAAATATTTAATAGTAATAATGATAATAGTTTTCGTTTTCGTTCAAGTCTTTATTCTTCCTAACATACAATAGGAGTGGTTTGTCTTTTGCTTTTTATTATTTTTCTTGTTTCACAATGGTTCATTTAATCATTTTCTTTTGATTTTTGCTTGTAAAATATTTAATAGTAATAATGATAATAGTTTTCGTTTTCGTTCAAGGGTTTATTCTTTCTAACATACAATAGGAGTGGTTTGTCTTTTGCTCTTTATTATTTTGCTTGTTTCACAATGGTTCATTTAATTATTTTCTTTTGATTTTTGCTTGTAAAATATTTAATAGTAATAATGATAATAGTAATAATAATTATAAATTTGAACTCATTTGTATTCTTAGCCTTATAATTTTTACTATGTATGTAAAGCTGAAATTCTCCAGGAAAAAAAAAACACTCGAGTTTTTGGCAGCCTGGTTAAGTTATATTTTGGAAATTTTTCAAACTTTTCAAGAAATTCGTTTGGAATTAGAGGTAAGTATAATTTCTTATTGTTTTGAAATCATTTTCTTTTATATAAACCAATTAATTTTTCGGGCCAATGTTCTCTAACTTGCTTGCGGCATCTCTTTTCTCTCGCCTCAAATTTCCTGAATTTGAATAGCTTTGAAAGAAGATCAAAACTGAATATTGCCAAATTAAGAATTCGGACCAATACTCTTCTTCGTTTTGGCAAATAATTATATATTTATGAAAAGACTAAAATCTCTAGCTAAAATTCTCAATATTAATGAGCTTTACACTGTTTTCTGAGCAGCGATACGTCGAAAGGACAAAAGAAGATTCGCCCTTAATATTTTTGTGGGTTCGACTACAAACCACTAAGTTTTATTTTTATTCGCTTAAAAATTCTTTTGTCCTTACTTTAATAATATTATTGGAAGACAGAAATGCATGAATCAAGTTTTACAACTATTCTCTTGTTTTCGTAAGATTCGTAGAATAAAAACCTGTTCTGTTTATGATGATGTCAGAATTTGCCAAGTTTTTGAAGCACACGTTATTGGAAAACTTCAGAAAACCTATTTAGAATTTCAAATATTATGACTTTCAAACAGACCACATTCTAAATGTCGACATTGTTGCCCTGGATTCAAGTAATTAAAATCTCACTTCAAATCTTATTCTCAGCGCTGACAAATTGCTTGTGAATCAGTGAGTCCTACCGCTAACGACTGGGTTTCTACAATTCGTCGAAGAATAATGTCCGAACAAGAGCAAGGTGATGAGCAAATTGATGTTAACGGAGTTAAAGTTTCACTAAAGTTGCTTGAAGAAGACCAAAATATCGAAGAACCACCTCGAACTAGGTTTTTATCGGCTGGATTCGCGTTTATGGCCTTTGGCGTTTTATTGTGGAGTGTTCTTGGCACAAAAGCTGTTGATAAGATCCTAAAGGCATATAATTTTCAAGAAGGTTCTTGCAAGGCTGTCCAAAGCGAGGTTTTAGTGAGAAACCAAAGCTGCCAGTGCGAGGGAAGATCTGTCTGTCAGTCGAGGTTTCCTTGCGTGAGAGTCACTGTCGTCGTCAAGGGTTTGAGGAGCAACTTAATGAATGAATCCGTTCTTCAGACTGTTATTTACAACACCATCTACGATCTCAAAGCTGAGGTAAATATCTACTGAGTTAAAAATCAGTCATTTATAACTTTTTTCTGATTCTAGTTTTTCAGTTCTCAGAAATATTCAGGACCTTTAGCTACTATTTATTGATAATATCAGTCATGGTGATAATAGGACAATAACATGACTTTTGGAGGGCATATTGTTTATTTGTGGCCCGAGTAGCATCAATTTTGGACCCGAGCGCAGCGAGCCACAAATAAACAATATGCCCTCCAAAAGTCATGTTTTTATCATGATAATTTATGTTTGAAAAAATAACGCTATATTTTAAGTGAAACAAGCAAGTAGCATTTCCTATAGTCAAAATACATCTTTTATTCATATTATTTTCCTTGCAACTATCTTTTAGCCAACAAGGGACCTTTTCTTTTTTAATTGAATTATTTTAATGCAATTTTGGCACTTATTATTACTGAAATAACTAAACAATTTGGATGGTCCAGTACAAATTTTCAAGCAGCTAGTTTCTCTATTCTTAGTTTACACTACTTCCAAAATAATTCGGAGGCCGCCATTTTGAAAAGAAACCACGCCTCATCCGTTAAAGCGAGGTTACAAAATAAGGACGTCCGTCTTTCCGGAATCCAAGTTAGTAAGACTGGAACTAACATCTTGGTGTGTAGGATCACTGTAGGGACAAACACTAGTAATGCCAGTGGGGACGAGAAGGAGAGTTTTTCCTTTTTGGTCCTTTCCCGGCAATCCTTTGCAATAACTGGTATTATAAACTAGTTTTTCTTTGAACTTTGGAAAGACAAAATGGAATTTGCACTGAGTAGCTCCGCCATTTTTGATGTTTCTTCGAAGTGACTAAACCACAGGGAACCCAGTTGAGATAAAAGCGCTAAGTAAAAGTGAAATTGAATTTTTTTAAATGAATGAAGCGAATTAAAAAGAAAGCAAAATACACTTCAAGAGAAAGGAAAATACAGAATATTATATAGAAGAAAAGGAAAAAAACGAAAAACAAGCATTTTGTACTATACTCGGCCGTTTCCATCGTTCGCTTCCTCTTTGAGACTAGCAAACTATCTTGTCTTCAAATATAAAATAATTCAAATCAGAAACTAAAACGTTTTGCAACTTCTTATGTTTTACAGTGTTCTATTGGCCCTCCATGTAAGAGAAGTTACCAAGACAACCTACGAGCTGTCGAATCTTTCACCAGCAAATTCCGTAACCATAGCGACCCCGTCGCCTGTTACTTTAACCCCGCTGACCAGCACCAAGTCATACTCAATCGAGACAGTCACGTGAGCGATCTTTTCCATGCTCTCTTTTGGCCTTTCTTGTTTGTCGTCTTTGGTATTGTTATGTTTTATAAATTTTTTAGGTCGAAGTAGCAGAATTAATTTCACATGAAAATACTTCAACGAGTCGAGCTTTTGAACATTGAAGAAAGAAGTTTGGGCTACCTGTGTTAGTAGATACTAATATATATATATTGATGTTTAAACGAGGCTAACCCTGCGAACATGCGTCTGCTGTCCAAGAACATCGCGGTATGTTGCTAGCCCATCGATATTGATCTAAGATATTGTCTCATCTTTTCTTATATGCTAAGATAATTAATTTCGAAGTTTCTGTAAAAGAAGCTATTAATGAGAATAGTTTTATCAAAACACTAGTCTTGAAAAAAAAATCAAAGAAAATTGATCTAAGTTGGGGCATGACTAACTCACAGATCTACCCCTGAAACAACCACTGGGCTGATCTAATCAGTGCACAGCTAACTTACAGATTGAACCCTCAAAAAATCTCTGGCTGATCAAAGTCAGAGCATGGCTAACTCACAGATAGAACCCTGAAACAACCTCTGGGCTGATCTAAGTCAGGGTACGACTAACTCACAGATAGAACCCTGAAACAACCTCTGGGCTGATCTAAATCAGGGCACGACTAACTCACAGATAGAACCCTGAAACAACCTCTGGGCTGATCTAAGTCAGGGCATGGCTAACTCACAGATTCAACTAGAATTTAGCATGTTATGTTTTAGCGGAGGGAGGAAAACTAGAGTACCCGGAAAAAATACCCTCGAATCAAGGGAGAGACCCATGCAACAATTTAATATAAGCCTAAACCATGTGTTATATCGTTAACAATGCCAAAGCACGGCTTCCCAGTGGTAAACTTTCTATTCTAAAATCAGATACCATCGATATATCCATTTCCTGAGTCTAATTGCAAAATGTTGAGATTGCGCAAATCTTCAAATAGAAGAGTACAATAAAAATGGCGACGAAAATCAGATAGAACATACCACCTGTCGGATAACCCGCCGATATTTTAGGATTCAAAATTACTACCACCTATTTTTAGCGGTTGAATTAAAAATTAAATCTGGTTTTTAACCAGTGTGTTACCTTGTAAGAAAGGAAATTATATTCTGTTCATTAAAATACAGAATTGTACTTTGGTGTCTTGAGACCATTGTGTTATCACTAACACCTACGCTTTGACTTGACGACTTATATATCTGACAATCTGTATGAAACATCCAGGAGATGGCATTTTTGGATTCGTATATATGCGGGGCTGACGACCGTTGGAAGACTATAGTTTATAAAGAAAATATCCAATATTCCGTTTGAAATTTTCTATCTGTGTGTGTTAATTGTCGACACCGAAAAAAGACAGATACTCATGTTTGAGTGGGGAATGATGTTTTTCTATCGAATTCTTATTTATTTTTGTGTCTGCAGTGCTAGCCGTAACTCTTGGCATTTGTTTTGAAACTCTTTCAATATTTATTCTCTGTTCATTTTTCATTTTTTAATCGCTTTTAAGAAGATTTTCAAATTGAACCATTTTGAAAAATATCTATCTATACCGCATTAAAAACTCTGTATTCGACCTTTCTCTTCGATCATCACCGAGTTTTTATTTCAAAACCACTTTCCAAAACTTAAAATATACGTACATTATTTGATATGATATATTTAAAGCCTATTTTTACCAACTTAGGCTGATTTTAAAGCTTACATCTACTGTGAAGTTCGGGATTATCGATCATTTATGAATATTTTTGCTCATATGGTACATTCGAGACTCGTCAAAAAATAAATAAATAAATTAAGGATGAAAAATATAATTTATTTAGCTTGGCATGGTGATACGAGTACGTGTCTTAGAATTTTAGTAATTTTCAACACCCAAACATTATTATTTTTATTTTAGATGTTTAATAAATACATTTTTCCTTTTTCTTATTATTTCATAGAGTCATAATTCTTCTTCGAGTCAAACAAAAATAATTCTCCATTAGCTAGCTTTTGTCCTTAGCAGAATTGATAACTAGAATAGCTAACTATAGAAACGAGATACTTGTGAATAGTTAATGTGTTTCATTGACTATTGAGCCTAGCAACTGTCGTTTTCTTTGCGAGAAAGAGTTTATCTTACTCTGGTCTTGATATCTTCAAATTTTATCGATACTCTGAAACAACCTCTAAGGTGATCAAAGTCAGGGCACGGCTAACTCAGATGTCTATGATTTTACAGTGTACATTTTCATTTTGGTGCAAAATCCAAAGTTTTATTGCTGGCCATTATCACAGCAAATACCTTGACAATAAATTACTTTAACTGTTTCTAGCTTTCCTCATTTAGCAAGCTTGCAGACTTGGCGGTCAACACGGCAGTAATCCAATCATTCCTCTCGTCTTCACTTCGACATCTCAACAGAAAAGAATCTCTGTCATTACCAGCTTTCAGGCGAATACCAAAAGTTTTCCTTCGAATTCCAAAATCTTCAATCATTAGCGACACAACGTCGAGAATTCTGACAATCTTTGGTGCCTTTCCGGACTTTCCTTTGTCCTTCAAGAAGCAAATACTATCTTCCGAAAGCACAAGGTATCGTTTTTTCCAGCGCCACATTCGTGAAGGCAAACCATCTTTCGTTTTCCACAAATAACCTTCTTTGATATAAGACCCACACTGGTCTCCGTTATCTTCCTTCTTTCTGCTCCAGAACCGAACCAAGCTGAACGGCTTTGATAAGCGAATATTCATCTTTGGAAGAAGACTCGAGAGTTTAGTCATGTTGGCTGATATGAGGGTCCTTGCGAGCTAATTTCACTCGGATGTGTGAGCTACGGTTATTCCGGTCTTGGACGAGAGCCCATCATGACTTTAAACCATAAAATATGTCTTGCTGCCTCAGTATTATTAGGGATCGGTAGTGTTTCGCAATGAAACCCAGCCTGACGGCTAGAATGACAGAGTGTAGCTTTTAAAACACCGAAAAATGAAGAGATAAACGCCTACGCTCTCATTTGTATGCAAAATTCGATAATTCAAAAGTGATCGAGTCAAGCAAGCCAAAATATATTCTTTCAAAATTCAGCTTAAATTATCGAAAATATAGTTTGGATGATAAAAAATCGAATCTTGGTAGTAATATTCCATATGCAGGCCTTTATATTTTCTATAGTTTTTATATTTCAAACGCCTAGGATTTAAAACATTCTATTTTTAGTCACTCTTTACGGTAAAACTCTTTAGTGGCGCCACTTTGACGAATGAATATGATTGGTGTATTTTAGTAGATGATGTCATCGAGAAGCTCCGTGATTGGTTAAGACTCGATTGCAACTTTAGATCTCAAACGGCCCACGCACACAGCCTGAGAAACCCTGTAAAGTATAATATGCTTGATAGAGATTATTTTATCATTTGTTTTCATCGTTGGGTTGATCATATGTAGCAGATATCTTGGTGTTCAGTACAGGATCAGAGCGATAACGAAAAATAAGATGAAAATAATCCCTCAAATTATAGAATGGATTTTGTTAATGTTTTTTTATCTATTCCAGTATTCTGTCTGTAGTAACACCAGGGTATTCAGCCACCAGAGATTACCTGTACCCGGCCGGGTATTCAGTCTGTACCCGGGTATTCAGTCTGTACCCGGGTATTTTGTCTGTACCCGGGTATTTTGTCTCATACATTGTATTTAAGCTGCACCAAGGTATTCAGTCGCTACCCGGGTATTCTGTCTGTACCCGGGTATTTTGTCTTATTGTACCCGAGTATTTAAGCTGCACCTAGGAATTCAGTCACTACCCGGGTATTCTGTCTGTACCTGGGTATTCGGTCTGTACCTCGGTATTCTGTCTGTACCCGGGTATTTTGTCTCAGTGTACACGGTTATTCAATTTGTACCCGGGTGTTAATCAGTCCGGAACTTCCCGGGTATTCTATCTATACCCGAGGTATTTTGTATTAACAGAGGAAGCTAATAAGAAGTCTTTTGTGAAATACCATTAACACGATCGCGATGTTATACACCCCTTGTCAGCAGGTCGGAAAACAGCTCAATTTGGAGAACAAAACAATAGATTCAGGAGATTGAAATTCTTTAGTTTTGTCCTCCAAATTAAGGTGCTTCGACGTCATATGCAAGGGGTCTATGACGTGTGAACGAAAAATAATGGTCTTCAAGATCGTTATAACGTCTATTCTCACGACACGGTAACGGCACGGAATTGATGACATCCTTCGAGCCAATCACAGTGCATAGCACAGCTCATCCAATTGGAATGCCAACAGTCACACGGCACGGTCATGGCCACGGCACATGTTTAGTTTAATAGGGTCGTATAAAAAATTGACTTTCTTTAAGAAATCATTTACCTTCAAGTCGAATTGTTTCCTTAGGGCATTCATTTGTGATTCTTGGCTAGAAACCAGACTCGCTTTTCTCTATCACCATAGCAACAACTGACAAGTTTTATTTTCTGCTTCGAAATTTATTTCAAAATTCCTGTGGAAAAGTATATTATGGTTTGAACTTTATTTCTATCTTATATTTTCAACAAAACAAAAACAAAAAAAATATTAAAAAGAAAGAAAGAATAGTCAAGAAAATGGCGTGTGTGATATGGAAAATAATACGCCCAAACTCAGTGCAAAGTTCGTCATATCAAACTTTGTTTTGTTTAAGTTAAAGGTTCTCATACAGTTTAACGACTCAATAAATGCTAAGGATCTTGTTCTTTTTAACATCTTAGTCTTGCTTATTGTTCGTGGTCAATTGTGTAGTCTAGATGATCAATCATTAAGAGGCGATAAACGTCTCAAGTAATAAAACTGGCAGCTTCTGTGATGATTTTAGCAACTGGCTTCGGGTTTAGAACATTCTAGAGATCTATTGACCTCAAGACTTCAAGCATAAGATTAAAAACGCTCTTAAGAAGTTTATGCCTTCAAAATGATTTCTCCGCTCACACTGTATGTGACTATGTTTTTGGTCTCTCAGACCTTGAGTCAAGAATGCCTACTTCAAAATCTTAAAGGAGCTCTTCTGACAAAACATGGGGTGGCTTTGAAAGCTCACACAAGAAAGGCTGTAACTTCAACGACGTTCGTTCAATGTGGTCTCCGCTGTCAGCAGAAAGAATGGTGTATATCGATAAACTATGAAATCAGTAGCCCCAGAGGTAGCTGTGAGCTGAATGACTATGGTGTTGAAGAAGAAAGAGATTTCTCATCAGAGAGATTTGAAGCAAGACAAGGCTATCTTTACAGTCAACTGAGGCCAGCCAGTGTAAGTAAATCTTATAGTAACGTTGCCACGCTAGTTGTTATCGATATTCCAGCACTATTTTATTAACAAAAAGTTGTGGTTCATTTTTATCCCTTTTTACTTTCCTCTCCTCTCCTCTCTTCTCGACATTTACCTCTTGTCTCGTCTTCTTTCGTCTCGCTTTCTCTCGTCTCGTCTTCTCTTGATCCTTTCTCGTCTCTTCTCGTCTTCTTTTTTTCCTTTTTTTCTCGCGCTTAACACTAGAATATTCTTCATTCGATTTTCCATAGATGAAATAAACTTTATCCAACTTCCACTTGTTTTTACTTACAAAAGTTGGCTTCATCGATTTTGATTAACTGGATTGCACCTTATTCAGTTTCTTAACTCTAAGATGATTATGGTGGTGGTTGTGGGTGTGTTGATGATGAGGTGCATGGCGTAGCAGTGAGAGCGCTTGCCTTTCTCCCGGGTTAGATTCGGGGACTCGGTCTCGTATGTGATTAGAGTTTCGTCAGTGTTAATTGGTTCTCTCCTGTGCTTCGAGGAGTACGTTTTCTGTGTTCTCCGGTTTTTCCTCCCTCCGCTTCTAAATTCCAATTGGAATGCAGTGGAAGAAGGTGTGGACTCCACTGTTAATTCTCGTCTATTTCATTTATGACGATGATTTTTTTTTGCAGTTCGGATGCGCCAACCTTCACTGCTACAATGGTGGAATATGCGCGATGAATTGCACGACCCTTGTAGCGGAATGCCGCTGTCCACAAGGAACCAGAGGAAAGAGATGCGAAGGTAACACAGACAGACAGACAACAAAATGAACAGAGAAAAAGAGAAATCAAATAGAAGAAAATATCATGATGGAAGAAAGGGAAAGAAGAAAACTGATGCGGTGTAGACAGGATGGAAAGTGAGAGAGATAAAAGAAAGGAAGGAAGCAAGAAATTAAGGAAGAAAATAAGAATAAATGGATAGAAGAGAATTCAGAAAAATATAAGAAAAATATTTCTAACCAACTAGATTTCTAAAATTATTACAAAACATTTCAATTCCTTCTCCTTCCCCCAATTTGTAGATAACATCGACGAATGCGCAAGTGACCCATGTCTTAACGATGGAACATGTTCAGATCTGCTTAATCACTACTCGTGCGCATGTGTACCAGGCTTTAACGGCACCAACTGCGAACACAGTAAGTGCATGTACGATATATTTTTTGAATTCATTAAATATTCTTATGTGTCCTTGACAAAAACCAAATTTTCTCATTGACGTCAGTTGGCTAGGGAAGTGACCAGGTGTTTTCCCTCCTAATCTATGTGTAGAAATGCGCAAGATAAAGAATTCATTTCTTTTTCAGATATCGACGAGTGTTTCAGTAATCCTTGTCAAAACGGTGGAACATGTACAGATCAGGTCAATGGCTACTCGTGTACATGTGTTGCAGGATACAATGGGACAAGATGTGAGAATAGTAAGTTTGCTGTCGTTGTTGTCTATTAAAAAGAATACCGATCAATATGGATCCATTTGTTTACAGATATCGACGAGTGTTTGAGTAATCCATGCCGTAACGGTGCAACATGTACAGATCTTGTCAATAGCTACTCGTGCGTATGTGTACCGGGATACACTGGAACACACTGTGAATATGGTAAGTCAAAATGCCATTCAAAATCAACCTGAAATGCTAATAGAATATATGTGCAGTGCAGTGCAGTGTGGTGTGGTGTGGTGCGGTGCGGTGCGGTGTGGTGTGGTGTGGTGTGGTGTGGTGTGGTGTGGTGTGGTGTGGTGTGGTGTGGTGTGGTGTGGTGTGGTGTGGTGTGGTGCGGTGCGGTGTGGTGTGGTGTGGTGCGGTGCGGTGCGGTGCGGTGCGGTGCGGTGTGGTGTGGTGTGGTGTGGTGTGGTGTGGTGTGGTGTGGTGTGGTGTGTTGTGGTGTGTTGTGTTGTGTTGTGTTGTGTTGTGTTGTGTTGTGTTGTGGTGTGGTGTGGTGTGGTGTGGTGTGGTGTGGTGTGGTGTGGTGTGGTGTGGTGTGGTGTGGTGTGGTGTGGTGTGGTGTGGTGTGGTGTGGTGTGGTGTGGTGTGGTGTGGTGTGGTGTGGTGTGGTGTGGTGTGGTGTGGTGTGGTGTGGTGTGGTGTGGTGTGGTGTGGTGTGGTGTGGTGTGGTGTGGTGTGGTGTGGTGTGGTGTGGTGTGGTGTGGTGTGGTGTGGTGTGGTGTCGAAGTTTTCAGTTGGATTCTCTTATGCAATGAGGCTTTCTTATCACCTATTCCAGATATCAACGAGTGTGAAAGTAATCCATGTGTCAACAATGGAACCTGTGCAGATTTGGTCAACGATTATTCGTGTACATGTGTAGCTGGATATACCGGGAAAAGGTGCGAAATTGGTAAGATATTGATATCAAAAAAACATTAAATACACTTGTACACTTGTACGTAGTCGATCAGCAATGGTTAACTAGTTGCTCTAGTGTTAACGTAAACGAGATTACTGACCCTCTTGATGTTAATCATTTTAGATATTAATGAATGCGCAAGCAAACCCTGTCAGAACAAAGGAACGTGTACCGACGAGTTCAATGGCTACACGTGTACTTGTAGACCGGGCTTCCTTGGAACGTATTGTGAAATCGGTGGGTAAACACAGTCCAGTGACACGAACAAGTGACACGAACACGATCAAAACACGATTAAGCACAATCACGACTGACGAACTTTCGATAAAACCATGGATGGATGGACGGATGTATGAATGGGTGAATGGATGGATGAATGAATGAATAGATGGATGGATGAATGAATGAATGGATGGATGGATGCATGGATGCATGGATGCATGGGTGCATGGATGCATGGATGCATGGATGGATGGATGGATGGATGGGTGGATGGGTGGATGAATGGATGGATGGATGGATGAATGAATGGATGGATAGATGGGTGGATGGATGGATGGATGGATGGATGGATGGATGGATGGATGGATAAATGGATGAATGAATGGATGGATGGATAGATGGGTGGATGGGTGGAAGGATGAATAGACGGATGGGTTGATGGGATTGGATGGGATGAGTTGGATTAGATGGATGAATGACGTATTGGTTTATTTCACAGATATTGATGAATGTGCCTCAAATCCTTGTCTGAATGGCGGTACCTGCAAAGATGGAGCGAACAGCTACAAGTGCAAATGTGTAGAACCTTGGACAGGGGATCGGTGCTTATTTCGTGATGACTGATACGATATTCATATTAAAACTCGGTATAAGTTAAGAAACACTAGCCAACTGTACACGCTATTGCAAGGGGGCGTCCTTTACAGGTCATATATTGTTAACCCACATACATTTACTGTAATATACTGGTAAAAAAGCAAGCTTGGGATCCTGTGTTGAAACCAGTCCTGTTCAGCAGTTGTATAGAGGTTGACTCAGTGCAATGTGGCAAAAATTGAAAACTTGGTAGAATACCGTACTTCAAATGTTATTCAAACCTTCAATGTTTTTAGATAATCTGTAACAACCTCTGGGCTGATCTAAGACAGGGCACGGCTAACTAACAGATTGCATGAACCCTGAAACAACCTCTGGGCTGATCTAAGACAGAGCATGGCTAACTCACAGATAGAACCCTGAAACAACCTCTGGGCTGATCTAAGACAGGGCACGGCTAACTAACAGATTGAACCCTGAAACAACCTCTGGGCTGATCTAAGACAGAGCATGGCTAACTCACAGATAGAACCCTGAAACAACCTCTGGGCTGATCTAAGTCAGGTCACGGCTAACTCGAATTGGAATATAGCAAGTTAGGTTTTGCGGAGGGAGGAAAACCGGAGAACTTGGACTGAAAAAACTCCTCGAATTTCACACTCGTTGCCTGTCATAGAAGTCAGTGAGCCCACTTTCTTGTAAAAAGCCCCATGACATCTGCATGCATACATATTGACGGCCTGTTATTTAGTACCTTAGAATTGTAATGTACAGGAAGATGTTCGCTTACTGAAAACAATTGCGACAATTATATTTATTCATTGTAATGTACGAGGGACATTCTTGAAACCTGATTTAAAAGAAGCAATCTAGATGTCATAAAAATGTTATAAAACAGTTATAGAAGTTTTGTTATATTCCAAAAAACTAAGATTGGGATTCCTGGGACACATTAAAGTCTTAGAAAAAGCTTAAAACTCTTAATCAGAGTGATGTTTCATCTGTGATTTATTAAAAAAAAAAAAAAAGACAATCGAGAAATGATTTTCAAAACGAAGAGTGAAGGGCAGTAGGTTTTGATCAACAATGCTTTGCGCGATTACTCACTCCTCAGCTGGACATTTCTTAGTCCAGAACTGGACCCACTTTCCTCAGTAACTGATTAATTCATATCGCGAAAATAAAATAAAAAACAGCGCGCGCACGAAACACAGAATACTGAGAAAAGTTTATCTTTACGAGTCTTACCAGTCTCCTTTCACTACTCGGTCCGTTCTTGTCGCGCGCGCATCTATAAAAGTGGGTCCAGCTCTGGACAAGACTTCTGAGAATTGTAATGTTTGACTTCCGGTTGTCCTTCAATCACGAGTCTTGCTGGTATTCTTCTTCCCACGCCATGATCGACCGAGGAAAAACGCTTACGACAATGGCTAGAGACAGTCAGCTTTCACAAAATGAAGATTTCAAGTTTCAAGCTAACTGTAAACAATTCGTATTTGGTGTAAAGAAGCTCCAAAACAGACCCTCCCAGAGCGACATCACGTGATATGGACGACCTTATCGATGGCTGCAATCTTATGGATAGCATTCTTTATCTGAATAATATTTCTCCATGAAAGGTAAATCTTTAGTATTTTATTTCATTGATGATTTCAAAGTTACTATTTGGCCATAGTTAGGTGACCACAGGAAGCCCAAGATCGGCACTTGGCCGTACGTGAAGTTATGCACGCAATCTTTGAATGTTTTCAAATATATTAATGAAGGTTGACAGGCACTGCTTTGATTTTCAAGTATCTTTAGCGTATTCCTTACGTATTTCTACGTGTGACACCATGATTATCCGCTTTAGGCCCGGGTTTAGGACTTTATCGAAAACTACGACTTTAATGGAATCAGTCCAGACTTGTGGTAGCCCATTTTCTGAATTAATAAATTAAATCTTGTCGAATTTTGAAGCACGGGGATGATCAAGGCTCGTAAGAATGATTATTGAAAAAAAGAATCTTATTACGGAGTGAGCGAGTGAGCTAAATATTTTTTTAATCATTTGACTTTTTGGGCTTCCAGTTTTAGAACACAGCGATCATGGCATTATGGGAAGGGGAAAACCCCCATCATGAGGTGCATATGCGCATGCTCACTCATATGCAAATATTATGGAATATAAAATGTGCTTAGCCAAGGGATTTCTTCCTCTTACTCTGCGATCTCTATGCGAAGAACGGGTAATTCCCACGTCCCCTTATTTGGTTTCACTGCTCACGATCTTTCTCAAGATTATCCTAACTTACTTCTAAACAAGCTTTTCAGACAAGCTTATAATATAACGAGTAAGCTTTATAAGCTCACTAGTTTAGCTTGTCTTAGTCGCGCAGCAACCAACGACACATCTAAGCATTAATATACTACATTATTGACACCAAAGTGGCTTTATTGGTGGAATTAATGTCTTAAAAGTCTTTTGGGGTTTATTTGCAGGACCAGAGGCTAAAATATACAATCAAAATTCAACGAGTTTTACCTCCGGCACCAAAGGTAAGCCGCTATCTTAGTTAAAGACCTGTTCGTATGTTATGCTGCTTATGTTCTGCTCGGCCTTCGTACTATAAACTGAATTTTATTAAACTTATATTCGAACGAAAATAGTTGTGTAATGATGGATTTATTAACAGAAATAGAGCTAAAGTTGTTATGTCTTATGTTATTTATATTTTAGGCCATCAAAATGAGCTTTAAGTTTACTTTTGCTCGAGTTGGAGCGATGACTACATTTTTGACATATTTGACGGTGAGTAGAACCATTCATTCATTTTGATAATAAGAAAATAAGAATATGATATTCTAATTGTTTAGATCTTTTTCTGTGATCGAAAATAACTCAAATAGTTAAATTAAGTAAAGAATCAAGAAAGAAAAATATGATGTCATCTATATTTTCTCACGCGAAGGCGACAGTAAGGCGACATCTTGGTTTTTGAAGGTCAAGGTCACAGCTATCGATGCAAGCATGTCAAATGTATTCATACGCTCCACACTGGTGTATAGAATGGAAACTCAAATAAATGTCTTTTATAAAAATTAATGTTTTTGAGTTAGTTTTGATTATCTGAATATCTTAGAACTCCTAAAATTACTCGTTCATTTGTTTGAAGGTGTGAGAATAATATTTAACAGTAAAATTTTGCTCATGTTCACAAAACTTCAAATCTAGGTCAAACTTATATTCAGGGGCACCCTGTGTTTCAAAGATTGTAATATGGCACAAGATTTCATGGTATTCAAAGGCTAATTAAAAAAATCTTATCTCATGACCTATCTATTTTATTTTTGCCTTCAATGTGAACAGTGAAACGAGGCATGGTCTACTAATAAGCAATGCCAGTAAGGCAGGCTTCTGCAACTCTGCTCATCGGATACGTTGATCATCCCTCAATGATTAACATATTCATCGCGATGTATCAGACATAAATCCCACTGAATAAATTTTTGATCATAACAAAAACTTTCAGTTACACTAGAGGTCGCACTTTCAAATCTTTTAAACTACCCATGTTGTTTTTGTTTGAAAATTCAATATTTAGTTAATTATCTTTGTATATTAATTAAGACAAGAAACATCATATTTAGAGAAAAAATTTTTGCCAACAAAGTTGGCTAACATACATGTAGAGGAATCAAGTTTCGAGTTTTTTAGTTTGTTACAGACAGAAGTGTGCCATTTCTTTTGTTCTAAACATGTTTGACTAGTTTTGTTACCCTCCATATAAGGAAGCTTGACAATGTGTTGTTTTGATATATCTCACTAACTCTCAAGGTTAAAAACACTCATTTTGTATCTAGATGCACAGTTAGATGCATTACAAAGGTTCAATCTCAAGGGGCTGAAACATCATTGCTTTTAAAGCAATATAGGCTTGTGATATTTTTAGGCATATCATGAGAACTGTTTTGTTGTGAGTTGTGAGTAATTATGTGGTTAGACGAATTGCCTGCTGCACATCGCTGCACATTGAATCAAATAAGTTTTTTTCATTCGACTTCTAAAAATTATTTTCCTCAATCTTAAGAATCTCATTACTTCATTGGCACATTTAGATTTTTTAAAGAACAAATGTTAGGTGTCAATTCTGTTACTGATAAGTAATGTAGAATATTAATAGATAATGATTGGCATTATTCCTCATTGATGGCTCAATGACTCATGGCTTAGATGCGCTTGGGCCAGGGGCCTTGAAACATTTCAGAATTTCCCAATGCAAGGGGGTAAGCAAATGAATGCCGCCCATGCATGGTAGCGCTATAGGGGTATGGATATTATCTGTAACTTAATCCATTAACATATTATTTTGCACATTAAAAGTAATAAATTATTATATTTGAATCATTAAATATTCCTTTTTATTAACAGTGTCTTTTAGGGACAAGTTATATCCATGCAGCACCTACGCATACGTGTCCGCAAAAAATAAACATGAACAAAGTTGGCTTCTGCAACTCGAATGGTACTTTCCACGAATGGGAATGCTATTCATGTCCTCCTGGATTAGGACATTCAATTGAGTGTGAGAAGATATATAATAAACCATTTAAAGTGGAATGTCTTCCTTGCAAAAAAGGTATACAGTACTCTGACAAGTATGACCATAGTCAGTGCAAGCCATGTACACGTTGTACAGAAAACGAAATTCAGAGCGGACAATGTGAAACAGATAAAGACACTACAAGATGTACATGTAAAGCAGGATATTACAGGGACACACTCACAAGTGCCTGCATGCCCTGCAGCTGGTGCTGTAATGATAACAAGACTAATCAGCAGCATGTTCCAGAATGTAAAAATCTGGCAAAGAAGTGTTCATTTCAGACAGCAAAATCCTGTGAACCAACCACTCTTCCACCAAGTACTTTACCAACTACTACTCCTACTCCTCCTACCTCACCAACAACTACTACTCCTACTCCTCCTCCTACCTCACCAACAACTACTACTCCTACAACCAAACAAGACTGGACAGAAGAATCAGTAAACAAATTAAATTCTGGCACCATGAATTCGAATGACGCGGAAAGTACGAGTCATGAGGTTTCTCAAAAAACGGAAAAGGAACCTACTGGTGGAAGAAAGAGTGGAGTAGTGAAATTGGAACACATAACTTTAGTTATCATTGTGCTAATTGCAGTGATAGTTATCGTTGCCTCTTTGGTTATGATATACTTGTGTTGTTGCAGGAAAAGAAGCAGTAAGTTTTTTTAACAGTTAACACACTTACACTATACTAGCTATACCCATGCACTCTTAATTGTTCTGTATAGACCCCCTGCACGTGACGTCAGAGCAGTTCAATTTGGAGGGCAAAACAAAAGAATTTTAATCTCCTGAGAATTAATTGGAACCTATTGTTTCGCCCTACAAATTGAGCTGCATTCTGACGTGCTGTAAGGGGTCTATATTATTTTATTATTATTGTCCTCCAAACTCTTTATAATACACCTGTTAAGTTACCGCCCAATCAGAGGAGTTCTAATTTAGAAATAAAAGCATTTAATATTTGAAATTTATCATTGCCTATTTTAGAAATAATAGACCTTTTTTTATATAATTGGTGTAATGTTTTCCCATTTCAGACCACGTGTCATTTCCTTGAGAATAAGATTCTTTGTTTATTTCCATATTCATGTGCCTTCTCATGTGCAACCCTTAAAAAAAAATGAAATACTCTAGGCTGGGGAATGACACATGGTTTGAAATGGCAAGACTTTATGCCCAAAGGCCAAGAGGTCTATTAATTATCATATGCAGAAATTATTTATTAATTAGCACACATAGTTTGGCTGTGGTCAAATTGAAGATATATTTTATCAATTTTTGCATAATATTTTTTGTCTGATATCTGCCAAACTTCCACAAGTCAACATGTGAGTTGAGTTGTATGCATAGAATATAATAATAATGTAGTGGTAGTGTGTGTGAGAGACAGTGGACCAAATTGGAAACCAGTATTAAGTTACTGAATTTGAATACCACTATAAAAAAGTGATTTTTTTTTAAAGTATGGTACCAGTTTCAGTTTGTATATTAAAATTAATAAATTTTTATTGATATATTATATTTTATAATATTCTTATTGTCTTTTTCCCCAGGAAATTCTCGTGATAGTGATTCAATTCAAGATAGTAGATCTAGAAGTTCAACTTCAACTTCCAAGGAATTGAATAGCTCAGGTATTAATTAAGCTAATCAATTTTTTTAGTACTTAACTTAGTAAAACTGATGATACACATAATTAATAGTTTCTCAGAAATTTTAAGTGAAAGGCAAACAGTAAAAGGTAAAATTATTGTACTAACTCTTGATACTACTAAGCCATTGATATGCCCTTAGTAAAAAAACAATAATCAACTAGTCAGAGCACAAATACTAAATCCATGAAATAAAATCAAATTGTTAGTGTCTAATAGTTTTTAGTTATTCAGACTATTTAAGTCACTATCACCCAACCAGAACAGTCTTATAAGACAATAGCCTGATTTGTGGCCCGAGTAGCATCAATTTTGGACCCGAGCGCAGTCATGTTTGAGCTATTGAGAATGACTGTAAATTCATACATTAAATATATATAGAGAGCCCCTCTAGCCTGAAATTCATGAATCAAAGACTTTTTTCTATTTTACAAATCATATGGTCCAAAAAAAGGCCAAATCACATGTCACATGACATAACCCCAGTGCCACCCTGACACAATGTACATGTATGTTCCACTCATGCAATTGAGTCTTTTCTACATACATTTATCTAAAGATAAATTAGTGTGTTCTAATACCATCATGTTCTTATTTGTTTCTTCCAGCACCACTACTGACCATCGAAGGATTCGAAGCAGGCTTGAATTTAAACTTAAAAAGTGGTACATCTAAATATTGTAACAAACATGAAACAGGTATGCAGTTAGTCACAATAGGCGAACCTTTTTCTTGCTGACAATAGACACCAAATTACTTTTGAAAAAGATAAGGATTTTATTGAAAAATCTAACTGATTAAAGCTGCAATTTGCCTTTAAAAATTTATTTGTCGCCCAGTCCGTGCACACATTATTGCCCTATTTACAAGTTATGGGACTGCTATATAATTTGTGAAATCTCTATGAATCTGAATACAGCTACTGCAGTAATTAACTCGCTGATCAAACCCTGAAACAACCTCTTGGCTGATCTAATTACGTCAGGGCATGGGTAACTCACAGATTGAACCCTGAAACAACCTCTTGGCTGATCTAAGTCAGGGCATGGCTAACTCACAGATAGAACCCTGAAACAACCTCTGGGCTGATCTAAGTTAGGGCATGGCTAACTCACAGATCAAACCCTGAAACAACCTCTAGGCTGTTCTAAGTCAGGGCACGGCTAACTCACAGATTGAACCCTGAAACAACCTCTTGGCTGATCTAAGTCAGGGCACGGCTAACTCACAGATTGAACCCTGAAACAACTTCTGGGCTGATCTAAGTCAGGGCATGGCTAACTCACAGATAGAACCCTGAAACAACCTCTGGGCTGATCTAAGTTAGGTAGGAATTATTTTATGTTTTTGAGAAAAAAATTGTCTATGTTCCCTAAGTTACTATATGAACAAACGCTGCAGCTTTCCCTTCTCTGTGCACAGTCAACGTCATATAACATTGAAAAAAGTCAAACAAAAACCTAGAACAATAGGTTTTCAACCCATTCCACTCCATTTACTATGCTTAAATCAAGGGAGAGACCTAACAAACTGTGTGTATCTCTTCCAAAGGGGGAATCAATGACAACCTTTTTAGTAAATCGTTTTATTCATTCATTTAGTTTTGATATCAATTTCTTTTTACTTTGTCTTTACTTGTCAGGACCTAATGGAGTAGAACCTCCACAGGCTAATGGTATGCGTTTACCAACAAGGAGATTAGATGAAAGGCAGCTTTCTTTCATAAGTGAAAGACTTGGAAGAAAAATTGTAGATCTAAAACATGACATCATGCAGACACTGTGTGACATGCTCAATGTTCAGGTTAATCGCAAAGATTATAGAAATTTAGATTCATTTTGCAATTTGGATTTTTATGTAAGACAGAGACTATCAAAAAAGGATAACCCAATGGAAGATATTATTGAAATAATGGTCAGTGACTCAAAAACTCTCAAATCTTTACTGAATGAACTTTATGATATTTCCAGAGGTGATGTAGTAGAGAAATTATATGAGATTGCAAATACACAGTATACGTAAGGGTTTTTTGTGTAAAATCTTTTTGTGATCTGGATGTTCTAAACTTCGTGAATCATAAATTTTCTTGAATTTGAACATATTTAATAATTTCTGTAAGTGGTGATCGTCACCAAGAGGAATCAAGTAGAAAAAAAAATGCTAGCCCCCATGGTAAGGAATTGAATATTTCGATAACCCCCCACTTCCAAATATAAAAATTTTCTAGCACCCCCCTCCCCCACCAGAAATCAACTAAAAAAAAAACTGTATTTTTATCAATGACCCCCCCCCCCCCCCCCCGGTTTAACGTAAAAAAAATGTGACCCTTTTTACCTAGTATTTTTTTAATGACCCCCCACCCCTAATTCCTCCGCCCCCCCCCCCCCCCCCCCCTCTAAAAAATGAATGCTCCCTTATAAGTTCGATAGGATACCACAGAAACTCAGCTTGGGATACCTGTGGACACAGCTAACTCACAGATCAAACCCACATACAACCTCTGGGCTGATCTAAGTTAGGTTTTGCAGAGGGAGGAAAACCAGAGAACCAGGACTGAAAAAAAATCCCACTCGTTGCCAGCTGTCATAGAAGTTAGTGAGCCCACCTTGTAATAGCCCCATCACATCTGCATGCATACATATTGACGACACCTTAGAATCGTAATGTATAGGAAGATCGATGTTTGCTTACTGAAAACAATTGCGACAATTATATTTATTCATTGTAATGTACGAGGGACATTTTTGAAACCTGATTTTAAAAAAGCAATCTAGATGTCATAAAAATGTTATAAAACAGTTATAGAAGTTTTGTTATATTCCAAAAGACTAAGGTTGGGATTCCTGTGGAAAGCCAGCTGATCGGCCTGGGCCGCATTAAATTCTCTAACCAATCACGGTCAGTCGTGATTCTTTCAAGCACTTGATAATACGTTTTGAGTCTCAGAAAAAGCCTAAAACTCTTAATCAGAGTGATGTTTCATCTGTGATTTATCTAAAAAAAAAAAACAATCGAGAAATGATTTTCAAAACGAAGAGTGAAGGGCAGTAGGTTTTGATCAACAATGCTTTGCGCGATTACTCACTCAGCTGGACATTTCTGAGAATTGTTATATTTGACTTCCGGTTGTCATTCGATCACAAGTTTTGCTGGTATTCTTCTTCCCACGCCATGATCGACCGAGGAAAAACGCTTACAACAATGGCTAGAGACAGTCAGTTTTCACAAAATGAAGATTTCAAGTTTCAAGCTAACTGGAAACAATTCGTATTTGCTGTAAAGAAGCTCCAAAACAGACCCTCCCAGAGGGACATCACGTGATATATATGGACGACCTCATCAATGGCTGAAATCTTATGGATAGCATTCATTATCTGAATGATATTTCTCCATGAAAGGTAAATCTTTAGTATTTTATTTCATTGATGATTTCAAAGTTACTGTATTTTCCATTTTTCATGAATCCATAAGCCATAAAGTTAGTTAACCACACAGGCCGGAAGCCCAAGATATCAATTTATCGGCAATCGTCTTCGGCGATCGTGACTTGTTCGTGGTTTTGTTCGTGGTCGTGTCGGTGGTGTGTCGGTCGTAGGTCTTATACATGAACTTGTGTCGGGCGATTGTCGGGCATGGTTTACCATACGCATTTTTTGAATTACTAAATTAAAATATATAAAGTTTTGAGCCACGAGAATGACATGGAAGCTGATAAGAATCAAGAAAGATGATTTTATGGCAGAATCTGGCAGAATATAGGACTCGTCTTGTCGGGTATGATACAGAATGACGTCTGGGGTTCCTGTGGCATTACGTCATGTATATTAGGCCTTATAACAACTGCTGATCAATGCATTCTTTCCTTTCCTTCAACGCTTACCAAGTATCACGTCCCATCTATCGACGGTGAATGAATAGGGATATTCCCAGTTTGTTTGCCATACACGCAATCTTAAAAAATTTCGTAAATCTCAGGAAATCTAAACTTTAAAACAGTCGGAATTAAGCTCATTTTTTCTGTCAAGAGTGTCAAAAAAATTTGGCATGCCGCAGATTTTGGCCACAAAAACACCATAGGATCAGGTGAGATTATCAGGGACTGGTTAATAAGATAATGTTTTGAAAATTTTGTGTACTTTTCAGAGAGCTAAGACTCGATTAAGGCCATGGAAGCTCATCAAAGTCACTATTTTTAAGTGCGTCATGATACGCTTCGTGCCTGTATATATATGCAGGTAGCTTCGTTTATAGCTAATCGTACATCCTTTGTATATAAGCTTAGCTTTTATTGAAACGTAAAAATGTGTGAAATAGTGGCGTTATCAGTGTTAATAAGACCTTTGGTTTCTCACAGCAGTCCAACGATACCGATAATACCGATAATTGTCACCATAAAACCATTAGAAAAGCTAAAATGGGCACTTCGTTTAGCTGTGGCATGGCTAGGACAACTTTTTTGGTGAGTACTCTTTCATTCAACTTCATAATATTAAGAAAATAAGAATTTTGACTTAGTATATTCATGTTGTAAGTATTAAAAACTTTTTTCTGTGATTAAATATGAAATTTTTTTGGGATTTAATTATTCAAATAACTCAATTTCACGAAGAAAAAAATGATGATGTCATCCATGCCTCTTTGCTTTTTCTTTGTGCCATTTATTATTTGCCTAAGCTTTGCATCCAAGATAATTATGAGGGAAGGAGAACAATTTTTTAAATCAATATTTAGGGGGACTATCAAATCAAAATAATCGACATAATTTGAAGTTAGTTTATTTTAATTAGTCTATTTATTTATTAGCATCCATATACTCATGAGGGCGGGTATTCTTCGAGTTATGCGCTTCGAGTTACACGCATCGAGTTATGCGCTCGACCACACCCAAATTTGTCTTTGCCATGCCCTGCACGTAATTCGAAGACACTAAAGGTTGTTCATGAGTTCGAGTTATCCGCACATTGAGTAACTCGAACACGGTAAGAAGTTTTAATGAATTCGAGTTACGCTCTACTGCAAATTCTAAGTTTAAAATGCAATAATTTAAAGTTTTTGATTCTCATTAATATTTTCTGTTTATTACCACTACTTTTCAAAAATATATCATATGATCTAACAATCACAGACAAAGTATTTTGTAATTATCGAGGTTGAATATTGAGGTTAAAATGTATGAAAATAAAAATTTGCAGTCGATCTGTTCACATTATTAACTAAGTATATTAGTGCATAATGTTCGTAAACCCTTGGATGCCCGTTTTTTCGCTTGCGTGACCACGAAGCAATGTCTCCATGTCAAGGTTGGACTTGATGTGTTCATAAATTTACTGAATTTTATCAAGGTCATGCAATCTTGACTTGGAGCTATTGCTTGGTGGTCACTCAAACGAATTCGGGAAGGTGTATATATACCTTTTTATTTTTCGCATTATATTATTTTGATCTTCGTGAAAATTAAAAAATGTGATATGTGCTAGATTTTCAACTGCAAAGCAAAAAGAATTCACTAACATATGAAAAGTTTTGCAATCCGAACATTTTCTTAAAAAATGTAAATAAAAAGTAAACAGTAAAGAAAGGTCTGTTTAAATGTTGAAGCAAGCTTAACAACAGAAATTACATATTTGTTATGTAAAAACATTTTCCAAAAATTTAGAGGAAAAAAGTATATGTGATGTATGAAAAAGTAAAGCAAACATTTGCTATCCATCTCTTTTGAATTTCGAAATATGTATAACTTTTAAGACTTGGCAGAGGGCCGCTCAAATCACATCCACAATCCTTTTCACACTTCATTTTTCCTACAGCTGGTTCCTAACCACGTGCACATTGCTAAGTATCAGTTTGAAAATCTTTATTTTTAAATTAAATTAATTTGAGTTGCTGAAACCGAGTTGCTAGAGTTTTGATCCTTGTCGGGTGCCAAGATTTGGAATCTCAAACAAAGCCCCTGAAACTCCAATCAAAACATTGGAGTTATTGTTCATATGCTGAATTAATTCTTTTAATAATTAAACTGTTTAAAATAAAAAAAACTGTTAATTCTCATTTATTTTATTTATTTATTTATTTATTTTATAAATTAAGTCAATGCTGGGTAATGTTGCATTTGGGTGATTTCCAGAACCATTAGTTAAGGCCTTTTATGTGTATCAAATATTAAAAATTAATGTAATCTTGCCTTGATAATAAAAGTAATGTAAATTTTATTATATTTATTAAAGTCTTAATTAACCTGCTGCCATTATATTTACAGTGTCTTTTAATGAACTACATCAGTGCAGCTCCAGTATGTAAGACAAGCTTAAAGTTTAATCAACTTGGTTTGTGTAGCCCTAATGGGTCAGTTGAAATATGGGATTGTGCAACATGTCAACCTGGTTTTGGGCAATTAGTGGAATGTGGGCAAATTTATAAACTAGGAACAAAAGTTGGCTGTGAACCCTGTACTACAGGTACATATTCAGACACTTACGACATTAGCCAATGCAAAAAATGTAATCCTTGCCAGAAGAATGAAATGAAGAGTGGACGATGTACATCAATTAAAGACAGCATAACTTGTACCTGTAAATCAGGATATTATAGGGACACGCACTCAAGGGCCTGCAAACTCTGTAGCTGGTGTTGTGGGGACAAGAGTAATGAATATGTACCTGAATGTAATGCCCTACAAGTGCCACCAGGAAAACAATGTTCTTTCCAGACTGTGAAATCATGTGCTCCAACAACTCCTGCCCCAACAACTCCTGCCCCAACTACTGTTGCTACTACTCTATTAACAAACCTCCCAACCACTGGAATATCTTCATCATCATCTTCTGCTCCAAGGACAATAGAAAAAACAACTATCATGACAAAAAAGGACAATACAAAAAAGTCAAGCAATTCACTACTTCCCACAAAGGTGTTAAATGACAAAGAAATTGCCAAAGATCCTCCAGAAAAAGAAAGTTGGCTCAAGGATTGGGTTAAAATCCTTCTTTTGTCTGTTTCAATTGTGGCATGCTTTACTACATGTATTCTTATTACTGGATATTGTTTCAACAAGAAAAGAAAAGGTAAGTTTTTGTTTAACTTAAATTTTTTATTTACATGTTAGCTGTTAAGAATCATAACATCTCCATTATTAACAGCACACTCATCACTTCCCACACTCATAGTCACACACACACACACACACACACACACACACACTCATTTTCCTTAAAGTACATATAAGGGTTCGTCAGTTTGTGTTTAATATGAAAGTTCTGACCCTAAAAATCAAATAATCAATGATTTTTTTATTATTCTGTTGCGTTTTTCATTATTTTTTTGACGGTCAAAGTTGGTAAAACAAAGAAAAAAGCCGAGCGACCTTGGGAGCCTGGGACTAGTTGTTGGTGACGTCATTTACGGGACTCGTTCATTGAAAAAACTTGAACTCTATATAGAAGATCACTAGCTTCCCTATTTTAGATAACTTTTTTGTAAGACTACGCTCGATTCTTCTTGGAAAAACCCTTGAACTCTTGATCAGCAAGTCCTGTGAATGAATGTTTCTAAAGGGTGCCCAAAACATGCATTTTTTTTTCCAACTTTGACTGTCAAAAAAATAATGAAATCGCAACAGAATCAGAAATTTTTTATTGATTATGTGATTTTTAGGGTCAGGACTTTCATATTAAACACAAACTGGCGAACCCTTATATGCACTTTAACAATATGCGAGTGTCAAATTCTCTGATGTTCAGGCCTAGTTTTAATGGACTACTTCAACGATATGGTGGCCATCTTGAATCTGAATAATTAATAAAAAGGATATAGTCATTTGCATAGCTATACTGTAAGCGTGAACACCAGACAGCAAAACATGTTCTAATAAGTGGAGCCTGAAACTGTTATGTTTGATAGCTAAAAAGTAAGCGTTTGTAGATTTCAAAGGAGACTGCCAAACGTTAACTTTTTAGCCACCAAACATACAAGTTTCAGGCTCCTCTTAGAACATGTTTTGATGCCTGTTGTTCATGTTTAGAGGCAATAATTGACTGTCCACCAGTCCAAAATGGCACATGGTTTGGTGAGTTACGTGAAAATGAGGCTTCCAGAGCCAGGAGCAAAGAAATAATATGGTGTTTATACAAATTAAGTATACTCTTGTTCTGTCTTTCTTTCCTTCTTACATTCGGGAACACAACAATTTATTTTGCAGCAGCAAATTATAAGAAAAAATTGTAAATTTGTCCCTGGATGCCACGTCTTCATGTAACTGACAGACCAAACACCTTATCGTCGAAGTAGACAATTTACTATTTTACTGTAGTAGGCTAGCTAGGGTGTTTAGAAGTTTGTGTATATATTTTGTGTGAAGATACATACATTTTCTGGTTTTAGTGTTAAAAGTCAAATTTATGAGATTAGAAGAATACAGATGCATTAAATAAGTTACACCATTAATATTTAATATTCAATTATTGTTTAGAGTCAACGTCTCCTAATCCTACATGTTCATGTACTGCCTCAGGTACAGTAACTGTGTTAAAAGTCAAATTTATGAGATTAGAAGAATACAAATGCATTAAATAAGTTACACCATTAATATTTAATATTCAATTATTGTTTAGGGTCAACGTCTCCTGATCCTTATACATGTACATGTACTGCCTCAGGTACGTACAGTAACTATATATTGCATTCCTTATGCTATAAGCCACTTCACAGTTTCGTCACCATCTTGAAATTGGGGCAAACACGGCAAAATAATTATATAGAAATCTGAATCACTTTGACTTTCCGTAACTCCACTCTTGAAAATCTTGAAAATCCATCAAAATTGAGCAGAGTTATGGAAAGTCAAAGTGATCCAGATTTCTATATATTTTGCCGTGTTTGCCCCAATTTCAAGATGGCGAACGAAACCGTGAAGTGGCTTATTCAATGAATATGGGCAGTAATAATTATTATTTAAATCCATAAACAGGATATGATTTTACATTCACAATTCAAAAGGCTCTTTATAATTATTATAGAGGCTTGTTTGCACCATCATATCATGGCCACCTTGACAGGAGGTAGGAACAATAATTATTAAATCTGGTCTAATCTGGTTTATACGAAAAAGAATTCAGTTTCTCAGATGGAAATGGCTCTATTATTGTTGTGCCTCCTGTCTGATGATGATATGGCTGCCATCACGTGATGGTGCAAAGCCTTTATTGTCACATGTTTACTCATGGATGCCAGAGTTGAGGACTAGGCTAGGGACCATAACTTTGTTTGTCGTAGTTGCTTGATTTCTTAACTTTAGACAGCTTCATAAAATTTGGATACCCATTTAAGTGACCATTTGGACACAAGTTGTAGTTCTTTGTTATACAGAATGACATTGAATCACAAAGACAGTGGTATTTTCTCTGTTATTGTGAAATTTTGAATTTTGGTGGGATAACTTATATGGGATGTATACATATATCTCCAACAAAGCAGACCAGAAGTCAAATTGCCCAGATATAGATGTTTGTCTACAGAACTTTTCATACCATCATACAGTGTATATTTCTGATATTTTATGTGTATATCTTTAGGTCAGCCACTACTGGAGGGAAACAATAGAGAAAATAACAGCAATGGGTCTAGGCCTGAAGAACGTGTACATCTAAACCCTAGTGCTGCTACTGCAGCATATCATGTACCTCAAGGTCTGTTGACATTGATTATTGCAATTATTGTTTGCATCACTCACTTATATTAAAGCCTTAAACAACCTCTGGGGTGATCTAAGTCAAGGCAGGGCTAACTCACAGATTAAACCCTGAAACAACCTCTGGGCTGATCTAAGTCAGGGCAAGGCTATTACTCACAGATCGAACCCTTAAACAACCTCTGGGGTGATCTAAGTCAAGGCAGGGCTAACTCACAGATTAAACCCTGAAACAACCTCTGGGCTGATCTAAGTCAGGGCAAGGCTATTACTCACAGATCGAACCCTTAAACAACCTCTGGGCTGATCTAAGTCAGGGCAAGGCTATTACTCACAGATCGAACCCTTAAACAACCTCTGGGGTGATCTAAGTCAAGGCAGGGCTAACTCACAGATCAAACCCTGAAACAACCTCTGGGCTGATCTAAGTCAAGGCAGGGCTAACTCACAGATCAAACCCTGAAACAACCTCTGGACTGATCTATGTCAGGGCAGGGCTAACTCACAGATCAAACCCTGAAACACCCTCTGGGCTGATCTAAGTCAGGTCAGGGCTAACTCACAGATCAAACCCTTAAACAACCTCTGGGCTGATCTAAGTCAGGTCAGGGCTAACTCACAGATCAAACCCTTAAACAACCTCTGGGCTGATCTAAGTCAGGGCAAGGCTATTACTCACAGATCGAACCCTTAAACAACCTCTGGGCTGATCTAAGTCAGGGCAAGGCTATTACTCACAGATCGAACCCTGAAACAACCTGATCTAAGTCAGGTAATGGCTAAAATTCACAGATTGAATTGAAATTTAGCTTGTTGGGTTTTGCGGAGGGAGCAAAACCTGAAAGAAACCAGAGAATTAAAACCCTTGAATCATATAGTTAATGGAGTGGAATGGTTTGGAAACCTATTGTTCTAAGCTTTGATTTGGCAAGCAATGTTGAAATGTACCATCACGTGATATTGACCGTGCACAATGAACCAAAGCAAGTATGGCTGAAAATACTAGTTTCCGTACTATTTTCATGTATGAACATTTTAAAAGTGTAGCATTTTCATTATGAGATTACAAAGAGGAGGATAAATGATTCCGCGCAGATACAGTTCAGTTACTAAATGATAAACAAGAAAGCGTACAAAAAGGGTGATTTCCTTTTCAATGAACAAATAATCTCTATCATATAGGAATTATTAACAAAAATCACCTATTTTATAATGTTTTTGAGAAAAAATTGTCTATGTTCCCTAAGTTACTATGAACAAACTTTCCCTTCTCTGTGCACAGTCAACGTCATATAAAAATGGAAAGAGTCAAACAAAAACCTAGAACAATAGGTTTCCAACCATTTCCACTCCATTTACTATGCTTGAATATAATCAAGGGAGAGACCTAACAAACTTTACCCACATAAGTGATGCTGAGTCCAGGAATCAAACCTGAGAGGTGTGCACGTGTATCTCTTCCAAAGGAGGAATTAATGACAACCTTTTTAGTAAATCGTTTTATTCATTCATTTAGTTTTGATATCAATTTCTTTTTACTTTGTCTTTACTTGTCAGGACCTAATGGAGTAGAACCTCCACAGGCTAATGGTATGTGTTTACCAACGAGATTAGATGAAAGGCAGCTTTCTTTCATAAGTGAAAGACTTGGAAGAAAAATTGTAGATTTAAAACATGACATCATACAGACACTGTGCAAGATGCTCAATGTTCAGGTTAATGGCAAAGATTATAGAAATTTAGATTCATTTTGTAAGTTGGATTATTATGATACAGGGAACCTAAGAAAGGATAACCCAATGGAACATATTATTGATATCATGGTCAGTCACTCAAAAACTCTTGAATCTTTACTGAATGAACTTTATAATATTTCCAGAGGTGATGTAGTAGAGAAATTATATGAGATTGCAAATACACAGGGGCAGTATACGTAAGGTTTTTTTGTATAAAATCTTTTTGTGATCTGGATGTTCTAAACTTCATGAGGAGTCATCGAAATTTGTGCAATACACCTTTCCTGAATTCGCTTGGATGATCTGGAAACAATGGTTTCAAATCAAACTTAATTATTTTGTTTATCAAGGCAACCTTAATTTAAAACCATTGGTTCGTGATCATCCATGCAAGCGTATTCGGGAAAGGTCTATCAAGTTAAAATCAAATTACATCAGCCCCCCCTCCCCCCCATCTTCCTGTAAATAGTGAGTGGCCCCTAAGTACAGTTGTACAGAAGGTTGTGATCGAATTGAAGATAATTATGGCGAGTTATTTTGCTTCAGGGACGCTCAAAATACACACAAATGCATACGCCATTCAAGGTAGACCCACACTAAAAGATGTTGAGCGTTTTCGGAACGGGTTGTTCCACGAACTCAAAGAGAAATGCCAAACTTTGCCAAACGAATGACAAATGAACGCAAATGAAATTCAAATGAACTCAAAGGTACTCAGAGGCTTATCAGTTCTCACTTCTGCTATATATTTTCAGACCTCCATGTTCTCAAAAGCTTACGCCTTTCACCAATAGTATACGCTCCTAGAGCGTCTAGTTACCATAACAATTAAAGTCAAATAAAAAATCCAAAAACAAAGAAAAAGTTTGAAAAAAAAAAAAACATTTCAAGCACAATGCTGGCTCTGTGCACTAGGGTTTCATCATTCTATCAGTATGTCCTGTATATTTACCACAGTAGCTTAAGTCTGTGTAATTAAGGCTGCATGCTCATATGTAGCTATTTGAACTTTGAAACTGTTACTTTTCAAGGGTGGATCCAGGAATGTGATGAGAGGGGGTCCAAATGTTGAGGCGGGTCTTAAAAAATATAACTTATACTTCATGGACTTCATACAAAATTTACTTCAAACCTGTGGCAAAACTAAATTTTAGGATAAAACAAACAGTGGAACCTTAGGTATGACAGAAGGGTCTGGACCCCCCTGACCTCCCTGGATCAGCCCTGGCTTTTGCAGCTAGTAAATTAATTATCCTTTAATTGTTGTGGTTCTTAAAATCTTTGACATCTTAAAGTAATGGAAGCATTTAGTTACCTTGTATTTATTATAGAACTTAAGGATTAATAATTCGGGGGCTGTAAGGGGTTTTGGCATGAAATTGTGAACTGTTTTTTTTTATTTTTTATGATCTGTGAAGAGCATGTTCTAAGTGTGATGAATCATGAATTTTCTTGAATCTTATTTAATGTTTGATATTTTCTGTGAGCCATGATCCTCCTTTTTTAATTTCATTGAACTCTGCCGAGACCCCCCTTACCGCCCCTGATAATTATATTCTCTAAATGTGTGTGAAACTAATTAAATAGATGTCTATGTATAGTGTACAGGAAAACAAAAACAGAAATGAACATGAACATATATATGCTTATAGTCTGAAAATAATGCGCAAGAGATGTGTGTGTGTATTTATAAATTCTAGTAGCAAGAATCTCAAATATATAATTATATATATCGTAAAATATAGATAAAGACAAGACATCACTTTAGCTAATTAAAGGGATGTCTTATCTTTAATCTATCTGTATTTTACAATTTTTTTACGCTCTACACTTCAATGTATTGAGCATGCTACCGACAGTATAGACTCATACCTGCATGTACATCTAGATTTATAATTACATATATATTTATATTTTTTATACATCTAAAATGTATTTGCACATACATGCCTGGGTATTAGAACTTGAATATTAATTAAAGCAAGTGTACATAATATACAGGGACCGCTGAGCAGGGGACTGCTGAGCAGGGAGAGCTGGGGGGCTATAGCCCTCACAATAATGGGAGCATGTCCCCAAACCCCCTAGGTCTTCCAGTATTTGGTGGTCGTTAGCCCCCCCAATCAAAATTATGGTCCACGGTCTCTGATATATATCTTTCTGCTGATGATGGTTCTCTGTGACCTGAAAGCTAATGGAATCAATTTATAAAATTTCTTAGAAATGTGGAAGACCTTTATTTAAGGATTGCATGTCTTTAGTATTCAAATTCATACACATACACATCCAAATGCATTATTAGTTTAAAACTTTATATTGTTCTAATTAATTCTTAAGAAAATAAAATTGTATTTGATTCAATTCAGATAGTACATAAATAAAGAATGGCAGCCTTACAAAACAGTTATCAGCTCATTCATTATGATTTACAACAATACAACAACGACAACAACAACAACAATCCATCAACACTGTATTGTACTGGTAGTTACTGTGATTTTCAATATAATTCTGCGAACTCGATTACCTGTGAGTTACCTGTTGGAATTTGGTTTTTCATTGCTGCCAGTCAAAAATATAAAAGGTACCAACTGTTTAGTTTTGATGGACGGCAGTGAAAAACCAATTTCACAACAAGCTGTTGAAATGTCTGAATTCGCAGAATATTGAGAATTGCAGTAATTGGGGAAAATATGAAAGGGCTGGCAAGAAGTGATATAAGTATTAAAACAATGGGAGGTAAACTAAACCAACTTGACAGTCATGTCATCCTCGTACCATACACTTAATTATCAAACAGTAATGCTGCACCATTATATATGCACTCCAGGTGAAATCCAGGGGGGTCTGATTTTCATTTGTGATTTCTATGCTTTGATCTCGAATTTTTTTCAGAGTATAAGGAGGGGGAGAACAACATTTTAAGAGTATTAAAAATATCACCTCCCCCCCCGGCATATATAATCAATGCAGCCTAGGAACTCCCCCTTCCTCATTTATGTGTTCATGCAGACACAACCAGGTCATCTCTTGTCCAAGTACACATACCATCCACTAAAGTATCATAAAGTAATCAAATAGATAAATAGATTAATATAGAATCCCGGTGCAAAAGTGTGCCGGAAATACGTCACAACTTAAAAGCACAAAATTCGTGTTTGGGGAGGGCTGGGTCGGTTGGGTTACCTTTATCAATTCACAAGCTTCCGGTAGAATACCACGAAGTTTCTGCGAACCAGACGGGAGTTTTGTCTTCAGATCTTCACCGACTTGCTCTTTAGAACTATTCTACCTTCGTAAATCATAGAAAGGTAAGATGTTAAACAAGTTTATTTTAGTTTAGTTAAACTAGAGGGGGGATGCCAGCTTCTTTTCTCAATATGAATCACTTGATGTCGGGGAAGAGTTCGAGGATTTGAATTTCCAAGAAAGATAGATTCTGCGAAAGACCGCTCCTGTCGTCTTCTTCTTCAAAACTAAATATATAAAAGACTTCTCTCTCGTTTAATTAATTCTTTTGGGGTTAACATAACGTTGAATTCTTTCTTTCTCTACTTTCTCCCGGTATACTTGATGTGGGACAAAATAAGGAAGCAGTTCTCGTTGTCGATCGAGTTCGTAAAGTTTCTCGACGCCGAAATAATAATAATGCATAATAATACTGAAAGTTGTGATGTTAACTCTAAGTTAAGTGAATTGTGTCAAAAAAATTTTGTGATAATGTCAGTCCACTGGTAAAGTTGAACAGGGGAGGGGGTGAGGGCAAGTCAGCAAATTTTTTCAAAGGGTGGGACATTGTTTAGAAAAGCTCGGTTGGTAGTGACAGGGGAGGGGTTGTGATATGTTTCAAAAAATATGGAAGGGGTAGGGGGGGTTGTCGGGTTGTCTTATTATTGGATGAGGTTCAGGGGAAACCATGGAATTCTTAGCAATGACATTCCAAGACCTGTTCCATTCAAGACATCAACGTCCATGAATATGGATGCATCGTATATATGTACTATTAGAACATTATCCCTACCTCAAACTCAGTGCCGGCATTGAGCTCAAGGTTTGAGAGCCCTGTATATGTTGGATTAAACCACCCCTAAACCTGCCTTTTATCCGTAATAAACTTCATAGAATATTATATAATTACCTCAAATGTAAAAATTATTGTATTCTAGTTTATATATCCATCTGAAGATACATTCATTCGATATGAATATGCATGTTATTGCTGGAAAGCAACCAGATGGTACCCAAGGAATAGCCACAATTGAACTAAGAACTGGAAACAGTGACCCAATAAGGCTGGTTGGTTGTGTCGTACATCTGTCAAAGAAAGACAAAAGCCTCAGAAATATTCTTAAAATAGATGAGGAAAAAAATTGTAAAGTGAATTATTTTATTTTTGTGCCATGGTTCCCCTCGTATAGACCCACAGAAAACATTACAAGCATTGAGGTCAAACTTCACAGATTTCGAAAGGAAGGAAAAGAAAAAGAGTTACAAGTAGACGACAATGACATTAGTGAACTTTTTGAAAAGTATATGAATGATTACTATTTTGTCATTCCTTGGGCTAAGAGAAATTTCCGAAATTCCTCTTTTTTTAAAAAATGGAGCTCAGAACTAAATCTCTTACACAACAATCCAGATCAATTTTCACAAAGTAGCAGCTTATTTCATGGATTCAAGGAAGAGACAAATAATGATAAAACTTTATTCAAGTATTGTGGATTTGACAAGGAATTTGACAGGCTGGAAGAGCAGGGTGTTCTGCTGATTCGTCAATCAATCTATGAAAGCTATGTGATTGGATGCTACAAGAAGGAGAATGGTAGCATTAAAAAGTATTGTTTCGTTTTAAAAGGTAAAGTTAAAAGCAAAGTAAATCAAATCACATAGTTGTAACTATTAAGTAGCCTTAAAGGGCGGTGGAAGTGGGGGGGGGGGGGGCTTTTTTTTTTTTTTGGATAAATCATAAACTAAAAATATTTTTAAAGGCATTTGTATTTTGTATTTTGTAAAAAAAAAAAAAAAATTGTAGTGCCCCCCAATGATTTTCAGCTTCTGCCGCCACTGGCCTTGGCAGTGCATTGTGGTCTGTAGTGTTGCATACAGACCTTCTTTGCAACACGACAACTCTAACTCTATAACTCGGACTGAGATTTTGCATGACTTGGACTGGGATTTTGCAAAATTTTGGGCTGAGAAATGGGATTAGGACCCCCCCCCCCCCCTTTCAGAACCCTCACAAAATTCTCCTAGAATGTTAGCTGTCAGTTAAAAAAAAATCTAGGGATGAATGCTCAATTAGAATGCCATAAAAAAGAATATAGAATGTGGCCAAATTAGAAACCAGTATTCATTCTAAATTTCACTCCATCCATCCATCCATCCATCCATCCATCCATCCATCCATCCATCCATCCATCCATCCATCCATCCATCCATCCATCCCATCCATCCATCCCATCCATCCATCCATTCATATCCTATTTGTAACTATTTGATATAATTACTGTGGGTAAATAAAGATTATTATTATTATTATTATTATCCATCCATCCATCCATCCATCCATCCATCCATCCATCCCTCCACCAAAACAAAAAAAGGAATAGCTTCAGTAAAATAAAAAATAATGAATAAATAAAAGAAGTAAGGAAGTAATCCAAGAATTTTTTTGAACAGGACTGGAAGAAATTGCTGATCAAGAAGAAAGAGGTAACAATCCTCCACCAGATCAGCCTCCCTCTGGAAGAGGTGAAGGAGGAAGTAACCCTACTCCAGATCAGTCTCTCTCTGGAAGAGGTGAAGGAGGAAGTAACCCTACTCCAGATCAGTCTCCCCCTGGAAGAGGTGAAGGAGGAAGTAACCCTACTCTAGATCAGTCTCCCTCTGGAAGAGGTGAAGGAGGAAGTAACCCTACTCCAGATCAGCCTCCCTCTGGAAGAGGTGAAGGAGGAAGTAACAACCCTCCACCAGATCAGTCTCCCCCTCTCTCAGTCTCATCACAGGAGTCTGAAGATGGACAAGATGGCTCTTCAGAATTAGCAGCACCTCGACGGCAATCAAGCCTGCATGGGAGTGGTGAAGACGAAAGTGCACTGAAAATAAAGAAAAGACAGCTAATTCATGAGACATACGGTCCTGGTTTAGATATGCACCACGACGTCAGGCATGTAGTATGTCAAAGGCTAAACCCTAAACAAAAGGTTAAAGGCAATGACTATCGCAAGTTAGCTGACAAAATTGGCTTGGACTACTATGAGATACAGAGTATATCAGCAAGAGAAAACCCTATGGAGGAAGTTTTCGAAGTAATGATTAGCCGTACAATAAAGGTAGATAAGTTTATAGACATTCTTTTTGAAATAGAAAGAGGTGATGTTGTAGAGAAGATGTACGAAATGGCACTACTTAAACAATCTCAGTAATTCTAGTAGGTCTAATGTCATTCATTACAGCGCCATTAATGTGGTTTTCCTATGAGCGAGAAACAAACAACAGTGGCGGATCCAGAACCATTTAAGGGCATCACATAGCATTCTTTTTAGTTTTCACCATTATTCTTATTATTTTTCAACTTCAAAGGAAAGTGGTTAGCCACCCAATCCACCCCCCTGGATCCGCCCTTTGAACAATTTCAAGGGGGGTGACTGTTACCTAGAAACGTCTCGCATAGCGTCCTTTTTAGTTTTTACCATTATTCTTATTATTTTTCAACTTCAAAGGAAAGTGGTTAGCCACCCAATCCACCCCCCTGAATCCGCCCTTTGAACAATTTCAAGGGGGGTGACTGTTACCTAGAAAGGTCTTGCATAGCGTCCTTTTTAGTTTTCACCATTATTCTTATTATTTTTCAACTTCAAAGGAAAGTGGTTAGCCACCCAATCCACCCCCTGGATCCGCCCTTTGAACAATTTCAAGGGGGGTGGCTGTTACCTAGTAAGGTCTCGCATAGCGTCCATTTTAGGTTTTACCTAACTCCAAAGAAGGGGGTGTACAGTCATAATGTAAAATTACTCTAACTCTTAAATATTTATATTGGCGTCACATATGACGTCATCGTATCATATACGAGTCCGCCGTTTAATTTTTAGAAGTTTTAAAGTTATTTTCGAAGATTGTAGTAAAATATATGATATCAATAGTGAAAAACGTATTTGTTGTAAAAATCAGTTAATTGCAAATAAAATATGTCAAACAAAAACGAATGAAATGCATGATTTAAAATTTTTTTCAGTGTAACGAAATACTCCTTTTTAAAAAGGAGTATTTCTATTTCGTTACACTGAAAAAAATTTAAAACAGTTAAAACAGGTCGCCCATTACGCAAGAAAGTCAAATGAGGCGAAACTGACATCATCGTATGTATCTCTAGAATGAGAGCTAGCTTTTTGGCCATTTATTCTCCAGACAAATTATATGGGGAATTCTAAAGATGAATGTTGGTGTTTGGGCCAGATTTCTCCATCGTTTTTATGGGAAGCAATCTTCATCGTCAGTCTATGGCGAAATGGAAAATAATCTCAGCGAACGAATCCTTTCTGCAATCAGGAACTCGTTAAAAAAACCATAAAAGTGCTGTGAATAAATTATATCGTAAAAAATCAATTAAAAAATATAAGAACTTCTCAATTATATTATAGCGAATCCAACTGCTTTGTGGTTTTCACATTAGCGCTTCGCCATTCAAAATTCACCAATGAAAAGTGTTTGATTAAGGCTTTCTGAACAATTCCAACCCACCTGGAATTCCTAAGATGAGAACAGAGATCTCTAAAAGACTTTTGATTGAACAGAATTGAAAGGCAACGCAGTCGTATCCCGTAACGAAAGCCTAATACGTTTGTTTTTCTCACTTGAGACTCTCGAAGCATCGGAATTTGGATTCAATTCGTAAACTTTTAAGGATCTTTTTCAATTTTTTTGGACTTACCTGTGAGATATTAAGGATTTTGGCTTCGAACAATCCTCCTCTTGTCAAGAATGAATGATTTATTAGGGAATAACAGCAACTTCAAGTATTCCAAAGAAACTGCACGAACCCTCCTAGTTATTGTATTCGTTTATGGCATACAAGAGCTTCTGAGAACCCAGTTTTTCAGGTAAGTGTAAAACAAACTATTAGGATTCTGAGTTTTTGATTTATACTATTAATTTGAGACGAGTATTTTTTCACTTTATATTTTATGAGCTCGAAATTATTTATGGGTTTTGGTGGTTTTTCTCTTCAACAATAAGCACTTGACGTCGTCGAATTTTGGACAAGACCTTGCAACTTTTGGACTCATTTTGTTACTTAAATTGTCTTCAATCAACCGTTAGAAATTATATTCTATGTTCAGGCATATTTACAGTCTTGTATATAATTTTTTTAGTTAATTTTAAGGATAATTAAATAAAGCATAACGATAATGTTTCAGTGAGAATTATTGCAATTTTAAATTATACCAGAAAAACATTTTTTTCTCAATTCTAAGAGAATTCTTTTCGTCTAAAATAAAAATATAATTTTGCAAAAAGTAAAAAAACGTATTTCATCGACTTTCAAGTTTGTTTTTTTTTCATTTGAACAATTCTAGGAAATCTCTTCCAACTGAACAGAAAAATATATTCTGAAACTGTAATTTAAACCAAATGAAACAATATATATTTTATATATAACATATAAGTGAATGTTAATTGTTATTCAATTGAATTTCGTGTTCCAATTTTCAACCAATGATAGAAAAAATAGATATTATGAAAATTTCAATTCACATCAAAAGCGAGGTGAAAATATTGCCAATCAAAAAACAGCCGTTAAGTTGGCAGATTTTTAGAAGGACAAGAAATTGATAAATCAAATAAATTCTGCCTGGATAATAAAATGAAATAGGATAAGAGTCATGTGTTTAGTCAGACCAGCATGATATTTAATTTATGTAAGTTGTCGAAATTTTTAGAGCTGATTGTTTTGAAATTATTCATTGTTTAATGAGCTAAATTTTCAACAATTTTCCACATTAAATAAAATAATTATTTTTTGAACAAAAATTTGTCGCTTATTTTTTAGAAAGGAGGGGAGGGGGTGATTGGAAAGAAGTATTTACAACATCGTCTGAGATCAATCGATCATGAAAACTATATGACCACAGGAAGCCCATGATTGAATATTTTCTTTCATATTGTAGATGTCCGTGCACAAACTATGCTCTCTACAGCTTTATCATGGTAGCAGCTCCAACGGTTTTCCTTCTTGGTATCGGATTCTGCTCAAGTGATGGCTACTGGCGAATCATTTCCCAAAGAAAGCACATTACTAACTATAAACAGAGACTGAACTACTGCCTGAAATCACTGCCAAGTCTGTTTGAGCCGTTGTTGCCAGCGGCTGCTTTCATTGTGTTAGCTTTGATGAGAGGGGAATACTACGCATGCGCGAAGATTGGTGGACGAGACGGCGCATGTGAAGCTGAGCAAGGACTGGGACCAAATTTAAAGGTAATAGAAAAATAACACATAAAGTAGAGCAGAATGTTCGTAGAATACCGCTGTACTTTTTGAATCGAACCTGAGATCACAACTCATTAGTAGCGCACACCAAGTTATTTGTAAACACGATGAAATAAGCCAATTACAGTTTAAGAATCGTTATCAGTGCGCATGCGATTTTATCCCGAATTTCTCACCTTCATTGATTTGATTAAAAACAAAAGAAGGTTTAAACAAAAGAAGGTGAGAAATTCGGGATAAAACCGCATGCGCACTGATAACGATTCTTAAACTGTGAATTGGCTTATGAAAACAAATTGAAGCTTGAAACTTGATTTCAGACAACAGCTCAAGTAATAACCAAATTCTACGCTCAGTCTCAACTTCTCGGCTGTGGCATTCTCGCTGGAATCACAATATTCGCCGTGGGAATCCTGTTCATTCGTAACTGCTGCTTCGAAAGCGATGTCATTCCTAGCAGCGAGGAGTTCCGTCTCATGGAAAACCAAGTATTTTTTGCGTCTTTCAGAGACAAGCTGAAGGAGACCATTGAGAGTGAAGTGAAGAGAGATATCGAGGAAGCGTTTGATGGGCAAGAACAACGAGATGCAGAAAGCGTGTTCAAGAAAGCGAGAGATCAGATTTATCACAAGAAATCCTTGAAAAAGGTTGGGAGATTTTCCAGGCTGAACTTTCATGAAGATGGTCATTCCTCTCCTAGTAGACTTGCAGACTCGAGCTTTTGAAGAGCCCGTGAGAGGGAGGGACGGGGAACCGAGTGTCGTTAGGAACGACCTGAAAGTTTTTTCTTTTGGTTTAGTTTGTTTTTCTTTTTTCTTTTTTTTTTTCTTTTTTAAAATGTTTTTTCTTTTTTCTTTATTTCTTTCTTTCTTTCTTTCTTTTTTTCATTTTTCATTTCATACCCATTTCCTCACAAATGATATGACTAATGACTATTACCTGAAACCTTGTAAAATACGACCGCCTTAGTAATTCCTGACCCTATTAATCCGGCCACGACCTTTTTAATCCAAACTAATAAACCTATATATTACGATCGCTCCAGTAAGATAACCCACCCTATGTCCATCCCAATACGACTAATAATACTATTACCTGAAAGCTCTTAAATACGACCACCTTGATAAATCCTGATTTTATTAATCCGATCACGACCTTATTAATCCGACCACGACCTTTTTAATCCGACCACGACCTTATTAATCCGACCACGACCTTATTAATCCGACCACGACCTTATTAATCCGAGCATGATAAACCTTTATATTACGACCGACGATAATACGAACATACATTCATTCATCTCATGCCATCGACTTGTTTTTTTTCCAGCCGTATGATTATGACCAGATGAAACCACGCCAAGCATAGGACACCTCACATCAACTTAATTACGTTCACTTTTCATCCTCTAAACTGAGAAGCATTATCACTTGCTTCTTGCATGAAATCAGTTTACTTCCGGTTTCGATATATTTTGTAACCTTTACAAATTTGCATGCTCATCACTTTTTTATTTTACTTTATTTTTTCTTCACTTACCATAAAGGTAGTCAGCAAGCACTCCAGGAACATGATCTTGCATTTTTAAATGAACTGAGGTTGGATTTACACAAATTTTTTTCTTAAACAAAATTTCTCTACGTCCACTTTCCCGATGTTCGTGTCTCGGACGCGTATTTCCGGTTACGACTGCTTTCCGAGACGTTTGGCGGAAGAAAAAACTTGGGTGCGGTTGGCTTCCCCCTTCGCGCCAAAACGAATTAACCGATTAAAAAACCCGGAAGTTACGTCACAAAATAACAAGTATAAAAAACCTTTGACAAGAAAGCGAAATTTTAAGAAAGTCTAAAGGGAGACCTACGTTATCTTTTAAAATGTAATTGATTAAGTTTTCAAAAGCGTTGCAGACTGAAGGATAATATTCAATGAGTGAAACTAGGGTCAAACTAAGATGAAGTTCATGAATTTTTTATTTGAATCGACTGACCTAAGGGTGATTCTTGTCTAATCTATTGTAATGTTTGTCTAGAAGTATTTCAACATGTATTGCACTGGATTTCGTTGTCTAAGGCTAGTAAATCGTGTTAACTAAAGAAATAGAAAAACGAATGCATGAATGAGAGTATGAAAGAATGACTAAATGGACGTATGTATGAATGAATGAATGAATGAATGAATGTATGAATGGATGAATGAATGGATGGATGGATGGATGGATGGATGAATGAATGGATGAATGGATACATGCATGCATGAATGGATGAATGAATGAATGAATGAATGAATGGATGGATGGATGGATGGATGGATGAATGAATGAATGGATGGATGGATGGATGGATGAATGAATGAATGAATGAATGAATGAATGGATGGATGGATGGATGGATGGATGAATGGATGAATGGATACATGCATGCATGAATGGATGAATGAATGAAGGAATGAATGGATGCATGAAAGAATGAATGATTGCATGAATCGATGGATGAAGGAATGAATGAATGCATTAATGGATGAATGGAAAAAGAATGAATGAAAGAATGAATAGATGGATGAATGATTGAATGAATAAAGACATTAAAAAAATAACGAATGAGTGAGGCTCGAGTGAATGAACGAAAGAATGAATGATTCAGTCATTTAAGTCACTTAGATATTGATGTAAGTGATAGCTGACTAGACAACCAGTTGAAGAAGCAAAGAAAGGAATGATGAAAGAAAATGAAAGAAAAAAGAAAGAAAGCTTGGATGAATGAATCATGCCGGCATTAACAAACGTTCCAAGTTTCAAAGTCATCTTAACGGTGGTCAGTCGAATCACAATATACAAAATTATGTACCATGTATTTATCAAGTAATACTTATAATTCGCAGACTGACTGGAGCTATCCATTGAGTGGACTTCAATAATTCAGCATTTGAACATGACTTTTTTCTGGTTGAATGTTGGTTTACTACATTACAATTTTTTAAAGATTCATAGTCATAGTAAACTCACGCCCAATGCAGTGATATGTTGATCATAATATCCTAATTAATGACATTTTATTCAATTCTAGTTTTGCATATTTTAAAAGATGTGTCAAAAGATAAACAGAAAAAATAGCCCAAAGCATTGCATTATGAATTTTTATTTATTTAAACAATTTACCAAAGGCAGGTGATAACGCAATATAGACCATTAAGTCCCCTACAAGGCGTAGCCCATGTAGAATACAGTCATTTGAAAAAACGTTGTCGCTGAACGGGTCCGCGACTACACGACTGGACCGAAACTGTCATCGATTTACGACTTAGAACCAACCAACCAACCAAGCTACCTACCTACCTACCTACCTACCTACCTACCTACCTACCTACCTACCTACCTACCTACCTCCCTACCTCCCTACCTCCCTACCTCCCTACCTCCCTACCTCCCTACCTCCCTACCTCCCTACCTCCCTACCTCCCTACCTCCCTACCTCCCTACCTCCCTACCTCCCTACCTCCCTACCTCCCTACCTCCCTACCTCCCTACCTCCCTACCTCCCTACCTACCTACCTACCCGTACCTACCAACTTACCAACGGATCCTTACCAACCTACCTACCTACCACCCTACCTACCACCCTACCTACCTACCAACTTACCAACTTACCTACCTACCTACCTACCTACCTACCTACCTACCAACTTACCTACCTACCTACCACCCTACCTACCTACCTACCAACTTACCAACCTACCTACCTACCTACCAACTTACCAACCTACCTACCTACCTACCTACCTACCACCCTACCTACCTACCAACTTACCAACCTACCTACCTACCCTCCAACCAATTAAACCAAATCGACCCACCAATTAACCAAGCAGCCACCAACCATCTGACCAACCCACCAACCCACCAACCCACCAACCCACCAACCCACCAACCCACCAACCCACCAACCCACCAACCCACCAACCCACCAACCCACCAACCCACCAACCCACCAACCCACCAACCCACCAACCCACCAACCCACCAACCCACCAACCCACCAACCCACCAACCCACCAACCCACCAACCCACCAACCCACCAACCCACCAACCCACCAACCCACCCACCAACCAACCAACCAACCATCACCACTAAACCAAACCCATCAACCAACCCAAAAAAAGCAAACAAATAGAAAACAACCAAGGGTTTAACATAGAAACAAATATAACTGGACAAAGCAAAAACACCGGGTTTGTTTCCTCACTCTTCATGCGCGTATAGCTCCCATTACGTTACCATAGTAATAGCGGAAACCATTAGGATAATTCAGTTACACTTCACACGAAATCAGCAAAAATCTAAAACATTTTCCATCCGAATTTATACAACTATTTTGGAATTGCTATCGTTAATATTTCAAACACAAGCAAAGAGATATAGGTTAACCGAATGATGGGATATGGATAGGCTTAGTTTCTTCTTCAAAATCAATGTTTGAGGATACTCTACAACTCCTCTTTTATCAAGACATTCCGTGTCTTTTAAGTACTCGTAATAGTTCTTGCTCTAATGCACTAGAACGGTTCGATTGCACTTATGGAAAGCCTCGATTAAAAGCTTTTTAAAGGTAATTGCTAAGTACGTGACGCAGCTATCAGTGTTTATCGAGAACGAGATTTTGGATTGTTTAAACAATTATTTTTCTTCTCCTTTTTTTTTTTTTTTTTTTTTTTTTTTCCTGCTTTTTTCTTTCTTTCTTTCTCTCTCTCTCTTTCTGCCTTTCTTTCTTTCTTTCTTTCTTTCCTTCCTAATCTTCTAACTCATTTCAGAGATGTTTTGCAAATTTCAGAATTTCAAAATATCTTTTACAGACGGACAAAAACACTTGACTTTTACAAATGTTGTGACTGACTTAACTTCATGGAAAACTTAACACTAAAAAGCCCCCCATGGGGACGTCTTCAATAAAGTTGTATTTTTTCAAAAGGCTTACAAAGCAAGAATTACAAAAGTATTTCTAAGAAAAGCACAACAACTTTTAGTTTTGCAGACATGTTTCTTATTTCCGCTACCATCGTCAGTGTAAAGTAAAGAAAAGTAAAAAGTTTTGATTGAATTTGTATTCATGCATTATATTCTTACGAAGAAAAACATTGAAGGATTGTTGCACGAAATTGGATATAAATTACTTTGCAAGCATTGTTTCTTGCTTGCTTATATATTTTATAATTACTACTGAGTTGAAATTAACAGATTCTGTTTAGCATTTTGCTGTTTTTTTTTTTGTTTTTTTTTTTTACGAAATTGAATAATATCGAATAAGATTTACTTTACAAAACTAAGTTTATTCTGCAAATGATTTTTCGTTTGCTTATTCTACGAGTTAAAATTCACAGATTCTGTTTACAATTTTGCTGTAATTTTTTACGAAATTGAATAAAATTTACTTTGCAAAGCTAAATTTATTTTGCAAATGATTTTTCGTTTGCTTATTTTACTAGCTAAAATTGACATATTTTGCTGAGCATTTTCCTATATATTTTTTTTACTTTTTATCAGCTCGCGTTATCTTGAATGAAGTTAATTCATTTCCTCTAAAAAGCCACTAAAAGTGTACCAGAAGTACGCCTACTTCAACGATCTACCTCCTCCTAGATATTAAATCTTATTCCATATCTGAAAAAGAATTTCAAAACAATTCGTTTGTGGTTTTGTTCAAGATTAAAAAAAGGGCGAATTTAAATGTATAATTTGTGGTGCAGGTGACGAGCATGCGCGGTGTGGAGTAGAATTTTTGTTTTGAAGTGTGAGAAGCTAAACCAAACCAAGGACTTGAGAAGATGGAGAACTACCCCAACAACACACCTAGAAGATCAATATTCAGGGACCTTCTAATAGGCAACGAACGGTAAACTAGATATTTAAATTCTACCACTTTTATATCATTCTTGCATGTTGTTTAACCTTTATTCAAATTAGGGATTCTACTGACTTTTGCCATCTACGTTTAAATATAAATATCAGTCGTAATCATCTTAGAAATAGTTTTAATTTCGAGTATTTCCACAGTGTTTCGTTGTCTTTTTCAATATCATTCTTGCTGTCGCTTCATTTGCTTAATTCTGCCAAGACAGCCGCTGTGAAAGATATTATAACGAGTTGCAGGAGTCTGTGGCGAGATAATATTTATTTGGCTGCAGAGTTAAAGTCTTCAAGTTCAAACCTCATATACAGCTGTACAACGTAGCTCATATTCAAAAATCTATAAAAACCACAGATCGATGATTCCATAGATTCGATCTCTGTAATCTTGTAAATAATCCTTCGTCATGACTGATGAAGTTATACAATATGACTGCTGCTGTTTCCCCACCAAGATGATTTCGATAATAAGAATTTTTGGTAGCTATTTAACTCTCTATGATTCTCATAGGAGTGCCCAAGACCGTCCCATTGTACATGTATTCCTAAATTAAGAATTTTATCGGATGTATTTGAATCACATTTACACATTTACACCTATAAATAATACTACTTTATTACAATGTTTTCATTCATTTTCAAAGCTTTCCCACTTGCATATCAATCACATTCCTAGATTTAAATGTTTCTTCATATGTATGGCTATTTGTTTCCTTGGTAGTGCGATATTAAATGTTTCTTTAAAGAGATAATTTCAGAATCACCGCGATGGAAAAATGCAAATATTCGTCTCTATTTCCTTCAGGGAATTTAATTGTGAATCATCTTTCACTTGTTGAAAAACAAAAGAATATTTTCGTGGTTAACTGCATCAAGAACAACAACGTTGTCTTCGATTCACATTTTCATTACCTAATTTCGAAATAAAATTAAAATATTTGAATTTTTTCTCGTAAGATGTTTCATTTTGACATTTTTGCCTTATGATAGTTATTGAAAAGGTTTTTATTTTTGCAATCATACAAAATAAATATTGGACTCGTTTTTAACGTAGATAAAAGTCATAAATGGATTTAAAGTTAAGATGTCAAAGTTTAATTATTTTTTTTAGCTTTTAGAGAGATCTAATAACGTTTTAATTATTGTTACTGACGTCGCCGTGAGAGCATAAATTTTTTGATAAGAATAAAATCATGTCACTGGAAAAAAATAAAATATATAACTATTTTAAGCTTTTGATGGGGGAATTTTCACACTTTCGATGTAAAAAGCTTAAAACAATATTTATATTGAAAAAAATATTTATTCAGCGTTATTGTTTACTTCTATAATATTCGCGCTTTTACTCGTAGTTTTATCATTTATGATTTATACAAAGGTTCGATCCTGAATAATGTAGACGAAACCAATTAACTCATAGTAACTCTTTAAGTTATGCATTAACGTAACTGAGTTAAGACTACCATTACAATCCACCTCCAAAGAGAGTTTGTTTTGCTGTAACTTCAAAATTTTGTCCTTTTTTCACAATTCTCTTGATAGCGTAATTTTTTTATTTTTTATTTCATGATACAAAGGCTATATTTTCCTTTAAAGTTGAGACGTGTTTAGTTAACGAGACGTTCATATGTTAAATATTTATAACAACCTTGGTTATTTGTTTACCACTTTTTCAAAGACTCGAATGCCACCGACAGCAATATGTTGAAATTTGATAACATTATTAAGAATAACTTCAAATTTAGTTCCTTTTTCCAAGGGTGGTGTAGCGTTAGTACTAACTTCTTTCACTTCTGGGATCTCGGATTCGATTCGAATTCCTGGACTGTGACTCGTTCCCGTTAAAATATCAAATGTCGTACATTTTTAAAAACATTTTATCGTAGCTTGTTAACCAGGCATTCCTGAAACGACGCGCGGAATTTCGCGCCAAAAAAAACAAACAAATAATATATGTCAACCAACACTAAACGGCAAACCTTTCTCACGTTTTTTTTAATTTATTTTTTCCCATTTTATTTCTGTTTTTTTCGCTCCCATCCTTTTTCGGGGGTAAAAACTGTTGTTTATCGGACAGAAAATCAGGAAGAAATTAAATCTTGAGTTTCAAAGAAAATGTTCACTGATTGGCGGATATTCCCTGCCGTGAGGAGGAGAAAATAGTAGAGTAAAACGTAGGGTGCATAATTATGCGGTACTCATTTCTATTGGTGCATGGTTCTCGTGTCCATAGAAAGAAAATACATTCATTTCTTTGGAGTTTATTTTTAGAAATTTCACCCATGGAAGCGATCTTTACAGTAGAATACAGTACGATTATTAATTCTGTTTAAATTGCTTTTCAAAAATAATTTTATAAGGAAGCAGCATTTTAAAAGTCAGCAGCTTAAAATAATGGCATTTTCATGCTGTGCTGTTCTTTATTAGCATCATTGATATCAGAATTCATGTTAACATCAAATGTACATGTGGGGTGAAGAAACTGACCAATCAGAATTTATCACTGCGGAAGTGGATACAGACTTAAGGGGTCGTTGCCACAATCTGCATTATCGTTTAAGGGTGTAATTAACTGATGTAGTCCTGAACAGATGTTTCCTCCACCATCCCCTTTCTCAGGCCTGTTTCTGCTATATGCTCTTTCAAGGTGATTTTCTCCACCTTTGACGAAGAGATTCATTTGTAATTGACACTATTACAATATAGGTCAAGTAGCTAGTAATATAAAAGTCGCTTATGCATGTGGCCAAATTTAAGTTTTAGCAACACGTCTCTCTTCAACTAACGAGTTGTGCTATTTTTAGCATCCGCGTACAAACAATCTTCGCCATACCCTACTCCTGTGCGTCAAAAATTGTGCTTCATCCAAACCTGGAAGTAGCGAAAACATGTAAAGATTTTTTTGGGAAAAACATAAATTCCGCGTCGTGTTTTATCAGAGAACAAGATCCTGATCTTTTTGCCGAAAAAAAGTGAGAAAAATCGACGAAAAGTATGTTAAAAAAAAAAAAATAAAAAATAATAATAATAATAATAATAATAATAAATTTTTTCTTTTAATAAGAATTAATAATCTTTATTTCACATCCAATAATAATAATAATAATGAAAATTACAAAAAATGCTATACAAATTGCTGACTATTTACAAAGTTATATGTATTTAAAATCTAAAGTATTGAAAGTATTATTAAGGTAAAGAAAAAAAAACTGAGTTCAAATATTAAATTAAGAATATAGCAATGTAGGTACAAAATATCAATAAAATATGCACATACAAAGAAAAATTAAAAATCTAATTAAAATTAGCGATGGCATTGTCAATAGAAAAATCTGTGTTATAAATGTCATGAAATGTCATAATAATAATAATAATAATAATAATAATAATAATAATAATAATAATAATAATAATAATAATAATAATAATTTAATAATATAAAGGCACAAGTTTGGCAGTAACGATATACTAATGTCAATATTTTGACCAACTTTGAGACAATATCTTGATTGTAATACGAATGCTACTTATATTTTCTCCTCGATCAGCTGTGGCGAATTAACGTTTTCTCTTGGTTGCCATAGCAAACAGCCTCAGACACTAGCCTAAGGAAGCTTGCTATAATAATGATAGAGTTTTAATTGATCAAACGTTCAAATAACGAGGGGAAATTCATTAAAAATAAGGAAACTATAAAAACTAAATGTCATTATAAATGTACAATGTATCTTTTTTTTAAGTTTTCCTACAACTGCATCTCTGAAAAATAAATATTACACAAAAATAATTTTATAATAAACTCTCAATATAATTTGTCGTTTAAGGGTATTAAAATGATTTAGGGTTTTTTTTTTAATGATCAGGACAGATAAGCTTAAATTTTATTTCTAGTTTCGGTATCCAATCGTATTCTATGTTTGTCAATTTGCCATTTAATCGACACCTGTCATTCTATTTCATGCAATCCAGAACATTTCAGCAAATCTCCATACGAGAATACTAGATTAGTTCTCGTTTATTCAGTCTTATGGTAAGATATTCAAAAACGACGAAGGCTTGACTCCTGCTGTCAACATTGAAAGTTATTTGTCGTTTCAAGTTCGTATTCAACAAAAAAAATCAATTCCTTCGTTTGAGAGGCGCTGAGGATTTCAAACCTGATCAAATTGGTTCAACATGGTTCGAGAAAGGTACTTAGATCGTGTGTACATAACATTCTTTGTCGATAAGAGTAAACATCGCTTTATTTACCACGTATATATTATACTATTTCATTTCCTTTAACGACAGGGTCTATATCTGAAAAGAGCTTATTCATACTTAGAGCTTAGATATTTTTAGACCTATAATATCAGACGAACGAGAATGCTAAATATTTTCTTGAAGGGACTGATTGTTTTAAAGGCGCGTCGAGCGAAAATACATTATTTAAAGTTTTTTTTTTACAATTTGCATTTTTCATGGAGGTGTTGGTGAAGACCTGTAGATAAATATTGATTTCTACGCCATGGTTAATTCATTATTTCAGTTTGTTTCAGCTAGTATTAATTAATAAGCCACGAGGCACTGTTGTATATAGACCCCTTGCACGTGACGACGAAGCAGCTCAATTTTGAGGGCCACAGGTTTGTTAGCATATTGCTATTTAGTGCTACCCTCAGTAAATAAAGAATTTACTTACTTACTGGAGGATATCAATAAAGCAAAATAATTTCAATCTTCCGAGAATTGGAACCTATTGCTTTGTCTTCCAAATTGAGCTGTAATCCGACGTGCTGCAAGGGGTCTGTATTGGTGATGATAATGATGACGAAGACGATGTTGATGATGGTGTCTGGTGGCGAAATTGATGATAATAATTATGAATGAAGACGATTGTATTTCTTTGGTGGTGATAATAATGACTGATGATGAGAATGAAGATATTGCATTTGTTAAGGATGATGCATATGATGACAATGATGCCGTTACTGATGGTTGTGGTAATGATGACAATGATGTCGAATATGATATAATGGTGGTGATGATGATGATAATGACATGAAGATAATGATGAAGACGATAATGGTGGTGGTGATTATGATAATGATGATAATAATAATAATGATGATGATGGCAATTTCAAATATGATGATGATGATGGCATGAAGATAATGATGAAAACGATAATGGTGGTGATGATGATGATGGTGGTGATGATGATGATGGTGGGGATGATGATGATGATGAAGACAACGACGACGATGATGATGATGACAATAATGTCAAATATGTTGATGGTGATAGCATGAAGATAATGATGAAGACGATAATGGTAGTGCTATAAATTTGCTATAAATATCAATCTAAGAGATCAGGACTAAGAGATTCTTATACTCAAGGGAATGACGGGTGATCAAAAATGAGAAAACATCAAGCCTTCTAGAATAACTCCATTTCCATTCATCTATTTCATTATCGATTGATTTACCACCACCACCACCATTATCATCTCCACAAATTAAAGAAAAAAGAAACCACACAGATGTGTTCTATGTATATTTGACAAATAGCGACAGATACTGCGGAAGGTTGTTAAACTGAAAGTATGGGTGTGTTTCGCAATATACTTAGACGTAGTACAAATGACTTCAAGAACAAAAGAATGTTTGACTGCAGTCTTGACTTTGATAACTGCTATTTTGGGAACTTTTTATATTGTACTATATGTTAATATCTGATATAGGCACCTTTGCCAAGTATGTTACAGTCTGAGTCTAGGTTTGTTCTGGGTCTTCTGGGTCTTCTGGAGTCTCGGGTTTGATTCCTGGACTCAGCATCACATGTGAATAGAGTTTGTTGGGTCTCTCCCTTGATTCGAGGGTTTTTCTCCGCTATTTGGTTCTATTTTAGGGTTACTAAACTTGTCTGTAGGGTTACTAAACTTGTCTGTAGGGTTACTAAAGTAAAGGTGCTCTTTCTAGTTCTGGTATACGCTTTTAATTTTACCTCATTCGAATTTGCGTAAGGGTTTATTTAGTTAACCTTAGTCAACCAACACCCGAGAGGAATCTAATTCTTGAATCTCATTTTAATAACCTTATTTCAAAATATATTCAACGAAGTACAATATACAATACGATATGGTTGTAGACACAGATTATTTTAATAAAAATCGAAATGTCACATTCGAAGACAGTTTGTCTATCGAATATTGTCAAAGTCGGAACTTAATATGGAAGAGTAAAGCGAGAAAATGGCGTTTTCATTTGCACTATTTGTTTAGAATATTTTAATCCTGCATTTCAGGGCTATCTGTTTACTTTCATTAAAATATTCAAAAATGTATTGATACCCTGAAACAACCTCTGGGCTGATCTAAGTCAGGGCACGGCTAACTCACAGATAGAACCCTGAAACAACCTCTGGGCTTATCTAAGTCAGGGCATGGCTAACTCACAGATAGAACCCTGAAAAAACCTCTGGGCTGATCTAAGTCAGGGCATGGCTAACTCACAGATCAAACCCTGAAACAACCTCTGGGCTGATCTAAGTCAGGGCACGGCTAACTCACAGATAGAACCCTGAAACAACCTCTGGGCTTATCTAAGTCAGGGCATGGCTAACTCACAGATAGAACCCTGAAAAAACCTCTGGGCTGATCTAAGTCAGGGCATGGCTAACTCACAGATCAAACCCTGAAACAACCTCTGGGCTGATCTAAGTCAGGGCACGGCTAACTCACAGATAGAACCCTGAAACAACCTCTGGGCTTATCTAAGTCAGGGCATGGCTAACTCACAGATAGAACCCTGAAAAAACCTCTGGGCTGATCTAAGTCAGGGCACGGCTAACTCACAGATCAAACCCTGAAACAACCTCTGAGCTGATCTAAGTCAGGGCACGGCTAATTCACAGATCAAATCCTGATCCGCGAATCAAACTCTCCTGACATGTGAATCCGAGTTCAGGAATATAACTCGAAGACCCAAAGGCGAGAGGCAAGAGGCGAGTGCACTAACGAGTGTGCATTCGAGGCTGTTGTGCGCATTGTTTCTTGGACATAGAGGAATGAATTATTACTTCTGAACTGTTTCGAGCACTAAATTAGAATTGATAGATTAAAATAACAGTTATATACTCATTCAATCATATGAAAGGGTATCCATGGTTACCTAGTACGGAACCTCTCCTTTGATAATCAAAATAAATCAAAATATTTACATCGGTAATAAAAGTAATGAATGACATTATATCATATATTATAAACTAATAATAATGTATATTAACAATATATCGTATATAGAGATCTTATACCTCGTTAGATAAAGATATATTATTATTATTATTATCTTATTTGAACCTCAGGAAAATTTGATAAGTTATGATTTTTCCCTGGTAAAATTACTGGTCAGGCCTTTTCCCAATACCTAATTATAAGACTTCAAACTGTCATTTCAAAACCTAACCGAAACCTATTAACCTATGTTACGATGCTGCTTGACTTATTATTTTTCTTTCTTTTATCCCCCCTTTATTATTATTATTATTATTATTATTATTATTATTATTATTATTATTATTATTATTATTATTATTATTATTATTATTATTATTATTATCCTTTATTTCACGGCAAATATATCCTAAATAATAAAAGTAATATTGCTGATAATTAGTTGCTTCCTGCTCAAGAGCTATCCTGATGCTCGGAGAGCTGAAACACTCTTCTCAGTTTACGAGCGGTACCGGCTAGAAGTACGGTTTTCTGAAGGTCTATCATGTTGATCTTATCAATGTCTAATCGATGCTCCTTAAATTGTTTCGATATTGCTCCTAACGTTAACGATCCTATTACAATTGGTATTGTCATTGTTTTCATTCCCCACAGTCTTTCTATTTCTATCCTGAGATCTTGGTATTTATATATCTTTTCCTTTTCTTTCTCGTCTATCCTGTGGTCTGCTGGCACCAAAATGTCGATAAATTTCGACTTCCTCTTACTGTGATATCTGGTCGTCTTGCAGTTATCTTCCGGTCGGTGTAAACCCATAGGAGTTTTAACTTCTTCGTTTTCCACAACCGGTTCTGGTTGGTGATTCCACCATTTTTCGGTACAGATTTTATTATTTTTATTATTATTATTATTATTATTATTATTATTATTATTATTATTATTATTATCATCATCATCATTATTATTATGATTATGATTATCATTATTACTATAAATACTATTATTATTATTATTATTATTATTATTATTACTATTATTATACCAATAAGTTTTAGCCGTAGCGTTTACACTAATTTTTCCCATTTAATAATTCTTCATAGTTTTGAATGAGGTGTTGAGTGTTAAAGATGAACTCGATTATTCTAACTTCTTCTGGTGTTCAATCAAGACGACAAGAACGATGAAATTGCAAATCACCACCAATTAGTCTATCAATAAGTCATTAAGAAGACTTCAATATTTTCAGTTTTATTGTTTAGTAGTTGCAGTCTCAGTTCCCACATGTAGTGTAAACGAGATTATTATTCCTCATATTCCTCATTCACGACAAAACAGGGAACAAATCACACACAAAAAATCATAATTATCTTGCTCTATCAAGAAAATTCTAAAGATTCTTGAAATTAATCCTGTGAAGTCGTGATCAAAATCCTAGAACCCCCCAAAGAACACGCAGTCATGAGTAGAAAATAACAAGTGAAAAAAACAGATGATTAATCTTTCTGAGAATATTAGAAGGATAACAAGACCTGCCGTGCCAAAACTGATTATTTATTCATGTACCTACCAAAAACTAAAAAACAAATGCGAAATAATCTCTTATTTATTTTGGGGAAATTTTGCTTTTGAATCTATCAGAGTATAATTCACATAATATCTGGTTTCTGGTTTTTGTTTTTGTTTTTTGTTATTCGAACCCTTAGCAGAAATGTTTTAGTTCACGTTATCGGAACTGCGTACTGAGTTTTCGACAATACAGCTCGATAAAAATATGATATTGTGGTGTTATCACTGTAACTGATATTGCAAGCAAAACACTTCATTTTATCGATGTCTGAATTCAAAACAAATAATTCCCTATGGCATTTTTCGTATTAAATGTAAAAATGTTCGTATTTAAAGACGAAATGCTAACCAGAAAACTTAAAAAAAAAAATGAAAAATTGAAAACTGGTTAAGTAAAAACTTCAATTTTTTAAAACGAATTTCAAGCCAATTCAAAGTCCAAGCAAAAAATGGCTAGATGCTGAAGTTTTTTTACAGATTAGAATCGTTTTCCTTTGTTTTATATTTTAAAGTTTCGAGCGGAAAATTGCCGAATAATGACCTATTTTTTCTATTCAAAAAAGGTGACTTTCCATCCTCGCAAATTTATATTATTTCGATTTAGCTCGTCTTAATTTATTCCTAACCTCGAAGCACCTGTCATTTTGTTGTTATGGCATTTCTGATTGGTTACCAGACTACGGAAGGTCTTTTCGTTGGTCGCGTCTAGTAAACGCGGGTTTTCAGCTGCTCGCTCATTTGCATACATAATTTATTCACACAACAGTAAGTTTTAGAAAGAGAAAAGTCAGGTTTGACTCAGAATGGCGAACAGTGGAAGATCTACAGGAAATCGGACAGCATTCGGAGTTCCAAGGCTGTTTCCTCCTCTACCTCATCAACTAGCAAATCATCCAAGGTACCCGCCTAATGAATCTAAAATTTCGTGTCGTGAAAGTGCGTGAACGTGCTATTTGCGAGATATCTTTGTATATACCTATACTTTGCAAATATCGAGGACTCCATATCGAGGATAGCATTTCAGGAAATTTGTCCTTTCAGAATTTATGAAAATTACGAGATTTTAAGAATGTTTCCCCTAGAAACCTTACGAACGCAGAAGCTGATACGATAACTTGTTTGGCGCTTTTGAGGAAAATTAAAAACGACTGAGATGGGATTTCAAGATGAATCGAGTGCCGAAAGTTATGCTGTCGAAAAGTAAATTGTTAACTTGAGGCAAAAAACATTTCTTCGGTTTCTCGTACAGAGGGAGATATCCAGTTGCCTTGAACCGGTCGGTAAAATGCAAATAATCAATGAAAATATTCAAATAACATTTTACAGAATTTGCGTATTCTGTTTATCAACGTTATTAACGAGTCTTCTTTAATTCTTGTGCGATCCGTTTTTCCATTTCTACCGTCTATTTTTAACGCTACTTTATCCTCAAGAACTCTATTCCTGTCAGTGCTAATTGTTCGTAGATTTTATAGAGCAAAACCTCCATCATAAGCTAGAAGGATCTTGAAAGCTATAGCTGGAAATTGAAAGCCGGCCAGTGTGAGTTCTGTTTTCATATTCATCTATCTTGCAAAAAGTGTTTACCTTTGCTGTTAATAATAATCATAGGTTCTGAAATAGAGACTTTCTTCTAGAAGTCTCTGTGAATATATGTTTTTGTCAGCTTTTCTTCCAAGTAGTAATTTAGTCGAGGGAGTGATTTTTGTTAGAGTTTCGTTAGCTTAATATTTTAATAATTTTGGTTGTAAATGTATACGAAATTGATATTATACACTTTGGGATAAAATATGAAACGAAATCCAATATTTAGAAGACATTAAACGTTAAAGATTGAATGTGTTTTAAGCTACAAGGAGAGCTATTTAGATTTCACAAGTTGAAACACAGATTTGAAATAAAAAGTATCATTTCCTAGTTCGTAATAAAATTTTCTTGACTTCGACAGTTTTATGAAATAGAAATAAAATAGAATAGCGACACCTCGGATAATACAATATGTTAATTGTTTAATGCTTTTAACCAAAAAGATGGCAAATGTTTACCTATAGGATCAGTCGTCTGCGAAAAGGAATTGAAGATTTTAGTTTTGGGCATTCGCTGTCTCTGAACAGAAAGAATAAAAAAAATAAGGACTAAACGGAAAGGAAATAAAGAAAACTGCTTATTTTTATATCCAAGATAGCGAAGCTGGAATATTCTTATATATTAATCGTATTGAACTCTTTCAAAATACAATTAAATATGGTCACCTTTTTATTTACTCGATTATGGTTGCTATAGTAACACATGGTTTTACACATCTCCATAGTAACGACAAAATACTATCATCTCTTCACTATCTTCAGCATTCAGAATTTTTTGTCCTTTATTTTTCTTATCTTGTTGTGATAATTTAGCTTCATCTGATTTTTTCCTATATTATAATGCATTATTTTAAACGATAAAATTATGTCAGGTTACACAAACTAAATCAACACTTACGAGACCAAAAACATAACTTTTGCATGTGATTTTGGAAGAGTTAAACGTTAATAACGCTGTACACGACAAAAACATTTCAGTAAAATAGCTTTGAATTGAATTCTAATGAGGAAGTGGAAATGAAATTGTGTTCCGTTGACACTTTAGGAGCTCACGCTTGCTCGTTCAAAACACCTTTAAACAATAGCAAATTCAAAGTGCGAAAGATTTGAAATTCAATGAGAAGAATTCTCAATGCAACCATCTCCTTATTCAAGTCTATAGCTAAGTGCAATGACTCATAGAACTGAGCTCTTTTAATGTTCTAAAAGTTTCTATAAAACGACCACGGTTAATAGTCTATTAACCATGAAACGACTTTGACAAGTTCAACCGCAGTCTCCATTTCAAAGGCAAAAAAAAAAAAAAAAAAATTGAATGAAGAAATGGAAATGGAACTTCCATGTTATGTTCACACTTTAGAAGTTCACATTTATTCGTTCAAAACACCTTTAAACAAAAGCAGATTCAATCTCAATTAAATTAAATGCGAGAAAGTCTGAATGCAACCTTTTCTTTACTCAAGGATAGACAGTCTATGGCTAAGTGCAATGACTAGTTTACACCCACAACTATGAAAATCTATTTTTTGAGATGTGCAGATAAGACTAACGATCCTTTTAAAATTAAGTTTGACAAGTTTGCACTCTCTATTTCAAGGCACAGTGGTGTACCATTCCAAGGCGTCTGATTCATTGTTATTTCTAATTCCTCTGCTTTTAAAGGCGCCAAACGGTCGGGAAACACTAAGCATTTTGGTTGTTTTTAAATCATAGTTTTCTCAAACGACGCAAGCATAAACGTAATGAAGGAAGGAAGCAAGGAAGGAGGGAAGGAGGGAGGGAGGGAAGGAAGGAAGGAAGGAAAGAAATGATAGAGAGAAAGTAGATGGTTTATTGTTTTATTCACTCCCTCACTAGCAAGTTTAATTAAACCAACTTCGAGTCATATCTTATTTAACAAACGGAAAACGATGAAATGCCTTCAGCATTTTTTTAACAATCAGCTATCTATCGCAAATAGCGTAAGCTTGATTATACCATCCGCAGTTAAGTCGATCGGTATTCGTAATTGCGGTTTAAGACGCATATATAATTGATGATGAAAATAGCAATGCCTTGAGCAACGTGCCATTAAGCGATCAATAATGAATGTGCCAAAGCCATAATCCTAATCCTCAACACTGATCAAGATCGATGCGACGCCTATTCGTAATAAATCGTAAAGCCTACGTATAGACGACGTAGCGATGAATATGTTCGTCGCCTGAGACAATGAAATTTTCTTACGAGGCAGCTATACTGACTGGAAAAATAGTTTCAACTGTATACGTTCTGAAAGTGCTTCAAGAAGAATTCAAGGCAGGCACAACTGAGATACAAAGATATAATTTATTCATTATTGTGGGAATAAACATGGCTTTCGTAAAGAGTAAGGGCCAATTGCAGGCCTTATTCGTATCTATATTCGTATCTCTTACACGCGTGTTCTCCGGCTTCTTCATTCCGATCTTCCAACCCGGCTCGAAAGGCCACTCATCGAATCCATTGCTAAAATTATAGGTTTTTCTTTGCTTGTTGTTGTTCTTGTTGTTTTATTGTTGTTGTTTTTATATAATTTTGTATACTAATAACATACATGGCTTATATGCTTGGCTAATACTAATACCATTAATAACACAGGGCAAAATAACAAATTTAAGTTGCATTAAAGGACCATGAAAGTCAATTTAATGGGGTATTTAAGTTAAGTTTAATTTTTTCATTAAATTTATTAAGTATAGGTTTCCTGAGGCTTTAATGTTGTGTTTAAATCTCTTTAATGAAGTGTTTTCTCTGGCTACTTAAATTCACTTAAATTCGTGTTTAATGACCTTTAACCTGCTCACTTAAAGTTTACTTAAATATTGGTTTTATAGTCTTTAATATATTTTAAAGTATCATGAAATGTGTATTTAGTAGCCTTTCATTAATTACCTAAAGAAGCAGGGAATGTTCCTTTAATAAGGCTTTAAGTGGAGAACTAAAGACTTATATTTTGCTGGTTTTTGGTCTTTAATTAGTACTCATAATTTTATATATAGTTGGTTTTATTTGGCTTTACAGAACATTTAAGGTTGATTTTGTTTCACTTTATTCAATAATATAGAGCAACATATTGTTTTTACTGGTTACTGCTTTCTATACATTGAATCATGCAGTTTCATCAACTGATCGATCATTCATAAACTTCATTTGTGGTATACATTTAGTTGTATTTAGCAACTCTTGTCTTGGTCTTGTTACGGAAAACCGGCTTAGGCTACTTGGATTACTGATTGCTTGGATCTTGAACGTTGGCTAATGTAAGATCTTGTTTATTCTTCATCTTTCATATCTTCTTTCTCTTCTAGAGTTCTTCTTAACCGGCATTATTCTGTAAACTCAAAAGCGAAGAAGCAAGAGTTAAATTAACTGTGTTAAATATACGTTACGTTACGTTCACTTCTCCCGCCCAAAATATAGAATATACCGGCACTGAACACAGCTATAGTTTCTTTCTGATTATCTACGCGTTATTTATTCATTGTCGGAATTATTATCTTTCTTACCTTTCGAATTTATAGACTCGAAGCCAGCAAATCGAACTTCTTCAGGCTCTCCTTGTTGTTCGTTTGCTCTCCATACGTATACACTTTCCGTCTATCGTAAAGTATCGTTGTAATAATTACGCTCAGGATTCGAGCGCGGTTTAGAGTTTGAAATCCAGAAGGATTGAATTACTTAGCCAATCATATGGACAGAGGCACAATAAGGCATGTACTGTGCTCGTGATCAATGTCAATAAAATGAAATCCGATAAGCCACAACAATACGCGCGAACTTCCCGCCAGTGTAATAATTTACTGAATTGTTTATAGTTTAGATTATACGGAGTTCCGTCCAAACTACGGCAAAATGCCGGCTTGTTCTATCTTTGTGTTATTCAAAGACACTGAATGGACAATGAGAAGTTCTATTCGAGGTACAGCTCACTTAGTTTTCGTAATCAAGCTGTTGAACTCGGAATATGCGGGTTCTTAGCAGCGGCATTGTGCGAGTACTTTATAGGGCTTGCTTACAATAGGTTTCGTAAAATGAGGACTGCTGACTTCGACTATAAAACAACCCCAAGTTCATAATCAGAAGAAGAACAAAAAGTTAAGATATAAACGGGAAGCACACAAGGAGGTTTCGAAATCCAATGTAGCCTGAGAAACCCCGCACACAGCTTATGCGGGAACGGATTGCTTGGACAGTAGATTACATAAACAAGCCTCATGATCAGTAGCGGGAGACTTTGAAGATATAAGGTAAACTTGTAAGTTAAATGATTGCATATATATAACTTAATGGTACTGCGATACCGTATCTAGAACTGAAAACTGTTTAATGGTGAGTGGCATTTATGTTTGCGGTTCAAAGATATCAAGGATGCGTTATCCTAGAGGAAATCAGAAGGTATTTAATGTAATGATTAATAGTAACTTAAATTCGTCTTAAACTTCTACTTATTATAACTTTAGGTTTACTTAAAGTTAAAGTAAATCCGTTGCCTGATCGTGAGTTTCCCTTCCCAAAAAGAAAGGCTTTACTGTACATTTAAAGTTAAAGTAAATGTATGAAGGACTTTACATAGACTTTAATGATATACTTAAACCAATTAAATCTCTTTACACATTTACGATACCTTAAATCTGCATCTTAAACTTACTTAAATCACTTTTACGTAAAGACTAACTAAATATTACTTCAAGCTAACTTTTTTCTATGTTTACCTTTAAGGAGATTTAAGTTAGTATTAAAGCTCATGTTTAGATTTAAACAACTTTAAGGTTAACTTAAATTCCTTTAAATATATTATTTCATCCTGTGTAATATATAAATAATAGAACCAAATGGTCGAAGCAGCAGAAACTTGATAACAATTTTGATGAAGATCAGAAATACTTTAATTTTTGACATGTTTCGACGTAGTCAAACGCCATCATCAGAAATGAATGTTGGAGTGCAGTACATAACTATATATAGAGTGAATTAACAAAAGATATGAATAATTAACGTAATATTAAGTACAATAAGTGTGAAAGAAAAAAAAAAAAAAAAAAAAAAAAAATTCTGACAATAAGTAACAATTATAAGGATAGTTTTAAGTTTCTCACTTTAACTTAAAACTATCCTTGTAATTGTTACTTATTGTCAGAATTTTTTTTTTTCTTTCACACTTATTGTACTTAATATTACGTTAATTATTCATATCTTTTGTTAATTCACTCTATATATAGTTATGTACTGCACTCCAACATTCATTTCTGATGATGGCGTTTGACTACGTCGAAACATGTCAAAAATCAAAGTATTTCTGATCTTCATCAAAATTGATATAAATAATACTTATGCTCTGGTTTGTATTCAGTCGCTTGAATTTCTAATTTGCTTTTCAATTTTAATTTACGGCGTCATTTTGAAAGCTAGGTAACCAAGCCTTAGTATGAAAGTGAGGTTGAACTTTGTCCTTCAATAATTGAGACCAGGAAAGCCTCCTCCGCAGGCTACTCCATGTATCTATTCTCCATACCGGAATTGGGATCCCTGTGTTGAAATATATGGCAGAGAAGAACTAGGGTTCCTGTCCCCTTCGTTTTTTACTTCCCTCCACAGGAAGCCCGAGAACCCCAAAGGAGATGCTCATGAATAAAACGAAATTAAGTATTTAGAAATTTAGATCAAAAAATCAAAATTGTCAATAAGGCTTAGTTTCAATAAGAGCAAGGCTGGTTGATTACTCATTTTTAGTTTTCATTCGGCTACTAAGCTTTCAACTGCATCATTTCTTTAAACAGACTTAGCTTGGCTACCTCCCTTTCATACACAAACTTGGTCACTCAGTTCATTTTCATAAATGAGACTTATCTTGACTACCTCACTTTCATTACTAAACCTGGTTAGCTCATTTTCATATATTCACCATTTTCCATACATCGGTTCACTGGTCACAGACAAAGCATTCAGTTGAGGCTTCAAGGTAGTATCAAAGGATTATTCAAATTTGAACCTTGCAGCCTCGACTGAATGCTTTGTGTTTGACCAGTGAACCGATGTATGGAAAGTGATGAACAAACTCAGCACGACTGCCTCGCTTTCATCCATAGACCTGGTTACTCAGCTCATCACAGACTCAGCTTGACTGCCTCGCTGTAAACAGTAGATCAGACCTGGTTACTCAGACTTAGCTGACTCACTCAGCCGTTTTATCCATAGCTCTTTCAAATAGTTCGGTCCTCCTTGGCCGGCTTTTTTTTCAATTCAAACTTTTTTTTTTATCAAAAAAAACTTGGTAGCCACGACAACCATTCTTATTGAGCTAACAACCTCATTCTCATCCATTAGGCCTGGTTACCATTTTCACTGATTTCATAAGTAAGGCTCGGTTACCGAGTTCAACTGCCTCGTTATCATGTCAAGGTAATTTAGCAAATTTCGATTGCTTCATCTAAAATAATTTTTTGCAATTCAAGCGATTGTAATACAAACCACTTAACTGCTCAAACGCTGATTCATTTTTATTTAGATCTCAAAAAGACGTAAATGAAAGCTCGGGAAACATGGATGATCCAACGTTAGTGTTTTGTTTTTTCAGTTATTTATTTTGTTTTTTATTTTGTTATTTTAGTTTTGCCTACTTTCGATATTTTCTTCGAGTGATTAAACACCGATCCGAGAGAAATCGAAATTCCACGAATTTGATTTTTGCAACTGCATTCTTTCATTAAACCCCTTGCAGCACTTCAGAATGCAGCTCAATTTGGAGGAGAAAACAAAAGTTTCCAATATTCTCAGGAGATTTAGATTCTTTTGTTTTGTCCTCCGAAATTGAGCTGCTTTGACGTCACGTGCAAGAGTCTATCCCGGAAACAGAAAAGACGAAATATTTTAACTTTTTATTTCAAATATCTTTTTATATTTTAACCTTTACAACCGTTTTTTCGATTACGAGATTCAAATATCTATGTAGCTGGAACAACTTCGCGTGGTGCTTTGATCCATATTTCGCCACATTGCTGAGGTTGCTGAAAGAAATTAATGTCATTCGCACAGGATCCCTGTGGTTTATGGGCTTCCTTTGTTAAATACCAGGTTACTAAGTTAAATTCAAGATCGTGGAAAGTTTATGCATAGGAATATTTCATCGCTACAATATATTTGTTTTCATTCAAATTTTCGAGAATTTACCGCTTTAAATAGCAGAAAAATCACCAAAATGGAATCTACGCTCACTTCCACATAAGGTAATATATGAATACAGAGATGTAAACCGTTCAAACGATAATCTTATTCAAGTGAAAGTTTGATATCGGGGGTCAGTTCATGGAAAAGAATGTGTACAACATCCGCCAGAAACAATTACAGTGGACGGCATTACTGCTTATCCAATCATAAATGCTATACGACGCCATCACGAGCATGGTATACGACAGGTTCTTGTGGTAATTTTTTTTTTATCAGAATTTTTTTTATCCCCCAAAAAAATCTTTGTTGTAAGAACTTATCGGAAATAGCTCACAAGTACCTTTGATATTCTGGTTGAGTGATCACACACGAAGCAATTCGCCAATTGCAAAACGAGTGGGGGCTTGGGGGCGAGTTGCGACCGCAAAGCATGCATGGATTGTTTGGCTGGACGAATTCGCCATTGCTAGTTAGAGAACATGCCTCAACATTCAAATTGCTGTGTTCCTGGCTGCACAAATAACTTTAGAAACGCGCCAGACATCCAATATTACAGGATTCCTAAAAAAAAATTTTTTTCCCTGTCCAGCCAAACAATCCATGCATGCTTTGCGGTCGCAACTCGCCCCAAGCCCCCACTCGTTTTGCAATTGGCGAATTCAAAGCGTGGCTCCGTAGAATTAAAAGAACATATTAGTATTACTCCTAATTCTTTCCCCAGAGGCTCGTCTTGAATTGCTTTGTGCGTGATCACTCAACCAGAATATCGAAAGCTGGCTATTTATTATGCTTTTATAGATATAGTACATACATCGTACCCGCTAATTTAAGTGGTTTCTAACACAGCGGATCTGAAACTAGAGAATCAACCATTTTAACATCGATTATTTGATCATTTTTTGGACTCGATCGGATCTTATTTTGCTTAATCACTCGACCAAAATATCGAAATAAGGTTAATATATGCATGCATTTTGTGATCGTGTTTTTTAAAGTTGAAACAGGTGAAAATATCGACAAAAAACCAGTCATGAATGAAGTCATTTGATATGTACTGTAGTAGACCTCTTTACCTTGGGCGTAATGTTTTTCCATTTCAGACCACGTGTCATTCTCTTGAGAATGAGATTCTTTGTTTGAATTGTATCCATATTTGTGTTTTCTTATGCGCAACCGTTAAACAAAGAAATGATACTCAAGGGATTGACACGTGGTCTGAAATGGGGGAAACATTACGCCCAAGGTAAGCAGTTCAATACATATTTCATATCTGGTTCTTTGTTATATATTATTTCACCCTTTTTTATTTTTGTTAATTTAATATTCATCTGCGTGTTTAGTGCTAATTTTGTTGTGATGTTCTTGCTAATCTTAAACTTCATATTCAATTTTTACATCCCATTCCATTCTCAGTCCATCTTATCCCATCCATCCCATTCCATTCCCAGTCCATCTTATCTCATCCATCCCATCCTATTCCATTCCCATCCCATCCCATCCCATCCCATCCCATCCCATCCCATCCCATCCCATCCCATCCCATCCCATCCCATCCCATCCCATCCCATCCCATCCCATCCCATCCCATCCCATCCCATCCCATCCCATCCCATCCCATCCCATCCCATCCCATCCCATCCCATCCCATCCCATCCCATCCCATCCCATCCCATCCCATCCCATCCCATCCCATCCCGTTTCATCTCATCTCATCTCTCCCTTCCATCTTATCCCATTCTTTCATATTCCATCTCATTCAATACATTTTTCCTCCCATCCACACTCATTCACTTCCATTTTATCTCTCGGAGTCTTATTTTTATTCTTGTTTTAATTATTTAACATTTTTTTTAAAAAACGTTTTCAACTTCCTCTTTTTTCATGTACATGCGAATATTAATCCCAAATAGTTGTATTCACATGTTAACCCCATATAACAGCTAACACTCATTTCACTATTAATTCATACTACCAAAACAGGTAGAGTGTGAATTTGACTCGTCGTGTAACACTTGTTTGACTGTACATTCGTGAAGTCTAGTGCACACATTCCTGAGCCCCGAGCGGCTAATTAGCTTTGAACATGCTATTCAAGTAGAAGTAACGACCAAATTCCACCATGAACTTCAAAGCTAACTAGCCGCTCGGGGCTCAGGAATGTGTGCACTAGACTTCACGAATGTACAGTCAAACAAGTGTTACACGACGAGTCAAATTCACACTCTACACCTGTTTTGGTAGTATTCATATGTTAACCCCACATAACAGCTAATATTCAATTTCCTATTCATTCATATATCCATTTCTGTATCTCATTTCTTCAGTGTCACTGTTCTAATCGATGGTCGCCTTATTCCCATTAATATCACAGCTCAAGATGACTTGTTAGTTCATTATTCATCATGATCATGTTTTCGAAAATTCCACAATATGCCACACCTATCATATATGTCACGTGTCTTCGGGAGCACAAGGGTGCACTAATTTTGCACTTTGAATAATGCTATTCCCTTATTGGTTAGCTACGCGCAAATTTGACCAATCGAAATTAAGTTCCAAGTAATCATGTGACAAAGTCAGCTTAATTCTTATTGGTTAATTTAAATACCTAAGTTTCTCCTAAATAAACTGGCTATACTTAAATTCATTCAAAAGTGAAGTCTAAGTAATCACGTGACAAAGTAAAGCAAATCCTCCAATCAATATCTATCGCATTTCTGATTGGTTCATTGTCGATTGTCTCCACCAATCAGGAATGAGGGTGACTTAAATAGAAAATTACAGTAGATTGCGTGCGCTTGGAGCGAATAATTACAAGTGAACGCTTCAGAAACTTAATATATATTTAAAAGTAGTTTGTCTTCTCTTACTAGCGATTACTTAATTTTTCTTATTCTTTTCATATTTCCTGAATCTTTGCTTTCTTCTAGATTTTTTTTTATTTCCTGCGTTAATGATTCTCGAGTTTACTTACATTGTTGTCCGTTTCTATTCTCAGTTTTCTTCCAGCGAATGAAGGAAATCATTACCAATAACGTTTTTGTCTCTATATTTCTTTTCTTTCCTTTTTTAGTTTTTCCAGTTTTCATTATTGTGTTTTCTTTGTCAGTTTTTCTTGATTAGTTTCCGTCAAATTTATTCTCTTCATGCCTTTTCAACCACTCTCGCTAATTATCTTCATTGTTTCCATCCTTTTTGTATCTTTCGTTTTATCAGTGTTTGCGTCATTCACCTTTAATTCACCTTTTCGGCGCTAGGCTTTCACGTGGTGAATCGTGTTACGGTCACCAAAAAGTTCGGACATTGTTGTTGAATTGCCACACGATCGTACTAACTTTTATACAATTTATTGACTTGATTTGTTTCTTTTGTTCTCAAATTTTTATCAAAACTTCTTTAGAAATAAATTATTTAGATAGTTTCACTAAGATTTTGAGAACAGAATTAACAAATTAAGTAGATAAATTGTATAAAAGTTAGTACGATCGTGTGGCAATTCAACAACAATGTCCGAACTTTTTGGTGACCGTAACATGATCCACCACGTGAAAGCCTAGCGCCGAAAAGGTGAATTCCCCTGAAGTATCCTCTCTCTCCATATTAGATTACCCGCAATCGTCTTATTCATTTTTGTCGCGCTCTAAATTCTAATTCATTTCTTGCACCCTACATTTAACTAATCTTTCTCCTCCTAATTCTAATTTGCTGAAACTTGAGTCAATATTTTTTCCAGCATTCTTTTCTCCGTTTAAGAAGCGAAAGAAATTCTTAATCAATTTATACATCAATATGGCTTACTTGATTTTTTTAATCAATTTATCAACCCGTTCTTTCATCGTAACCTAATTCTCAATATTGTCTTCTTTTGATAGAAAAATATCCAGCAATCATCTTAAGAATATAATCCCACCAATACGAATGAACCTATTCATTGAACAATATTCTACATTTGAGATATGATACATAATTTGTGGCTTGTCGAGAATTTGACATCTGAATCTTGGCTGAAACCATCGGGTGAAAACAAAAAAAAAACACGAAATGTCAAGACGAAGATACCAAAAAAGGGGATAATTTTGGGCCTTGCGTTTAATTCTTTTTCCCAAACAGAAACATTCTAGAATTCTTTTTAGCTTTAGGATTCATTAAGATATTTTAAGAGCAGTGCATCTAAGTAGTTTTTGAGCTCTCTTCCGGGAAGCGCGAATGCTTAATGAACTTCTCCTCAATACTGTATTTACATACCGCACTGGTATGGATGGATACGATACTCTAAATAATTCAGAACAGTCTCAGCATTGCCTGGCGCGATTAACCATCATTCGCGCAATAAACAATAAAGTAGGCCTTTACAGCCTATCGTGAAAATAATACTTAGATTTTAGTCTAGAATACTAAAAGAAATTATTAAAAAAAAAAAAATCTCTATCAATAGCTTTTGCATACGGTAATTCATATACGCACATGTGAGCGCGCAGAAGAGGAGGGAATTTAGCACGGGTTGGCTTGCAAGATGGCGCGTCCGCCAAAAGAGAAGTATTTGCAAGTGAACTGGTTGAGTACTAATCAGAGTGGTGTTGATTCTCCACGTCCTAGGTACAGATTGAGAGATTTACTTTCTTCAGACAAAAACAACGATGACAAAGAAAGGTAAGGTTACGTTATTGATGGTTAACCGAGTTCGTAAATAATAGGATCCATCGAATGAATAACTTCAAAACAACTCTACACTCCGAGATACAACGGAGTTCCTAGCGATTTATGTGACATTTTTGACAGCGAATTTTCAAGATTTAACTGGAGTTTTAAGAAGGATTAAAAAGTGGGGGAAAAGAGCTTTATTTTTTGAACAATTTATCGTAAGCTTACGACATTACTTTTCACTTATATTTACTTTCGGTCGCAAATTTTGAAAACGAGATCATACACTGCCCTTAAGATTAATTTAAAACTGAATCCCGGTTGCTAGTTATTAGAATTTATCTTGGATTGTTATAAAATTGATGTTTCATTGAAATATTTCAAATTATTCGTTCTACATGTAGTCGCTTCGAATGGTAATTAAGTGAAACCGCAACAAAGACGAAAATCGAGAAGAAAACCAGTCACAAAAAAAAATAAATAATAATAATTGAGCATTTTTACAGCTTAGTTTATCGTTCATATTGTTTCCTACTTTTGAACACATTTGTGATAAATTTATTTTAATAATATTACAAGAAAATGCTAGTGTTAAACACGGAAGCCTCGATTGTTTACTTGCTGCCATGGAAAAGAATGAATAGTGAAAAATATCTTTCAATATCGAATGATTTTTAATGTATTTGTATTCTTTTTTTGAAATTTTCTTATGGCGAAAAGCTTCATTTGTCTTCTCAAGTGTTCTAACTTCATACAATGATTTTTTCTCTAATGTTCTTTGATAAAAAAAACTCCTGTGAGGTCGAGAGGGACTTGTAGTACTCGACCATCAATTTTCCGTTTGATGGCTCTATTTCCGACGCGAGAAAAAGAATGAAAACCCCAAATAAACTAGATTCAAGACAACTCCAAATCATTCCGCTTAATCGTAGTTTTAATTCACTAGTTCCTTTATCGAATAACCAGGTTATTTTCCCCCATTTTCGAAATCCCTAGTAATTATGTAATTGAGCTTACTAACTACCCAGGTTTTTATTCATTTTACTTTATTCACGCCAAAAACCATATTTATTTCGTTGTTTTTATTTCCCCACCAAGAGCTCGTGTATTTGCATTTTGAGAAAGAGCTTTGGCACAGCATTTGGTGTTCGTAATAGCCATCTCCCCCACTGTTATTGTATGAACTAGAACCATTCGAGAGTGACTGAAGTTTACATAAGGAGATGAAGAGACGACTTTCTTGGTTTCCTTATTATCAATATTTGTCATTTTTCTTTGTTCAAGTCAATAAACTTTGGGTTTTGGATGGTAATTCGCATCTGCTCCTTTCAGAAATGTAGCTGTTGGCATGGTTACGCTTGTTAGGGCATTACTATGGATACTACAATTGGTTTACAATCTTTGAATACGATCTTTGAATATCTCTTAGAAATCTTGAATGAAAGGAATAAAATAGAGAGAAAGGGGGAAAAGCTTGTTTGAGTGACAAAACATCCAATATTTATTTCACATTCTGTCGATTTTTTGTCTTCAAAAATGCATTTATCTTAAATCGAATGAGATTAAATTTTTTTCGTCATGTTCTCCGGATTATCAAATAAAACCAATCTTGAAGATGTTTACTAAAAATCTCTCATAAATCAGACCGCTCACGCCTCATTCTTTTGATAACAGAACCAAGAATAATCCAGAAAAACAAATAATATACTGTCGATTCATCCGATGTCTGAAAACACAAAATACTACAGAAAAACAAATAGTGTCGATCCTACCGATGTCTTTCCCTAGATGAATAGAGGATGATGGTGCTTTTAATAATATATAAATTTGACTGCTATCGACTTCTGTTTTTCACTGACGTTATATTTTTCCTTTTTAGAGTTCGCGTGGAACATTATATTCACGATAAATCTTTCAAGGAGCGACTGAGATTCTATTTTGTTACAAATCAAAGATATAGTAAGTATGAACTTTGATATGGTATCGATGTCTTGATGAACTTTAAGCTAAAATCCCAGTTCACTATGCAGTATTCATTATTTATTCACAAGACATCCTTTTTCAAAGAATTTCGTATATCGTGATTATCATGGCCATGATAGCGAGAGATCGAAAACGAAATGATTTGATGCTGTTGTTACAAATCAGCTTTCCTGCCAGACCTGCATTTTGGAAGATAACTTGATCTGATCTTGAATTAAGATTAGCAGCGAATTTTCCTGCACACTCATTGGTCAAAGGGTCATCGAGGCAAATATTTAGCCATACAATTTCCGGGAGGGGGGGGGGGGGGGGGTTGCAGAGCATCAGCAGAATTCAAAATTCGGTTGGGTTTTTCTAGAAGCTGTTTCAAGGTAACGCCGATAAAATTCGACACATGAATAGTTTGAAATATGTTTGATCAATAGTTTCATGGTTTTCACGCTGGGTTATTCCTTTGCTGCTTGTAATATTTTGATAATTTTAGCAAGCACCTGCCTGTAGGGTTAGATCAAAACAGATCCATGATTAAAAACTGAGTTGTTTTGATTCAGTGTGTGCATGGAGGACGTCTTTTATTAATACTCCAGTTTCGAGTTCTCTATTGCTCAGTGTTATCCCCAATAGTATGTAATATATTCCTTAGTGACTCGTAACAGCCTGTGGTAAAAAAAACTGGGTTACCTTTTCTTATCCCATTACAATTCCTTTTCTCTTTCCATTTCAATTCATTTTCTCTTCTTGCATTTATTTCATTTTCAGGTATAAGATGGCAAACATTTCGATTCATCGTGAAAATAGTTTCCTGTGTTTTATATGTCGTAAGAAGCGTCCAAGATACAGACCCTGACACGGCACACTGGTACGTTACACACACACCACAGGGGTAGGGTAGGGAGAGTGCATCAGGGGGGAGGGATGTAGAAGCGTCCAAGATACAGACCCCGACACGGCACACTGGTAGGTTACACACACACACACACCACAGGGGTAGGGTAGGGAGAATGCATCAGGGAGGAGGGATGGAGAAGCGTCCAAGATACAGACCCTGACACGGCACACTTGTAGGTTACACACACACACCACAGGGGCAGGGTAGGATAGAGGAGTGCACCAGGTGGGAGGGGTGGAAAGTGTGTTACTGTTATCCACAGGGGAGAATCCAAGATATGGTAGATCTTACACTAACTACAGGGGTAGGGTAGGGAAGTACACCAAGGGTGTTGATCTATTTCGAATCCCTGAGTCATGAAGAATAGAAAACGATACACATCTTGCTTCTTTTTTCCTTTTCAGTTTTGGATGCACAGACTTAGATATCGCAAACTCTACCAAATGGTGTTGTCACAAACCACACACATCCTACGAATAGTAAGTTCTAAAATTGCTTTGTACGCGCGCAGACATGCAGTATGATTGTAGAAAATAATTATCAATGTCGGTAATGGATAATACATTGGCAAATATAACCTTTAAAAACTTCAAATTTTGTCAAACCCTTAAATAATGTTTAGGCTGATCAAAGTCAGGGCACAGCTAACTCACATATCGAATTGGAATTTAGCGTGTTGAGACCCCGGAGAAAAACCCTTAAATCAAGGGAGAGACCCAACAGACTCTACTCGCTTGTGATAGTAAGTCGAACCCAAGACCCTAGAGGTTAGAGGCGACTGCGCAAACGCTACACCACCCTTGATTCACTAGTATGTATCTGACTGTTATTTGTTTGTTTTCCCCACAGTAATCCTATTGCATTGTTATGGGTATACAGGGAAAACCCCCTGTGGATAATACAGGTGAGGAATAATAAGGTCAAAAAAACAATTGGGGAGGGGTGGGTTTACCTGGTGACCTTCCCATTAAATTACCTCCCCACCCCCCTTGGTAATAATGACTGGTTATCCTTTTGTCGTATTAATTGCATCAAATAATCTAATGTGATAATGTCTTGTTTCTTGTTTCAGACTATCATAGCATTCTATTCTTTGTTTGATACTTTTATTCATTGTTATCTAAACAAGGTAAATTCATTATAGCATTCAGTAATGAAATATAATTTTGTTCATTTGTTATTCCTCTTCCCTCCTTCTTTTCCCGTTTGTTTCCTTCTTTCTTTTCTTGTTTTGGGTGTTTTCTCCGCATATTAGTCACCCACTCACCTAGACTTCGACCCTCCCATCCCTCCCATCCCTCCCCCTCCATCTACCCTTCTATCCCGTACCTATATCCCTTCCTTCCTTCCTTCCTTCCTTACTTCCTTCCTTGCTTCCTTTGTTTTTTCTTTCTTTCCTTCTTTCTTTCTTTTTTCTTTCTTCAATAACATTTATGCTTTCTTTCAGAGTTCAATAATCAGTCAGATAATTAACATTCGTATGTTCCTGGAGGTTATTCTATCAGTACCCTTCGTTATATCGGTACGTATGCCAACTAGATAGAAGACAAAACATGTTCCAACTTACAGCAATGACAAAACCGTTAAATAGTAAAAGATCGACTGGTCGTGCAATACTAAAGTATCGGGTGGTGGCGGGTGAAGAGGGGGGGAAGGGGGAGTTTTCTTTAAGAAATTCATAATAGAATAAATCTCTTTATTTAAGTGTCTAGTCGTTCTAGCGCTTTCGCACTAATAGGGGACACTTTTCACTCACACTCACTACCACTACATTCAGTATTTTAATTTAGAGTTACTGAAGATTATTTGTAAAAAGTGATATGAATTTTTGCTTTGAGTGTGATGTTACGAAAAACAAAATGCCTTATATTCAACTGTTCCATTTCTTTTTAAGATATTCTGGCCAGAAGTTAGAAATCTTTTCATTCCTTTGTTCCTCAACTGCTGGTTGGCGAAGGCAGCACTAGAAACAATGTTTGTAAGTATATCAATGTGTTGGGCATTCCTCAGGCTTTGTTATTTGTCCTTTTATGTTCGTTTGTTATGATTTTTTGTTAATTCGATCAGTGTTTTTGGTGTTAGTTAGCATTTATTGGCTTTGTTGCTCAGCATAAAATACTGTAGCAATTTGTTCATAACTTATTACTTGCACGGTGTGCCTCATGCTTTATTTTGAGACCTTTCTGAGCTCTAGTGATTCCAATTGTTATACCAGTTAAATTTGAAATCATTACTTGTACGGTGTACCTCATGCTCTATATTGGGACCTTTTTAAGCTCTAGTAATTCAAAAATACAACTATTGCTCCAATTTGATTATAAATCATGAATTGTACGGTGTACCTCATGCTCTATATTGGGACCTTTTTAAGCTCTAGTAATTCAAAAATAAAACTGTTGTTCCAATTTGATTATAAATCATGAATTGTACGGTGTACCTCATGCTCTATATTGGGACCTTTTTTGAGGTCTATTAATTCGAAATTTTTCTTTTTTGTTTATAATGTGCCTCATGCTTTATTTTGAGACCTTTCTGAGCTCTAGTAATTCAAATTGTTATACCAGTTAAATTTGAAATCATTACTTGTACGGTGTACCTCATGCTCTATATTGGGACCTTTTTAAGCTCTAGTAATTCAAAAATACAACTATTGCTCCAATTTGATTATAAATCATGAATTGTACGGTGTACCTCATGCTCTATATTGGGACCTTTTTAAGCTCTAGTAATTCAAAAATAAAACTGTTGTTCCAATTTGATTATAAATCATGAATTGTACGGTGTACCTCATGCTCTATATTGGGACCTTTTTTGAGGTCTATTAATTCGAAATTTTTCTCTCTCTAGAATGATTTACATAGACTAGTCCTTCGACAGCAATCAGCTTTATCACAAAAGTTACTTATTCTATGTGGTACTGTCTTCTGTATTTTATTTACGAGGTAAGAATTAAAGATGTTTCGCTTTTTGCAGTATCTTCATATATATGAAATGAACAAGGAAAAGAAAGGAAAGAAAGGAAAGAAAGGAAAGAAAGGAAAAGAAAAATAGAAAAAATAGAAATGAAAAATAGAAAAAAAGAAAGAAAGAAATATTAGAACCGAAAAAAGAAAGCAATGTTGGTCCAATAATTACTTATTTCATCCATTTTTATTCGTGTAGTGTATGTGGGATTCATCATTCTGAGCGTGCTTCAGGAAAGTGGTCGTTCTTCGATACAACGTGGTTCGTGGTGGTGACGTTCAGTACAGTCGGTTATGGTGAAATAACACCAAAACACTGGACGACACAGACATTTGTCATGATTATGATCGGTATCGCTCTTGTTATGCTTCCTATCGAGGTTTGAATTAGCCAATAATATAATTCATCTCTAACACGTTCTGCGCATGCTCAGGAAATTGGCGGGAAAATGTTATTTAACCATTAAGCTCTTTTTGAAATACACACTAAGTTTTATGTCTTCAGAACTCGACACATCCACCGCGTTTCCCGCCAAAATCTTGTGCATGCGCAGTTCTATTGTACCTTGCTTATGAGATATTTCATTCAGGTCTTATTTATAAACTTGAACAGCGTCATGATCACTATACGCTATTAATTCTCTCCCACCCACCCCTCTCTCATTACAAAGCTTGCGAATTGACTACGACTACGAGATTATTTCTTTTTTTTTAAAATATACTACTACAAACTCGTAGTTGTCCTTATATTGGTTCAACTGTTGTTTAAGAAATGTGTGTGACAAATAGAGGATGTAGTTGAAAATGTTTAGAGACAAACTTCGTAGTCGTACTCGAACTTGTAGTCGTAGTGAAATCGAAAGCTCCCTATTTATATGAGGGTAGCTACTTTAATTTAATCATATAAATCAAAAGCTTTCACAAATCTCATGGTTTTCATGTTCTTTCCCAGCTCGAGCAACTGGCCTTCCTGCTGTTCAGCAGACAGAAAGAGGGCGGGGCCTATAGTACATTATTGGCGGGAACAACAAGACATGTGGTCCTTTGTTCAACGACGTTACGTGCTGTTACAGTTATTGACTTCTTAAATGAGTTTTACGCTGATCCCAAAATGCAGGTAATTCCGATCAACACTGAGCAGAGCTACGGGAAGTCAAAGTGATCCAGATTGCTATATATCTTGCCGGGTTTGCCCCAATAGACCTCTTTACCTTCGTTGTTTGTTGTGCCCATTTCAGACCACGTCATGCCACTCTTGGGAGTTGATTCTTTCATGTGTAAATATTTTAACAAAAGAACATTTCTCAAGGAAATGTCATGTGGTCTGAAATGGGCAATTTGCGTACGAAGGTAAAGAGGTCTATTCAAAATGGTCGCCGAAAACCGTGAATTGGCCTATTGGCCTCGTTTGCGCGTTTATCACCACCAGTCTCTCCCTCTCTCACATCATAAACTAAAAAGGAAACGAATTTGAGACATTTTCTTGTCATATTTCAGGATGTTCATGTGGTATTGTTGTGCCCATCTGAACTAGACAGCACTCTACGTATCTTACTACAAGTCCCTGTCTGGGCTCAGAGAGTAACGTACCTCAAGGGTTCAGCCCTTATTGATGAGGACCTTATACGAGCCAGGTATGTATGTATTCATTACTATACGGGAAAATGATTCTTGAAAACCCCGGGGGAGGGGTGGGTTGGGCTCTGCCACATTAATTCTCCTCAAAACAAGCTCAAATTTCGGAAGTTCACGATTTTCTTAGACGCATAGTAAAGGAAATGACAAGAAAAAGTTAATCATAAATTACAATAGTAGATTTAGCGAAGAAAAGCGGGTTTTAAAAATTGTTCGATCCGAAATCCACTTAAGTGAAGTCCATTCCAAGTGGTCATTCCAGGGTACGATTCCGGATTTTCCAAATAGAAATATCGCGAAATTCAAGATTTTGTTGTGAAATATTTTAAAGAAAGGTACCAAGGTATTGCTACTGTTATTTTTTAGGGTAGAAGCGGCTGAGGGTTGCTTTATTCTTGCTGACAGATTTGCCGCAGACCGCGAGGCTGCCGTAAGTAATTCAGTCTACTAATACCTATGTACTGATTGCTCGATTGAAACCATGTTTTATTGGTACCTCGCATATGCATAGAGTATTCAATAAAGTAGAAGAAAGAGCAAAAATAAAGGAAAGAAAATTTGATATTTTGGGTGTCATATGTGGAGGGAGGGGGGAGTTGGAAAGCACGGCAACGGTAACGGTGAGAGCGCTCGCCTCTCACCAATGCGACCCGGGTTCGAGTCCCGCCGGGCTCGGTGTCGTATGAGAGTAGAGTTTCTTGTTGGTTCTCTCCTGTGCTTCGAGAGATTTTTTTCGATTCTCCGGTTTTCCTCCCTCCGCGAAAATTGGAATTTCAGTGGACGAATAGCTACTCTGTAGAGATGCCACTGCTAAATCCCATATTTTTATTTCATCTTAGAACCATTATTAAAATACTATTTATGATGTTTGTTTCAGGACCAGCATACTATTCTGCGTACTTGGGCCGTACAGGACTTTGCGCCTGCCACAGCCTTATTTGTACAGATTTTAAAGCCAGAAAATAAATTTCATGTCAGCTTTGCAGGTTGGTCACACGACTTTTGAAATTATCAATTGATGACAAGGATAAAAAGTTTGATACTTGCATTTGTGCTTGCGCTTATGCCTGCGTCGTAGTGAAAACGGTATTCCTGTTTGTGTTTTGTGCTTGCGACGGTGCTTGCGTCGCTAGTGAAAACCAGGTTTTAACATCTTGAGACGATAAGATGCCCTTATACAAAGAGATATCACCCATCATTGCGTACAACACCATCCGCTTCGCCCTTCCACTGATCAAAGTTGTGTAATAGAGATATTTCATCGCTCAAAAGATGAAGAATTATTTTTGAATTTTGAAGTAAGGGACAAACCAACCCAGGGAGGGCTGAATAGAAAGACGATCAAATTGTTATTAAACGTTTTCGTTGTGCAAGTACATTTTCGGCAGGGATTGTCGCAGATATTTCATTGGCAATAAATTATCAATAGGATTATCGGTACTACTATAGATATAGATATATATTTATCTAATATTATCCTTGATTGCAGAACACGTGGTATGTGAGGATGAGATCAAGCACGCGTTACTAGCGAGCAACTGCGTGTGTCCTGGTATATCAACCTTTGTAACACTACTTCTACACACCTTACACGAACAGTAAGTGAAAGAATGTACTGGGAAAAGAATGAAAGATCAGGGGAAAATGTCAAAAACCGATTTAGAGAGGAGGGGAGGAGAGGGGCGAGGTTAACCAGTGTTCTCTGGAAATGAAATCCCGGATTTTGTCTTCAAATATCTTCGAAACTAAAGACCCGTTTATACGCGGACGTATTTCATTTGAAACCGTGTTTTTCCCCCTACTCGGTTACACCTTGCGCATGACATCGATTGAATATGTATTAAACCGTGCTGTTTTGAAAACGCTGTCTAAGACCGTTCTCGTGTAAACGCTCTGTAGCCGTAATGATATCATTTTTGACCCGGTTTCAAGTTTATGAATCCGTGTTCAAATGGAGTATTTCAACAGGTCTTTGATGGGGGATGTATTTACCGGTACCTCCCACCTAAGAGTCATTAAAATCGGGTCTCAACTTCGAGTGACTACGGTTGTTACTATGAAAAATGTACTGCACAGACCGTGCCTTGCCGTGACCGTGTCAGGACCGTGCCATGTATGAAAACATTCGACATTCGGTGCCATTTTTGCGCGGCGCCATAACCGTTCGGTGTGCTGTAACTTTTCCCACTCATACGAAATCTACTCTATTCACACAGCATTTTTGTGTTTGTTCTTCAGGCAGGGTTCAGAGAATTGGCACGAAATGTACGGCAAATGTTCTGGAAACGAGATCTACGACATTCGCCTGGGTGACAGCAGAATCTTCAGACCTTACGCGTACAAGAGCTTTACACACGCTGCCTTCCATGCCCATAAAAAGTAAGCAGAGGGAACTACGTATAACTAACATGCGACTCAATGGGGCCTCTATGTTTTTACAGGGGAGGGGAGGGAGGGGGAGAAAAGGGGAGGGAGAGGGTGGAACATGTGACAGGGACATGTGAACAGGGTAGTATGGGTGTCATACGCTGCTAACGCGTCGTCTCTCGCCACTGTGGTTCCAAAGTCTTGTGTCACTGGTTCAAACCATGCAGACACCATATGTTAATTGAGTTTGTTTGATGTGTTGTTCTCTTCCTTGCTACAAGAGTTTTGTCCAGGTACTCCGGTTTCCTCCCTCAATAAAAATCAATATGCGTTGGATGAGCGTTGTGTGCGTAGAATATAAGGCGCATGATTAACACGTGACTTAGTGGATTCTTCATATAAGGATAGTTAACACGTGACTTTATGAATTCCACATAAAACACGTGGTATGGAGGAAATTCCATATTAGGGATTAGTCACGTGGTTTTGTGCTGTTTCCATATTAGTACATATAACTAACACGTGACGTGTCCGTGGTCTATTCTAGGTACGGTGTTACTCTAATAGGCGTACGTCGTAGTGGGAAGACCTCCCGCGTCATGCTCAACCCAGGCCCCTCTCATATCATGAACTACGATGATCGCTGCTTCTACATCGCCATCTCCAGTGAAGAAGACACGGCGTTCAAAAAGTACCAAGAACCTAAAAAATCCAGCCGGTTAAGTAGTCAGCGGTTAAGAAACCAGTCCTTTATCACCGCCAGTTCGGTAGCACTGGAGCTGCACTCCGAGACCAGTTACAGTGGAACAGATAGATATGGAGATGGTGAGTATCTGGATGCTGATTGAAAAAAGACGTTCGAGTGTAAAGAGAGGTTTCACATCAGCTGTAGTGCAGGAAGAATGGAAGAATGCCTCAATTGTCTTGTCCTACAACATACATGCTTACATGAAACTACTCTATAATAATAGCTGTGATGTTTACTGACAAAGACATTTCCAACTATTTCAAAAGTTTTCGCGCCATTAGTTAATTGAGCGTTAGTCGTATCTTTTGCGTATGTGTACATCCGGGATGTTCAGTGTTATTCAATGCGCATGCTTAAAGTGGTTGTAAGTTCCATAGTTGCATAGAAAGGCATAGAAATTTCCTTGTTTCAAATGACGTCATTTTCTGTCTCGTGCAGAATGTTCATGAGTTGAATCACAAGTTTTCAATAGAATTCTTTCTGGCCGACAGCACGTGGTGGTCAGTGTTTGGCCACCATTTGGAGCAGATAATGAGATTCAAAGACTTTTATCAGCTCATTGAAACCCAGTAATAAGAGGAAGACAGAACATAAGAGATCTGAACAAAATCTTGTTATTTTTTTCTTCAGCTGCAGAAACATTGCGCCTGAAACAACTTCAGCAACACCCAAGTAATGGACTCAAATATACTACCCCTGCAAAAGTCGAGGTTGAAATAGACTCCCCCAAAGATGACGAGAATAAAAACGAAACAGATGGCATTGACTTGGTTGATAACCCGGAGAGCAGTATAGGACAAGGACGAAAGGAAGTGACCTTTGATATCGGTGACTCCAGGAGATCGTCCATATCTACGGGATTTGTACCTGATGAATCGGACATGGAATCGGAGACCGGGATTGAGATGGAAGACATGCCAAGCAGAATACCAGAGTAAGCTATAAATTCATAAACTTTGTATTTCATTTTCCAGTCGATTAGTGGAACATATTAGCAATATGACGCACGGAATCGTCGTCGCGACTATTTTGGCGGACATTATTCAAGACGTTTCCATGGCAATCCATTGGCACGTGCCCTTAAAAATGTCCACTTTGACATAATTGACGTTCACCAAAACCCTATTTTGTCACAAAGTCAAATAGTACGATTACGTGCGTCTGTTTACTATTACAGTCAAAGTTAAGCTTGCAATCATTCTCGTTAGCGACCAGCCCTAGTTACGAACACGATTTTGAAACCCCGTTTTCTTTGCCGCTTATGAGAGCACATTCTCGTTAGTGACCAGCTCTAGTTGCGGCCATTTTTTTCGATTTTCCGAGGTGGTTTGGCGCTTACGAGAGCTTTGAATGTCATTCATTTTTGAGATTGTTTTATTAATGCTTGCCTAGTAAAGGTGATCATAGTTATATTCTTCATGTTGTACTGTTACAGTTATCATATTGGGGTTCTGCCTGTTTCTCCATACATTGGACGCACTCCCATGCGATGTCATCTACTAAAAACACCCAAACCTCGATGTTGTCTCAAGCTCTATGAGGTAAGTTCGTTTTTCTGGTTGATAGAACTGTTTTCGTATGACGTTATTCATGCACCTTCTGTATGGGAGGACTGAAGTCGCGGACATGCGTATACACAGTGCAAAATTGCGCGCAATATTACAGGCAATATTGTTGGAGTAGGATCGCAACACTGCGTGCAACAAATTGTATCGTGTGAAATTATTTTGGAAGGACACACAGTTCAAAATTGCGCGCAATATTACAGGCAATATTGCTGAAGTAGGATCGAAACACTGCGTGCAACAAATTGTATCGTGTGAAATGGCGCGCAACATCATTTTGGAACGTAGAGGATATATTTTGTTCGTATTTCGATTGCCTGCAACATTGCGCGCAATGTTGCACCGTGTGTCCGTAGCTTGAGCAACCCTGCGTGATTAATAAAAATACATTTGATTTTGTTGTTTATTTTCTACAGGATTGTGCTCACAGAGATCCAAACGACCACGTGCGCATCCAACATCAGCAGCGTGGAGGTATTATCGTATCATCACCAGTGGCCGAGGCAGGGCTGTATAACTTTATCCTTCCCTTACGAGCTTATCATCGACCAAAGATCACCTTAAAACCTATTATTCTTTTACTGGGGGAAGAGTAAGTATGGCAGCGGTAGACTGGCTTTTGTACAATATGCGCGCGCTATGATACACCGCGTATATATATCCGTGGCTTTGCTCCTCTTCCGCGGTGATCGGTCCATCCATCTTCTAATTTAACCTAGCGGTAAAAAAGCGCGCACCTCTTTAAAAGCCTGGTTCACACGGCGTCGTAATTGTGGTCATAATTAAAACGAGATGTGTGAACCACAAAATTTTAATCATAGTCATAATCATAACGATCGTTTTTTCATTTTCTTTTGATTATGACTTTGATTATGACGTTATTTTGACGTTATGTGAACCGTGCAATCATATTCATGATCACAAGAAAGTGAACAAGTCATGACGGCTGCTATTATTATGACCATGATTATGATTTTGCAGTTCACACCCCTCGTTATGATTATTATTTAACTTGAAGTTGAACACTTTAGCCCAAAAGACTATGCAATTCTTCCTTGCGTGTTCGAAGGCTTTTTTTGAGAGCGCGCACTCTATTGCGCACAAAATAGCAGATAATTATCTTTTGTCACAAAAGCTCATGCAAATAACCTTTTTTTTTGAAGGCCAAATCAAGATTTCTTAGAAGCTGTATGCCATTTCCCCATGTTATATTACATGACGGGAACTATAAACAGGTAAGTATATAATAATAGAACTCTTTACGTGTCATTCCCTAGAGTATCATTTCTTTGTTTAACGGTTGCGCATGAGAAGACACGTGAATGTGGATACAACTCAAACAAAGAATCTTATTCTCAAGAGAATGATTGACACGTTGTCTGAAATGGGAAAACATTGCACCAAGACAAAAAAAAGCAACGAGCAACGATGTAACGAGGCTAAAGCTGCTTTCTTTCTCATTTCTAGTCTGGATAGTCTCCTCCAAGCTGGTTGCCTTACTGCAGATAGCATCGTAGTTGTTGGACAGAGATGCGCAACTCAGTTCTATGATGAAGAGCACATGGCAGATGCAAGCATTATTGTAGGTGTACAGACAATATACAGGTACGTAACGTTGGAATATGTCTCTGATGATCATTGAATGGAAGGAAATGGATCTTTCAATATAGGGGACGAGAGAATGGGAAGCTGAGAAATGTTGGCAAGAAATAATCATAATAAAGAAAGGAAGGGGAACTGAAAAAGGAATGAAGAAAGAAAGAAGGAAAGAAAGAAAGAAAGAAAGAAAAAAGGAAAGAAAGAAAGAACGAAAGAAAGAAGGAACGAAAGAAAAAAGGAAAAAAAGAAAAAAAGAACGAAAGAAAGAAAGAACGAAAGAAAGAAAGAAAGAAAGAAGGAAAGAAAGGATCAAACGACCTAAAACTTGGGATCAACCGAAAAGGAAAAAAGCGAAAAAAGGAAAAAAAAATTGAAAGTGGAATAGAAAGGAAAACTTGGAAGGCAAATGCAGACTTGTTGCGTTGAATTGGCTAAAAAAGACTTGCACTTCTGGATATTCATTGTTTCCCCTCCTTATCCTAGGCTGTTTCCCGCGGCAACATTGATCGTTGAACTAACTCACGCTACTAACATGAGGTTCATGCAGTTCAAAGCTAATCAGACGAATACCAGCACGGAATCTATGGCAAGCCTGCGAGAAAGCGTCAAGGTATCTGTCATTCATTCTTCGTTCCATATCTTTATCCTTAAGAGGAGCTTGTGGTTCGGCTTGTTTTCTTTTCTCCAGTTGGCCTCTTTACCTTGGGCGTATTGTTTTCCCATTTCAGACCATGTGTCATTCTCTTCAGAATAAGATTCTTTGTTTGAGCTGTATCCATATTCATGTGTCTCCTCATGCGCAACCGTTAAACAAAGAAATGATACTCTAGGGAATGACACGTGGTCTGTAATGGGAAAACAGAGGCGGATCCAGGATTTTTCAAGGGGTTGTACGATGGCAAGGAAAGTGAAAGTAACGCGTAATTCTGGTGAACCATCGTTCTCTCACTGTCAGCCAGCTAATCGAAATTTATAGGCCAGGGGACTGCAACCCCTACAACCCTCCCCCTGGGTCCGCCCCTAGTCTGGAAAACATTGCGCCCAAGACAGATGCGTCCAAGATGAAGAGGTATATTATGTTCACAACACTTACTGCTTTTCTGTTTAACTAATAGCGAAAAATGAAAGAACAGAATAAGAAAGATCATCTGAACTACATGTTTCGCGAACCATTCGCAGCTGGTTACGTGTTCAGTATGAGCATGTTGGATACATTGCTCTATCAGGTAAGATCGTATCACGCACTCCCTTGCGTGACACTCTGTGACATGTTTAATCATTCACGCATTCCATAATACGTGACATGGTACAGTAAGGCCCCGTCAATTTTGAATACATTGCTGTAAGAACGAATCACGGTCTCCCTTGCGTGACACTCTGTGACATGTTTAATCTTTTGCGCATTCCATAATGCGTGACATGGCACAGTAAGGCCTCGTCCACACTAATGCGTTTTGAAACGCTCCGTTTTTGTCTCACCAAAAATGCGAAATTTTTGCTTCCACACTAGCGTTTTTTAAAGCGTTTTCACCCGTCCTCACTAAAACGATCAAAAACGCCGCCATGTTGTTATAGGTTCACTGGTGATAATCTTCAACGGTCACGCATTCCCAACATTTGAGTGACATATTGTTCATGGACTCATAATATGTTTTCTTTATTACAGACGTTTGTTAAGGACTACATGATCACACTAATAAGCCTTCTTCTAGGATGTGAACAAGCACCTGGCTCGGGATACCTGTGTTCGGTAGGTCACGTGCAAGGCTAAAATACCTAGGGGGGTAGAGCATGGATGTATTTCGAGTTTGATAGCCGATCTCTCCCTTGATTCGAGGGTTCTTCTCCCTCTGCAAATCTTAACATGCTAAATTACAATCCAATCTGTGAGTTAGCCATGCCCTGACTTTGATCAGCGCAGAGGTTGTTTCATGGTTCTATCTGTGAGTAAGTCATGCCATAACCTTTATCAGCCAGTAGTTTGCTGTTTATCGGTAAAATTTTATGATTTTTCAGTTCAAAGTCACCTTGGACCATCTGTGGTTAGAGACGTACGGTAGATTGTTTCAGCGTCTTTGTTCAACAACTTGTGAAGTACCGATAGGAATTTATAGAACACATCATGAACAAAGCGAGGTAAGGAAATAATGCTTGGGTATATATCATGTACTCCTCACGTGAAACATCTACGAAACGCTCCGTGACTGTGCCACCGTCTAGTTCATGTGTAGTATCTATTGGACCAATCATAACAGACGAGATTAATTACTACGTGTCCTCTAATCAAAATATTCTCGAAATACATGACACTGTTACGGTCACGTCACGGTCACGTCACGGTCACGTCACGTCACGGTCACGTCACGTCACGGTCACGGTCACGGTCATGTAATGTCACGGTGACGTCACGGCATGGCACGGTCATGGCACGTGCATACTGTAGATTTCAAAGTGCTTTCCTTTCTGTTAAGACGGAATCTAAAGGAGAAAAAAAATAGAAGAAGTATTGAATTGTTATTAATATATCTAAGTAACTGTTTAAATGATATACTCTCTCTCTCTCACATAGGATGTGGAAGACTCATGTCCGCGAGGGACTAAGTTCGAGAAGCGTGATATACATGACATCATAGGAAACAGAATGAAACAGCTTGGTCTCAGCGAGCAACGTAAGTATTGATCGCATCAGCTGTTGCTATGGATACCAAGGCTGCTAAGGGATACATTTTTCTGATATAACATGCGTGATGTTTTCATAATCATAATCATTATCGTTATTGTTATCATCACCAACACCATCACCATCTACATCATCATCATCATCATCATCATCATCATCATCACCATCATCATCATCATCATCATCATCATCATCATCACCATCATCACCATCATCATCATCATCATCATCATCATCATCATCATCACCATCATCACCATCATCATCATCATCATCACCATCATCATCATCATCATCATCATCATCATCATCACCATCACCATCATCATCATCATCATCACCATCATCATCATCATCACCATCATCATCATCATCATCATCATCACCATCATCATCATCTACATCATTCGATAACAACCATAAATTTAATATCTACCATATGTATAAATGGATTAAAGATCAACTATAAATATAACAAGAACTAATGACTGAAAACTGTCTCTGATATAGACGGAAATAGGATGAGGATGAGGATGAGGATGAGGATGAGGATGAGGATGAGGATGAGGATGAGGATGAGGATGAGGATGAGGATGAGGATGAGGATGAGGATGAGGATGAGGATGAGGATGAGGATGAGGATGAGGATGAGGATGAGGATGAGGATGAGGATGAGGATGAGGATGAGGATGAGGATGAGGATGAGGATGAGGATGAGGATGAGGATGAGGATGAGGATGAGGATGAGGATGAGGATGAGGATGAGGATGAGGATGAGGATGAGGATGAGGATGAGGATGAGGATGAGGATGAGGATGAGGATGAGGATGAGGATGAGGATGAGGATGAGGATGAGGATGAGGATGAGGATGAGGATGAGGATGAGGATGAGGATGAGGATGAGGATGAGGATGAGGATGAGGATGAGGATGAGGATGAGGATGAGGATGAGGATGAGGATGAGGATGAGGATGAGGATGAGGATGAGGATGAGGATGAGGATGAGGATGAGGATGAGGATGAGGATGAGGATGAGGATGAGGATGAGGATGAGGATGAGGATGAGGATGAGGATGAGGATGAGGATGAGGATGAGGATGAGGATGAGGATGACACATTTATGGGTGATACAATAAGACATCCTTTTCACGTCGATTATTTGTTCTTAAACAACTGTAGCAGATACAGGGAAAAGACCCGGGGTATCGTTCGTCATCGTGAACCCTGTTCCAGAGCTGGTCTTACAAGAGGGTGACATAGTGTAAGTTTTATTTCTCTTCTAAACTAAATATTATATATTGTGGAATCTACATGACATTGAATACAAGAGTTTTTCACATCTTAAAGGGGCACTTGGATGAAAACGCCCCATATTTTAAAAGTCCGAATAGTTCAAGTATTTAAGAATAATATGACAATAAGTTTCAAGGCATTTCCAATTTTCATCGATTTTCGTCCAAGTGCACCTAATCTTGAAATTAAGGCTAATATCAATGGCATCCGCAAAATTAACTCCTATTTCAAACTTTAAGTTCTTCAAAAGGCTCTTTACTTGAGGCTTAATGTTTTCCTATTTCATGATCAAACCACGTGTCATTCTCTTGAGAATAAGATTTTTTGTCTGAGTTGTATCCATATTCAGTTCGCAGGAGATTATACCACCGTGCATACCACCATCCTTTCCTATGTGAATATAATGGGAACTTTTCTATCTTTTCAGATATCTCATTCGTCCCACCAACGCAGTGAACCCAAGTCAAATTTCTACAGCAGCACCTGAGAACACATCGACCAGGGGTGACACACACTTGACTGTCAGGGATACCTCATCAAGGGCTAGTCAATCCACAAAGCTGTGAAGTGATGGGAGGAGCGAAACACGTGACTGATACGTCATCCAAGTACGTTGTCCTTCTAAGGCAGGTTCTAGAAATCAGACCTCTGTCTATCCAATGAAACACAAATGAGCTTGAGAGTGGTAATCACGTGACATGTGCACTTATCACGTGATAGGAACCAACTCATTAATATGCATGAGGTAAATAACCTCAAAGTTGATGGCTTAATATGACACGAAACGATTGTATGGGTTTCCTGTGTTGAAGGCCTGGCAGCACAGCTGTCGAATTCTAGCCTCTCAAACCCGTTGCCATGACAACGTAGAGACAGCACTTCTGCGCATGCTCATATTTAAAACCACCAAAGTAGTCAGAAAGCACACTGTTGCAAAAACTTAATTCTTGACACTTGTAATTATCTAGATTCATTCAAGATCCAATTCGCGATTTCCTATTGATTGGATCGCAAGGTTCGTGACGTCACCTAGGGCTCGACCCAGGCCTCAGATTGTCTGGTTAAGCGCAGCACCATAAAATTATAAATTATCAATGAGAATTGACTCGTACATATTCAATACTTGTTTTAAAAAGTAACTACTTCAAAAATATTTTATTGACTTATTTTTTACATTTTATTTATTTGATTTCGTAGTTTTCAAGTAATTGCTTTTTTATAGAAATTTAAACGTTTTAAATAGGAAACTAACGTCATTTTAACTTGAGACATTTTCTAATAAAACCGCAAAAAGCGCACAAATGATAAAAAATAATGAGAGAAATGACACTGAAATGAGTAGAAACACTGAACCCTGTAGTGGTAGATGAATGATGAAAAACATGGAAGAGGACGATGATGTTGATGAATGATGGTATGGTATTGATGATGATGATGATAATGATGATGATGATGATGATGATGGTGATGATGATGATGATGATGATGATGATGATGATGATGATGATGATGATGATGGTGATGCATGATGATGATGATGATGATGATGATGGTGATGATGATGATGATGATGATGATGATGATGATGATGATGATGCATGATGATGATGATGGTGGTGATACATGATGATGATGGTGATGCATGATCAAGATGATGATGATGATAGTGATGATGGTGGCAATAAGGATGTGATGGTGATGTTGATGTCGTTAGTATAGTTATGATGATGATGGTTGTGGGGGTGATGATGATGATGATGATGATGATGCATGACGATGATGATGATGGTTGTGGTGATAGCGATGATCGACTGATTGTGTTGTTAAAGGTATCGTTGCCATGATAACAGATAATATTAAGTTTTATTAAATTCTCCAAGATATTCTTGTGTAATTCATTCACTTATGAATATTTATTGAAACTGTAAATACACAAAAAGCACAGGGAGCCCAACCAGACACTTTAGATCTTCACAAAGAAGAGCAAAATCGAGCAATATTTTGCAGGAATTTTTTCATTTCTTAGGTCAAGAATACGCTAGAAAACAAAATTAACAGGCCTAGAAAATAGTGCAATTCGCTTACTACAGCTCGCCCTTGTTTTTATAGAAATTTATTTTATTTTATTTACTTTTACTCGAGGTATTTTTTCCTATGTCGTATTTTTTTCATGCGAGATTAAAAATATATGATTTTATGTTTTTTACAACGAAAATTACTACACATCCCAGAAAAAAATGATCCTTAAACTCCTGGCAAAAAAACATCCCTCTGATCTGTCTCAAAATTAATGCATGCTATAATCTTTTTTACTAGACTATTCTAACTCATTTCTGTTCCCTTTGACAGTCTCAATCGACCTCAGAATTATCTTAAAAAACTTCTATAAAAATCGCTAAATTTTGATCTTCTTCGGAGACTTTAATCTAAAGTGTCATAGCTTTCTCTAAAAACCTTTTCAAAACTATTCAATATTGTCTTTCTAATTGTTATTCTTTAAAGATAGAATTGTTAAAAACTTAATGAAATTACTGCTTAGAAAACTTATCAATAGCTTTACGAAAACTAAAACAAATACAAGTTGAACTGTGTATTTTGCAGTATAAACCAATAGAGAATCAACGTAGTTTAAAACTGAATTGAACAATAAAACTATAATGAAATGAAATGACTAATATTTTAATTTAACTCAACTCACACTTTTTGCGCAAGTAATCTTAAATTTAAGCCGGAAACATATAATTTCCTTGCGATATTGTTCAATTCCGTCGATCGCACAGCTGAGGGAGTAATAAATTGATCATAATTTTGCCATGGCCAGACGAAACCCCATCATTAATAATTGTTTGAATATAAGTTTTGTGGCGCAGAGAAAATTGAACTTGATATTATTCCAGACGAAAAACTCTAAGCGCACGAGAAAATCAAGAACCAGCAACTCGACTTTCAAACCCACGACTTTGTGCTCTTTGAGGCAAACAGATTCGGCCATACTTTCTACATAGTTAATATTAACTATGCTTTCTATGATCATGAGTTCGCACTTATTTGTCCGATTGTAAGCACTTCCATAACTGCGCTATTGTATTTTGTAAAGCGGTATTCGTATAGATGAAGTCAAATATTTTTTAGCTCAAAGCTCCACTTTTTCCGCAGCTGCTACAATAATGTCCATGATATTTGCAAAGTACGCGTGCGCATCGACTGTTTTTTTGTTTTCCTCTTGTAAAAGTGACGCACAATCAACTACTTTTTTCGTAAATTTAATTATTTCTCATTAGTGCGATCTGCTTGAGTATTGAACGCGCGACAAACTTCGCCCACGACCGTTCGCACGCTCAAAAACCACTTTTATTAAACTTTATTATTATCGAATTTATCGTTTGAAAACGAGATTCATTGAGAGAAAAATACCTGAAATTTACTCTTATTCTCGCTGAAAATTCCTTCGAATATTTTACTTAACTAATTCTCAAAAATATTGTCCAAAGTGTTCTTAGAAAATTACTTCCAAAGTGTTTTTGTGGCTTTTGAGTTATGAGTTATTTCCTGTGAAGTTTAGTTTCCGCCATTTTTTTCAAAAACTTCTTCAAATATTCAAAGTTCAATATCTCGAAAATGAACTCATGACACCCCATTTGTCTTCCTTTTCTTTTCTTTTTTCTTTTTTTTGGTATTGTTGTTTTAAAAATTCTTTTTTTCTTACAAAGTTTTTAATCACATTAAGTGTCAGTACGAAGCCTGTCACAAAGAACAAAATTAATATTTAAGTTAACCAATATTTCGATCACTATCATCATGGAAGAATAAATATTGAAGTTGAGTGTAAACAGCTGTAGTTATGGAAGTTGTTTCTTATTGGTCCGATTCAAGGTGGAACTCTTTATTCTAGTTTCCTGTTGAGAACTATTTTTCTTCTTCGATGCGTTGAAAATGAACTTTTAACAACGCAACGCTCTGAACCAAAGGGGAAAAAGTTGAAGTTTGTTTGAAGAACTCTTCCGATAAAATGACGCTTTCTACTGTTTCGGTGATCGCGTCGTCATCTTTTCTCATTCTCACAGAAATCCTTATTCTATTTGGCAATATTTTAATCATCTTAGCAGTCGCAAGAAACAGGTCCATGCAGACAGTTACGAATATCTTCATCGTTAACCTATCGCTAACAGATCTCTTTGTAGCGATATTTAACTGTCCATTGATGCTGATGGCTATCCTCGCTAATGGCTGGATCATTGGTGACGTGATGTGCAAGGTTTCTGGGTTTCTTAACGTCGTGTTCTGCTGCGCTTCGATTCTTACGTTAACCGCTATTAGCATCGACAGGTAGGACAAAGTTTTTTATTTGATTGATTGTGAAAAGCCCTTAGGATTTTCAGTTGATATTCCGTAAAACGTGCAAGTTCACAAGGAATCACATACGGCGCGTGTTTGTGGATCTTCCTTGATTCCCAGACACGACATCACACACATGTGAGTGAACTTAATATTAGGTCTCGCCCTGAGAATTCGAGGATTTTCTCCAGGTTCTCTGATTTTTCTCCCTCCGCAAAACCTAACGCGTTAAATTCCAATTCGATTTGTGAGTTAGTTATGCTCTGACTTTGATCAGACTGTTTCACTTTATCGAAAACACTTGAGTCAAGGAGAGACTGAATCAAGAGAGAGATATACCTCGACTCACATGCGATGGCACCGGAGTCCAGGAATCGAACCCGAGACCCCAGGGGTGAGTGGCGAGCGCACTAACGCTACACCGCATTTGATTCCCAACGCAACTTAATTTTGCGTCCAATTGCTGGGGCAGTCAGTCCCTCAAGAGCAAGATAATACATTCATTTATAGAACTGTTTACTTCATTTGAGCCGGAGATTCCTATAATATTTTATCAAAAAAATATTTTGGTGTTACGTTTGTCAGGGGTTGCCGTTCTAGATCTGGCTGGAGTAAGAACTCTTCATATTGCGCTCTTTTCATGACGGTATCTTTCTTTATCTCCCTGTCTCTGTTTCTCTCGAGTTTTTTCACTGTACCAATCCTTGAATTTCTCTTTCTTATAACAAGCCAATTATTCAATCAATCTAAGTATGTACAGTGAACAATTTGCAGGATCTTCCAGTCGTATATTAAACATCCAATATCCTGCTATTGATTCTGTGAATGGCATTGCTTCCGATGACCCTTGTCTGAGATGACAACTGAAATTGTTTAACATTTGGTGGAAGAACTCTTTTTGTTCAAAGAATATTAAAGTGACGTATTCCTGAGTAATTAAGCTGTTTTAGACTGCTAAGTAATTGCACTAATAAAACGAAAGTCATAAAATATTGTGAAATTCTCCGGATAAAAGTGAGAGAAAAAAAAAAAAAAAAAAGAAAAGCTAAAATAGACTTTTGTCTTAACAATGCCGATTGCCACAGAGTTCGCACCTTGGTCCACATGACAAATCCTGATACAACCTCTGGGCTGATCTAAGTCAGGGCATGGCTAACTCACAGATCAAACCCTGAAACAACCTCTGGGCTGATCTAAGTCAGGGCACGGCTAACTCATAGATCGAACCCTGAAACAACCTCTGGGCTGATCTAAGTCAGGGCACGGCTAACTCACAGATCAAACCCTGAAACAACCTCTGGGCTGATCTAAGTCAGGCCATGGCTAACTCACAGGTCGATCAGTTAGAATTTAGCGTGTTAGGTTTTGCAGCCGGGAGAAAAACCAGGGAATTTGACTTGGATAAAATCCCATTGAAAATAAATAAATCCCACTATTCAATTGCTCCTACAGGTATTTCTGTATCACTCAACCAACCAAAAAAGTCATCACCAAAAACAAAGCCTTCTGCATGATCGCTACTATCTGGCTTATCGTTGTATTCTTTGGTGTTATGCCAATACTAGGATGGAACGAGTATGTTTACGTAGACGACCGCAAGCACTGCATGATATATTGGCAAAGAGGAGGCGCAGATTCAGCCTATGGCATATTTCTATCGGCCTCCAGTTTCGTGGTTCCTACATGGATAATGACCTTTTGTTATTTTAAGATTTTCTCTACTGCGAGAAAACAGGCCAAAAAGATTGCTCAGTTACGTGGTGTGAATATCGCGGGCGCGGAAGGTTCTCAAAATGCGCAGGCGCGTTTGGGTTGGTCTGGTAACAAAGTGGTGCCGAGTGACTACAATGAGTCTGATACTACACGAGGTGTCTTATCTTCGTCGTACAGGAATAATAACGATTTGACACTAGAATCTATAGGTCCAAATCCAACCGAAGGCGAAGAGAACAATACTGAAGAAGAAAAAGACCCGGACCAGCAAGAACCATCTTTTGACCAACGAAGGAACCGATCTCTGAATAAAGAAATGTCCGTTGAAAAAGATGAAAGGAATTTGAAAAAATCTTCAAATGTGACGACAGCTGTTGCTAGGGACGTAAAAGAAAGACGTACAGCTCGGGTCATCCTTATTGTGATTGGTGTATTCCAGGTAATGAAAGAATATATGTCACGTGATAGTTTCCCGCCCTTTTTGGTGGCAAACGCGAAGTAAACAGAAAGCAGACGCGTAACGTTAGTTCCATGGAAATTTTCGCCACGATGAGAACTGAATCAATACACCCATACAATAAATAGTTAACAAAACAACAACAACAAAAGAAGAAACAAACAAAGCAGGAGCAAAGACAGAAAAAGAAAAAAAAAAAAAAACAGGCAAAAAGTTTGCAAAATTTGAAACCAAAAAAGCATATCGCAAGAAAAACCCAAACAAGTAAACATGAACGATATAAGCTTTAAAAATTATATAATTTTCACGGTTAAATATCATGGCCAGCACCCAATCTAGTTCCCCCGGTTGCGAAATCCAACATTATCGCAGGCCTAGCTTGGCGCTGCTACAAAACTTGCGCTCACTCAAAAATATGGAACTCCCTGACTTTATTCAATTCAAGAATCCTAGTCAACTACAATGCACTGCGCGCCTATGTCATTGTTTTATTTACATACGAAATTTACCTTCGATTCGTTGCCAAAATTTATAAAATCTCACGAAAAGCATAAAATAACTACTTATCATTATATCTTGATGGTTTTAAAGCTTCTAGCTTGAATAACAAGACCGATGGAACTGGATTCCCAAACTTCACCCTAAAAACTGCCATTTTGCCCGACAGCGAAAATGGCGGATTGCATTCATTTCGGCGCACAGTGCATTGTAGTTGACAAGAATTCTTTAATCATAGACAGAGAGGAGTCAATATATACACTCAGAATATATAGAGGAAATTTGTAAGGCTAAATGAGCCGCCCATGTGTGGTGTTCACTTCATAATGTAATCTTTGAATTCTTGTCCAGATATGTTGGTTACCATACGCGGCATTGAATCAGTGGTCAGCATTTACAGGGACGACTCCACCCGGAACAGCTGATTTAGGAGCTTCACTGCTCGCCTACTTCAACAGCGGATGCAACGCCGTCATTTATACTAAGTTCAACCCAAAATTTAGAAAAGCTTTTGCCAAGGTACACCGAAAAAGAATTCTCTTAATTTTTCTCTCACTCTGTTTTCTTGACTTTAGTTCCTCTTAACCTTTTCCTCTTTTTTTCTTTCTTTTTTCCTCTGTCTGTTTCTCTTCCCTCTCCTTGTGAGCCCATTCAAAGGTTGATAAATAGCTGGACAGGTTTGGTTCGAAGGACTTTGAGAGCCGGGAAAGAGTCAACTCTTCATACTACGCGCCCATCCAATCCTTCTCGCAATTTCAAAATATTTATAACAGATTACTTCTTTAATCAGAAATATTTTCTTTCGCAGTTGCTTTGTTGTGGATATTCCAAGGAAACTAAAAACAAGAGAAAAACGAAAAGAATCCAAGTACAATGTAAAAAATAAACAAAAAAAATGCGCAGAAATGGCTGATCCCAATGACTTCAGCACTCGTCTATCACCTTCCAAGAATCCACAGATTTTTACCAGAGATATTCAGAGACGTAGTATGTAAATGTATATAAGATATTTTGTATTTTTTACACTAAAAATATTCAATTTTCGAGCATAAAAATGTAAATTTTTTGAGCCGAAAAAGGACGAAATGTTTTTGCGCGCGCACGCTGAGCCCACATCCTTACTGGTCAGTAACACGATCGATTGTCAAAACAAAAATGGCGGCGGTTCGAGTTGGGAGTGCCGTCAATCTCGCTGTCTTTCGTCCTTATTTCCTCCTTTAAAAATCCAAATTTAGCGCTAAAACATAGACTAGAACATTGTAATAAGATATTTCTTTGTCTGAGTCGCTTTTAGATCAACGAATATCATGTCTAGCGTATTTGTTGGTGAAGCACTTGACCCTTTGCTTCGACTGTCCGCAAGTCAGTTGGCTACAAAGATTCGTAATTTAGAAGTGACTTGTATAGCCGTGATTAACGCTTATATCGAGAGAATAAGAGCTGTGAATAAGTTGATTAATGCAGTTGTTGAGGATCGGTTTGAAGATGCTACCCTCGATGCTCGAAGGATTGACAACATGTTAAACAACATGGAACGAGAAGCGAGAAGAAGATTATGTGATTCAAAACCTTTCCTTGGAGTTCCGTTTACAACAAAGGAGTCGTTTTCCGTCGCTGGGATGCCGAACTGCAGTGGTCTAGTTGCTCGTAAGGGCTATAGATCGACAGATGATGCTCCTGTTGTTGAGCGCCTTCGTAATGCAGGAGCAATACTCTTAGCAGTAACCAACTGTAGTGAGTTGTGCATGTGGTGGGAGTCTGCTAACCGGGTTTATGGACGGACAAATAATCCTTTTGATGTGAGTAGGATTGTTGGAGGGAGTTCTGGAGGTGAAGGGGCTATACTAGGTGCGGCTGGATCCGTCATTGGTATAGGATCAGGTAGGATAATCATATTTTATGGTGAACCACAGAAATAACATTAACATTAAAGTATATACTACAAGATATAGCATTAGCATAAGCAACACACTTTAAACGAGATTTCATATCAGTGTAAAACAGTTTGGGGTGGGGTGGGTAGGTGAATTTTGGGATATTGTTTTATACCTTTGAGCAATGCATTGTGGGATACCTTGGGTATAATGCACATCTTAGAGAGGATTAATTATTTAGAGATTAGTGGGAGTTGTAAGTCCAGGCACGTTGGGGTAAGATTTCCCAAACCTTGACACTTTATTTGGTCTAGCTCTTTTCCATGTTTTTCTTCTTAGTAGATAGACAATTGTTGGCAGAAACATAAAAACTTTTTATCGATAACTCCTGAAACAACCTCTGGGCTGATCTAAGTCAGGGCATATGGCTAATTTACAGATCAAACCCTGAAACAACCTCTGGGCTGATCTAAGTCATGACATGGTTAAGTCACAGATCAAACCCTGAAACAACTTCTTGGCTGATCAAAGTCAAGGCACAGCTAATTAAGTCACAAGTCACACCCTGAAACAACCTCTGTGCTGATCTAAGTCAGGGCACGGCTAAGTCACAGATCGAACCCTGAAATAACCTCTAGGGAGATCAGGCAGATGTGTAGTAAAATATTGCTTATGATTGACTGTTTTGTTCTTCCAAACAGATATTGGTGGTAGCATCAGGATGCCCTCTTTCTTCAATGGCATCTTTGGTCACAAACCCAGTCCAGACATTGTTCCAAATGGTGGTCAATTTCCTAATGCAGAAGGACAAGAGAAGCATTATCTATGCACTGGACCAATGTGCCGTTATGCAGAGGACCTAAAACCAGTACTCCAGGTAATAAAGATTAAATATGTTCCTAACTATTTCAGTGGCAGATCCACAACCATTTCAAAGGGTTGGATATTTCAAATCCTTCCAAAGGGGCCTGGCTAGCCACCCAATCCACTCCTCTGGATCCCTTGTATTTCACTCATTTTTCTTAGATAAAGTATGGTTTCATGGTTTCATAAAACATACCTTATTATAAGAAAATAACACTCCACAAAATTAAAGTATTGGAAATTAGCACGACTTAAATTACCGTGAATTAAGGGCAAAAATACGTCCAAATGAAGAAAATCAAGGCGAATTTTATTTATTTAAAATAAATAATTTTTCAAAGGTAGATAACAGACAAAATTGCCAAAAATTCATGTCGTGAAAATGAACGTTCCACTTTATTAATGATATGGAAATTAACATAAAAAGAAATTAACACAACTTAAATTAATGCGATTTCTTGAAATTCACGTTAACTTCATGAAGCGTTAATTTCCTATAATAAGGTATATACAGAATCACAGTTAGAACTACATTTTCTGTCATTTCAAGGTGTTGGCTGGTGATAATGCAGTAAAACTGAAACTTGAGAATCCTGTTGACATTAGAAAACTAAAGTTCTACAGCATCGAGAGCTCCATGAGGAATTTCCTGGTTTCTAAAGTTGATAAAGAGTTGCTCGAGGCTCAACGGAAACTCTGCGTTGAACTTGAAAATGAATATGGAGTTACTGTTGAGGTAATTCAACTTGAAAAGTTTGATTATTCACTTCAAATGTGGGCACGGATGATGGCGACGGCAAGAGGCAAGCCATTCTGTCATTACATGGGGAATGAAATAACGCCAGTAAACCCATTTTGTGAATTCTTCAAAGCTATGTTTGGAGCTTCGGTGCACACTATACCTGCGATAGGACTGGGGATGCTGGAGAAATTTGAAGCACTAGTACCCCAAACAACTACCAATGTCTACACCCAAATGACCAGAGATTTGCGACAGGAACTTGAAGACCTCCTAGGAAACAATGGGGTACTGATATATCCTTCACACCCTACAACAGCTCTACGACACAATGTTCCGATCTTCTACCCATTCAATTTTGCGTACACTGGTATATTTAATGTCCTGTATCTCCCAGTGACCCAATGTCCCTTGGGTTTAAGTGAAGCAGGGTTGCCGATGGGTGTACAGTTAGTTGCTTCTAATGGAAATGATCACCTGACACTTGCAGTTGCCGAGGAACTAGAAAAATTAATGGGTGGTTGGGATAAATTATGTGTTGAAAAACAACTTCAACAGCAATAAGGGAAGTACAAAATAATTTTGAACTGAGGGGACAAAAGCGGGAGACTGGGGTTTGGGGTGGGGGCGAACAGCTACAGGACTAATGCAGTGCATTCATGGCATGGAATAAATTATTTCAGATGGGAAAAAGACAAAAAATCATTTCATTGGCATAGAGGGTATAAATAATTTGTGTATGAAATTATAATTTAAAATTTTTTTAGTTAATTTGAGTCAATACACAAATTATGTTATTTTCTAAAGTGCTCCAGGTTTTGACTCAAGGATACTTGAAAATCTTGAAGTTGCAGTCAGATACTTCTGTCTCTGACTTTTCTTACTTTTTATTAAGTCGTTTCAACTGTAAATCAACGGTCTTCATCAGTTATGTTAGTAAAAGCAAGAAAATTCAGAGACAGACAAAAGTATATATTCAACTTTTACTTGAAAATCAATTGATTGTTTTGAAACTACTCAATTTAAATATATAAGCAAAGGCTTATTTATAAAATATTTGGCATTATACTGTAAGTGGTAGGAATAATATATTTATTGCTTATCTATTTATTATCAGAAACAAATCTAAGAGTATGCAATTTCATTAAGTAATTATTTATTAGAATGTTATCAATGGGTAATGATTTCACTCTTTTATTTATTATCAATGAACACTGTTGCTTTTTATCTCAACTGATATCATCAAAATTAATGAGTTGAAATTAACAACAAAAAAGGTGAATTAATGATTATATTTGGTGAATTCATTTATTGTACGAGTTGATGCTTCTGTTAAATATCATATTGGCAAAATTAAAACTGCTCAGCAACTATGGCATCATGGCACTTTGCGCATTAAAATGTTATTCATCTGAAAAAAGTCGTAGTCTTTTAAAGACAGATGGTCAATATGTTTAGTTTGAACTTCCCATCTTGTAAATATCTTGATAGAACTATATCCTTGCAATACTGCAGGTTATTGGCATCACGTCACCACTCACCACTTTCTATAAATCATCAGTTTACTGGTCAGACAAAGCATTCAGTCGAGATTGTAAGGTTTAATTTGAATAATCCTTTGAAACTACCTTGAAGCCTCACTTGAATGCTTTGTCTGTGACCAGTGAGCCGATGTATGGAAAGTGAATGCATTATACTTAGCTGCTGACATATTCGGACATATCTTGACATTCTATATTCTTGCAATACCACAAGTTATGCCGTCACATGACCATGCATGCATTATACTTGGCTGCTGAAACTCAGTGTGTCTACTGTGATCTATATAATTCACTCCAAAGTAAATGACTCCTGACAGGTCTCAAAATCTTAACATGCTATATCCTTCCAATACCACAGGTTGCAGCCGTCAGATATTCAGTGTGTCTATACTGTGATCTATATAAGTCCAGTCCATAGACCTTTCTATGACAGGTCTCAAAGCCGACATAGTTATAAGTATAGCTTCTTCAGTCCGTATTGTACGACTTCCTTGTCCAGGGCAGGTGTTGATATAATGATGAAACAAAATGCTTGGGTCCGATACTTCAAGACTTTCATCTGATTCTAGACTTGCTTCTAGCCCTTTAAGACCTCCAAATACCACAAGCATGTGTCTGATTGGAAGAAAAGAAAAAAGGTCAACCTTCACCATCATGTGACATCATCATTATGGACAACCATGATAAACAGTGATATAGTCACAATAGTCACCATTATCAGACCATCACTAGTCGTCATTACCATAACTCATCATCACCACAATCAATCATCACCACAATTACCATCATCATCAGTCATCTTTGACATCAATCATTGTCAGTCATCATTGACATCAATCATGATCAGTCATCATCATTCATCACACATCAACCATCATCAGTCATTAGAATCAATCATTATCAGTCATCACTAACACCAATCATAATCAGTCATCATCAATCATCCAACAATGACCATGTCATCATCAGTCATCTTAGACATCAATCATTGTCAGTCATCATCGACATCAATCATTAACATCATCTTCTCACTATCAATATTATCATCATCATGTGGCATCATCATCACTACATCTGTTAACAACAAACCAACATTGTAATCTTAACATGTTATTGATTTAGTATTATCATTTTTCTACATACTTGAATGGTTTAAATTCAAGGGAATCTACCAAGCTTCCTCTCTCAGATGTTCCAACCATTACGTCATAACATTCACCATAAGGACACTGGGTGAAAACAGCTCCAAAGCTTGACGCTAGCCTTACAGAATAACCCCAGTATATGCCTGCTTCTGTTCTTGGGGCACTTGGTGCAATAACAACTCCTGGTAAGATTTTTGGATCTATTGTAACAACAGTGAATATAATTAGCAGCATACAGCAGTGTATTACTTTGTAGAGAGTGCACAATAAACTATTGAAGTGCTATAAGCTAATTATAATAGACCCTTTTTGTATGAGTCAAATACCACTGTGTTCCTTGATTACGGACTCATTTACGCAGGGTTAGCCCCATTTCAGTGTCAAAATATTCACAAATACCAACAGTAAAGTGAAGAATGTGCAACTTCAACAATACAAACACTTTGAAATTCCATGGACCTTCAATGGAACACATGAGTATTTACACAAAATTGAAAATAATCCTGAATACTCAGCTAAATGAGCTAATTTGTGCAAAGTCCTTTGTGTTTTATTGCTTTTAAAATAGTACTTTTCAGCACAAATAAGTTAACTTTGTCCTTTTTCATGGGTTTATTGTATGCCTCTACAACAAAGCTAGGTACACATGTCTACAGATAAAAAAAACCCAAGGAATACTTTTCTCTACCTTGTTTTGTAGTCGGCATCATCCTCACCGTCACTCTTAACCCAGGTTGAAGACACTTGTCGATTCTGACTTCTTTTCTTGTTCCTGCATTGACTAATGATCCCTTACCCTTGCTAACTGGCCGGTCCAAGACCACACCCTCACGGTACAAAACACTGTCATCCATGCGCATGTGGTGAGGACTGTCAAGAGGGTTTAAGACTCCTAAAGAATTAACAAATGTTCAAAAGTGCGAGACTAGCACTGAAGCTTTTCATGATTTGTAGCAAGCATTGGATGTTAAATCAAGGGGAACCACGGGCGGTGTACTGTAGCAGTGGTGCATTACCCTTGAACAAGAAATAACCTCAAGGCTGATCTAAGTCAGGGTACAGCTACATGTACATGAAACTCTAACACAGTTCAAATTGGAGTTTAGCTTGTTAGGCAAATTTCAAAGGGAGGAAAACTATAGAAAACTGTCATATGATCAAGGGAGGTACATAAACTCTACTCACATGAGAAGCCGACTCCAGGAATGAAACCCAAGACCCCAAAGGTGAGAGGTGAATGCATTATCACTATGCCCCCTTAATTGCCTAATTATTTAATTTTTTTTTTTTTTTTCTTAATATTGCAGTACAGTACCTGCATATTGCAGATCAACATGTTTAGGAAAGAATGACTTTCTAAGGTACTGAGGACATTCAAGGTACTGTAGAATTCTTGCAAGTTGAATGTTTGCATTTCCTTTCTTGCCAACACCTTGGAAACCATTATCTTCACTTAGTGACTTGTTGGATTCATCAAAGATGATCACTTCATCCACATTAAATATTACCAAAGCTCGAGCAATCTGTTCAAGAAATGACAAATAACTATTCAGGATTATGTTAGAGATGGTACTCAAGTGCTTGGTACCCCTTGTGAACCCCAAGTTTAATGTCCTGATCCTCCCTCCCCCCCAAAATAGTCTGTTACATGAGACTTCATTTCATCGCTACGCACAAAAGTAGGACAACATTTAATGTAATTGCATACTTCTATACATGGGATTTTGTATGTTAAACAGACACATTTGATGTGAAGCTGTCTGTTTTTTACCAAATAAGGCATGTAAAAACTTGTTTGGCAGCAAAAATTCTATGCATAGAAGTATGTCTGAATATATTAAAAGTGGTCATACTTTTGTGCGTCGTGCTGTAAAAGATATGACTTGATTATGAGTTTTTTTTTGTGGAGAATGAATAGTGCTCTGCTCAGCATTTTCCATTACCAACCTGTCCTGCAAGGTACGTCCTTAGCTCTGGTGACTGAGCATTTTCTAAGATTGATCCAGGTAGAGCAATACTGACAGTAAAATCCCTGCCTACAAACAGGAAAAAAAACATATCAATCAATCAGTGACAGTGATTGATATTATGATGCATAAATTTGTACTCTTTCATTAGTCTTACTTGTACATGTGTGACGAGTTTTAAAAACAATAATTATACAGGTACTGCAGGCTCAGCATCAGTAACAGCTGTCTTATTGTTTCTGCAATTTATCTACAACTTGAGCTTTTGGCTTCTTTCAGTCATAAGATTTAATAACTCTGAACTCAGACCTTCGTAAGCGATAGACAAAAACCACTAAGTACCTTTTCTCTGATTTTTCTCTACATTTTGACTTTTATTTGATTTCTGAGTCATTTCCAAAGTGTCTTCTCCTTCGTCTTGAAAACTCTCATTTCTTTGGCTCTCTTTAGGCTTCTTGCTCTTCATTTTCAGCTTATCTAACGCAGCAAAGTTTGTACATTAATTTGAAACTTCATCAAAACAAACAAAACTTACCACGTGGGTTTGTCTTACAACACGAAATACTAAAAATCATATTATTTTGTTACCCTTCTTTTTTCGTTTCTTAGCTGCCTTGACGTTGTCCTAAGGAAATCAAGAGAGATAAACGAAATCGGATTAATATTTTCTATAAAATTCCGCAAAAATTCCCAAAAGTTTTAAAAATCTTACTTCGTCCGCCATCTTGAAAATTAGCCCGCAAGGGATGCTGGGTAACGCGCATGCTCTTTGGTTACCTTCACAGCTGATCAGTTGATCATAGGCTCAGGATTGTAAAGAAACGTGGGAGAAAGTCCAAAAGTTGGAGGAAAAAATCGAAGAATTTGGCTGAAAAATAAACCAGTACGCCATGCCAGTCGCAGATACTGATACAGAGTAAGTTTATAAATCTATTTAGTATATAAGAGTTCGAAAATTAAAGGTATTTCGGGTCGAAAAGTTAAGAATTTTGAGTCATGAATTTGTCACATGGCGCCGGCTGTTGTCTTCAGAGGATCGAAAAAATCTTGCTTTAACCATCGTCTTTCTTCGAAAGGAATTGTTTTATTTGAGAAAATATTATTTTGACATCTTCTTGCTAACGTAAAATTGGTTATTTAATTTGTCATATGAGTAATTTTTGCGCTAGGGGGCAATACATTTGGTCAATTTTAGGACACGTAAGACCTTAGTTAGTTAGTTACAGCTTAGATCTTTTAGTGTTAAAATATTAATATTAAGCATATATTTAAGAGATGTCTAAGCCATTTGTTGATGCTCTTCCTTAGGGAGAAGCCAAGTTGGGCTGATTTGGTTGAAGAAGCTGGAGAAACTGGAAGTACTGGAAGTAAGAAATACAGAATCCTTTCCTGTCAAAGATGTACTGTACATTATCATCATTAGAACAAATTTCATGAGTATGATTGGGAAAACCTCACTGTGTCGATTAAATATCCATTGAACATAATGGTACAGTGTTCATCCATTTTCATTGGATACACATCGATTTCACATGCTGTAATTATACCTCTACAGCTTTGGTGTAATGTTTTCCCATGGATTTCAAACCCCTTTTGCATTCCCTTGAGAATAAGATTCTTTGTTTGAGTTGTATCCATATTCATGTGTCTTCTCATGTGCAACCATACTCAAGGGAATGCCAGAGTGAAAAGTTAATCGCTGGTCAGTTGCCAGTCATGATAACTGGTCTTACCTTGTTTCTCGCTCAATTTTACTGGTCAAAATGACCAGCAAGGCAAAAATCTGACCAGACATGTTCCAATTCTGGCCGGACATTGTCCGATGATTGGCCATTATTTTTTAAGCCCTGATGTGAACATATACACTTGTCTTTAGATCAACTGCCACAACGCACAGAAGTTGAAGAAGGTGACAAAAAGACAGTTACTCAATATAGAAGAAATGACGAGGGAAAACTTCTTAAGGTAAAGTTATACAGCTACAGCATGCCGACTAGACAATTTAAATCTTTAGCTAGTTTGATTTCATAGTTGGTAACTTTTTCCCAGCCAGTGGTCATGTTTCCTGTCAGCATTTTTCCAGTAGGCATTTTTTCTATGATGTGTATTTCAATATGCTGTGAATATAGTCAAGGATTATGAATTGATGCTGAAGTCCTAGTTTGCTACTCACATTCATCATTTCAGCCATAAACTGATATACTGAAACATCCTATGGGCTGTACAATGTCAGGGAATGGCTAACTCACAGATCCAATTAATGGGTTGCAAGCATTCCCAGGAGAGTCAAAAGACAAAAACATAGCAGCCATTTTGGTGCCGTTAACAATGGATGCTAATGAGAAATCTTTTGTTAAATGGCACTAACACTACCCCGAGAGGCCGCGATGATGTAACATGCAACCGAAGAATTGAAGTTTATCATGTTGGGTTTGTGGAGGGAGGAAAACTAGAGAAACCAGAGAAAAAGGGATGAGATGTATAATAAACATTTCTAAAACAATAATATTTTTTTAATGAACAGGTTGTAACAACATACAGAATAGAAACTATCAGAGTACCTAAAGACATAGCATTAAGAAAGGTAAGCTATACTCACAAATCTATCTACAACAACAACAAACATCTTTATTGGCCCTCCTTATTTTACTATATAACAAAATTTAAAAGATAATATTATATAAATAGATGGGCGCCAGCCATTTAGAAATAGCAGGGCTAGTCAAGCTAAATGGCAGGGTCAAACGGAAAATTATAGAAGGAAATGTATTTAATTACATCATTAAAATTTTTTTTTAGCAATGGCGGAAGTTTGGAGACTGTAAGAATGACAAACCTGGTCCAGACTCATCAACGACCATCATCGGTGATGATGTGTTTCTGACATTGATCTCAAGTAAAGAGGTATGATTTTGCATTGTTGTCCCTCTCCTAAATCATTGACACTGACGAGAATTTGAAACACTGTTTTATGAGAAGGAAAGTTGGCCATCTAGCATCAAAATGGTTTTTCAAACTATGAATATATTTTGGAGGATATTTAGATAAAGTTGACCCAATTTCATGTTAACTAAGAAAATTCAAATCAGAAGTCGACCGAATTTTATGCTATAAAGAACATTGTTATATGAGAAGAAAAACATCACTTTCTTGCTTTTTAAGCTGTTAATATTTCTTTAAGAATATCAAATCATAAGTTACCTAATTTTTTGTAATTTCATTTTGTTATTTTTGGTGTCAGAACCCAGATGCCCCAGAGGATGATCCACTAAAGAAACTGGCGGGACAGAAGATTGTTAGCTGTCGTATCTGTAAAGGAGACCATTGGACCACTAAGTGTCCTTATAAGGATCAGTTGGAGGTCATCCAACAACAGCTGAAAGAAGAAGAAGCTGGTCTACGTATCCTTTTGCATATACTTTATTGCTTTATCAATTATTATTACTCTATTATAGAAAACATGCGTATGTGTGCCGTGTACAGCTATAATGCACATGGAGGTTTTGTTAGATGAGTGTTAGGAGAAACACGATGCATAGCGGAGTGCTTCTCAAAACTTCTCAAGTTTTCTGCCAATCCCTAAGTACTTTGTAACTGCACACAGCACAGCAAGCAAGAGTTTCCTTTTATAAAATATAAATCACAATAACCGTTATTTTGAATAAGAATGGCAAAATTGAAGAGTACGCATGCTGTGTGCTCTTATAAAGTAGACACTCAATTGACCAATCAGAACACCGGATTCATAACATTTATTTTATAAAAAAGTTGTAGCCTTAACTTGCTCATCAGCTGGAACCCCACCTTCAGAACCAGCAAATACCCAGCCTATTAACACTACAGGAAAATACATTGCTCCTGGATTACGAGATGGAGCGAACAGACGAGGAGAAACCATGCCACGATCTCAAAGAGGTAAATTCAGAAAGAAAGTCAGGGCATGGTTAACTCAGAGATGGAACCCTTGAACAACCTTTGGGCTGATCTAAGTCAGGGCATGGCTAACTCAAAGATCAAACCCTGAAACAACCTATGGGCTGATCTAAGTCATGGCATGGCTAACTCACAGATCGAATTTGAATTTAACAGGTTTTGCAGAGGGAAGAAAAATGGAAAACCTAGAAAAAAATCCTTGCGTCAAATTTGAACATTATTTTGTTTAATTTTCAGATGAAAATGCTACAATTAGAGTTACCAATTTATCTGAAGAAACAAGAGAGTCAGATCTTCAAGAGTTGTTCCGTCCATTTGGTCCAATATCAAGAATATTCTTAGCTAAGGATAAATTCACCAACCAATCTAAGGTATTTACATCTATATCACATGTTCATTACTTATCTGTATTGAAGTTTGCACAATGTCAGTTTCCCCAACATACTTTGTACATCTAGGAGGATAATTCAGCTTCTACAGTGAAGCCAAATAAGTTAGCCACCACACTTTCTTTCCTTTGCTTTCCTTTGCTTTCCTTTACTTTCCTTTGCTTTCCTTTCATTTCATTTCCTTTCCTTTGCTTTCCTTTGCTTTCCTTTGCTTTCCTTTGCTTTGCTTTACTTTCCTTTGCTTTCCTTTGCTTTCCTTTGCTTTCCTTTGCTTTCCTTTGCTTTCCTTTCATTTCATTTCCTTTCCTTTCCTTTGCTTTCCTTTCCTTTGCTTTACTTTCCTTTCATTTCCTTTGCTTTCCTTTGCTTTCCTTTGCTTTCCTTTGCTTTCCTTTGCTTTCCTTTGCTTTCCTTTGCTTTCCTTTGCTTTGCTTTGCTTTGCTTTGCTTTCCTTTGCTTTGCTTTACTTTGCTTTCCTTTGCTTTCCTTTGCTTTCCTTTGCTTTCCTTTGCTTTCCCTTGCTTTCCTTTGCTTTCCTTTGCTTTCCTTTGCTTTCCTTTGCTTTCCTTTGCTTTCCTTTGCTTTCCTTTGCTTTCCTTTGCTTTCCTTTGCTTTCCTTTGCTTTCCTTTCCTTTCTCTTCCCTTCCTTTCAAACACCCAAATTGAAAACGTTTTTTGATGTTGAGAAATCCTGTACAAACCAAGTCTTAATTGTCTTTGATTAATTTATTCCAGGGATTTGCTTTCATCAACTTTGTATACCGTGATGATGCAGCAAGAGCTATACAGAACCTGAGAGGCTTTGGATATGATCACTTGATTCTCAACGTTGAATGGGCCAAGTAAGTTATTATTTTATTAAAAAATTTGCCATCTGGTTGACTGCCAGGCAAACTAGTGCATTATTACATGCTGATCAAGGGAAGAAAGTAATGACACGATAATTAGGCAATGTAGACTACTGTCAATCAAATAAATCGTTAGACTGGGTTTGTAATATCCTGTTTTCTCTCCTATTGATGGTAGTCCATTGTATATTAACCTTTCGTAACTTTTGTCTTGATCTGGGTGTAGCAATAAAAACAGTCACTGTGGTAATATCTAATATACTTCTTCGAATTCGAAAAACAGGATGCATTGTGGTCTAGGTTGGGTATAAGCAACACTATTTAAGGCATGATGAACCAAAGATGTTTGTGCCCAAGCTAGACCACAGAATATCACATTCACAATCTCAGAAAAGGTCCATTGGCCTTTTCTGATTTCTAAAAACAGGATGCATCGTGGTCTAGCATAGGTATGAGCAACACCATATAAGGCATGATGAACAAATGATATTTGTACCCAAGCTATACCACAATGCATCACAATCTCAGAAGTGGACCATGTATAAGATCCCCCTTTTACTGCTGTCATGTTTTCGCAGCTGGTAAGTTAAAAGAGTCTTTTTATTTTTATTTCAGACCATCAACCCAGCAATAAACATCAGTCAACCCTAATATTGGACTGATAGACACCTGTCAATCAAACAATGTCTAGACCACTTACCAGTAAAATATACTCTACGAAAATAAACCCCAATATAAATCAGTTTGATGTGAAGAAACTTTTTGTTATGATGATGGTACATACTCCCTATAATCTAACACATTGAAGACAATCCCATAAATAAGGGGGCTTTTATGTATTACCGTATGGGGGGGGGGGGTCGGCAAAATTATATGTTGTCTTTGCCAAATATTACCCAACCCTCCCTCTCCTCTAGCGCGTGGCTCATTTTGCATGAAAAAAAGACTACGTGTAACAGCGGCTTAACTTCATCAGGTTTTTATTCTACATCATTTGTATTTACTATCAATCCATTTGGCCCAGTTCCTGGTGCCTATGACATCTGTCATTGCTTCTCATGGTTGGTAACTTTATCCTCCATTAGTGTGTTTTGTTACCATCTGCCATCTGTCTCACTAGATAGTAACTTTCTCCTACCGATTTGTTCTGTTCAACAAAGCTTAGAGTGCCCTTCACGAGACCAGAGGTACAAATCCTCACCCTTTAGATGTAACCAGTCTCTCTTTTCATGGGCTACGGTTATTCAAACGGGGCTGGGATGCGCAATGCTTTTGTTTCTTCTTCTTGTTTTTCTGTTGAAAGGATTCGGAACATGTTAGGGTGTTCTTTTTTTGACACTTTAAGAGTTGTATTCATTTCTCAATATCAAAGTGACACTTTGTCCCTTTTTTCTCTCTACCCGTTTTCCTTCTTTCTCTTTTTCTATTTCTCCATGTTATACATGCTATCATCTTCTTACCCTCGACTTTGTTTTGAAGGATCTAATGTGCTTGAACAGATAATAATACTGAACACAATCTCCAGTAGTCTGTAAAAAAAAATTCAAAAGAAAAACTCGTGATTGAAAATCACTAGACTTTTTGTTAAAATACACCAACCAACTCGCATTCATGCCAAATCGTATTCCAAGACTCCAGTTGGTAGAACTTCCGGCATATATCGACACGCGTGAAAAACGTCTGCGCATGCTCTAAGTCCGCATACAAATTAGTCAAAAGCGTCTTCGTGCTATTGTAGAAATATGCAAATTTAACTTTCACACTTGCCTGAGGAATAGTCTTTACAAAATGCCAAAACTTAAAGTCAGTTCTCGAAACTTAAGGTTAATTCTTTCATATTGGCTTTATTAATACAGTATCTTGGTCTCACAAAAGTATACCCGCGAAATGTTTTGTATACTTGGAGAAAACAAGCATTTACTTTCTCACTAAAACTCTAGTAAATTCTTGAAATGCACGCATGCGCAAACATTTTTCTCTAGTGTCGCATATATCAGATTATTGATCCTTCCAACCCTTTCAGTTTTTTTCTTTGTTCGTTTGTTATTATTATTTTTGTTTTATTCGCGCGCTCTTTTTTTCCTCGTTTGTTTGTTTGCCTTGTTTTTTGTTCATCGTTCGTTCAATTGTTTGTTTGAATGTTTTGTTTTTGATTTATTTGTTGGTTTTTGTTTGCTCGTTTTGGTTTTTTCGTTCGTTCGTTTGTTTGTTTTGTTAAGAGAGAAGACATTACCTTATTTGGAAGGTTGTTTGCAATAGATTCGAACACGTGATTTTTTTTACCAGACCGCGAAAGCTTGACATACCTATAAATGTACACAGTAACAGTTTGTTAATGTAGATTTGAAAAGACTATTATACTCATTTCAGTAAAGTTAGTCACCAGAGAGGTTGACCACTCAACAGTATTCGTTCTAGAAGCCAGGGACCGCGGGGGAGGGGGGCTAACCTTGGGGATCCGGGGAAAAGCTCCCACTGGGTCAATTGCAACAGCGTTAAAGTCATGTGGAAGCTTTAGGCAACTAATAACAAGATACAGTTTTTGGCCATCTCTGACCACCTCCGCAGTCCAAAATGTACCAATTTCGATACTGATATCGCTTTATTACCGGGTCTGACTCGTTATGTAACTCAGATTAAACACCATATCGGGAATGTAAACATGAAGGAATCCTTACAGTTTTTCAAAGATATTGATCTCCTCTTTCTTCCACTTGTTGTAGAAGATGTCACTTCGTTCAAGATGAGGGGGAAGAATTTCGGCTTTGGCTGAGAATTAAAAATCTAGTTTTAGTTTGCAATTTGACTGTCAACCTTTCCTTTGCGGTTGCGCAACATCCTCATTCCTAATCTTTTTTCCTTGGAAAGCAAACTTGGAATGAGAAGATGCGTCTAAATTTTTTTGGGTATGATTTTTCGAAAGCACAAAAGCTAGCTTTTTTTACTTTTCATCCTTGCGTTCAAGAGGTTTAAAAAAACCTGTATTAGGCTGTACATTCAAGGTGCGGCCGACAGTACAACATGCGATTTTTCATGAAATGTTGCAAAAGAGATCGAACTGTGTGACTATCCGTGCGAAGTTTTCACACGGTGAGATTCGTTGCGCGCGACGTCGCAAAAGTATAGAACTCGTTTCTACTTTTTGTGACTCGCACGGGTGGTCATGATCACACGGTGCGATCTCTAATTTTTGCAACGTCGCATGCCTGTGTATTGACTTGCAATCCTCTTTCACTCTACTCTACTTACTTATCCCAATGGACTTTCTATACTTTTTCGTCTCGCATTTCGGGAGATCTTGAACATCGATGCTGTTTCTGTTCAACTCCTACGATTCAGTAATCAATAAATAAGAAATGTCTTCCATGTACGGTTCAACATGGCAGAAGGGGAAAGCCAACCGAAGCATTGATATAGGTAAACTAGAGAATTCAGAGAAAAAGACCGAAACTTGATTTTAAGTGGAGTGATTTTACTCTCGCGTTTATTCTTTTAAAACACTATTTTACCTAATTACCTTTGAACATGCTATTCAAGTAGAGGTAACGGCCAAATTCCACCATGAACTTCAAAGCTAATTAGCTGCTCGGGGCTCAGGAATGTGTGCACTAGACTTCATGAATGTACAGTCAAACAAGTGTTACATGACGAGTCAAATTCACACTCTACCTGTTTTGGTAGTATTCATATGTACCTTCTCATCCCTTCTCACTATTTCCGTGTACCTTAACATACTTCAACGACTTGATTTGATCAACCGTAGCCCATTGCTTGATTTCCTACAAATATGCAATACAAATACTCACCCCTTGTGTATTTTCCGTCATTGTTCCGTCACTCATACACTATTTCTAACTTAAGCAAAAAATTTGTTCAAATATTCTCTAAAAAAATTTTTTTCTCTTGATTATTATTCGACGTTGGACTTGCTTAAAACAGCCACTGCAACCGAAAACAGAATGAATAAGTTGGCTCTCAAGCTAGGTATCTCCAAATATTCAAACTTACAACCGGCACGGAAACTGGTTAATTCATGACGTCATATCGAATCAGAGACGTATGCGCGCTCTGTGTGACGTAATAATTATTTCATTATTGCCTAGTTATTACCATCTTTGCGTACGAAAAGACTTTTATTTTCATCTCGTTTTCTTGTTAGCTCCCGTATTCCAGGGATAATTTAATGAGTTAATTCTTTATTGGGAATTCTTCTCGGTCTTCATTCTTTATAAGAGTCTGTCCTCTCTAAAAATAACTACCAAAGTAACTGACTTCTTCTATTCTCAGCCGTTTAACTGACAAATTTAGACGAAGACTTCACACGCTAAATTCACTTTATTTTCTAGATAATTACCTCAAAGAATACCTAGAGATTTAGGCTGGCCTTACAAGATACTGGACGAGTTTCTTAACCGTTCAAAAGTTGTACGCTTAGGCGTTTCGCTTACATGGACCTGTGCTATCCGTGTTATTAATGGTATTTACTGGTCAAAGTTTTGAACGGTTAAAAATCGTTCGTTACCTTGTAAGGTCAGCCTTAAAAAACAATTTATTTAAATATAATTACAGGAATTATGATTTTATGTATATTTTTGTCTATACGCTTGTAATTTCGCTATGAAAAACTTCAATGCGAGGATATGGAGATGTATTGTATAGCGTTTTGATGTCGAACATTCTGCAGCATATGATTTAAGTCTAACACTCTAGATCTTGTTCAATCATTACATGCGCGCAATCGTAAAAATTTCGCAGCAAAGTTGGCCATTTCAATGTTACGGCATGTCGTACCGCGTACGTGCTGTAAGTCAGTACCGTATGTTTCCCACTCATACAATAACCATTCTTATGGGAAGCCATTTCAGTGTTATGGCATATTGTACCATGTACGTGATGTAAGTCAGTGCCGTATGTTTCCCACTCATACGATAACCATTCTTATGGGAAGCCATTTCAATGTTATGGCATGTCGTACCGTATATACGTACTGTAAGTCAGTGCCGTATGTTTCCCACTCATACGATAACCATTCTTATGGGAAGCCATTTCAATGTTATGGCATGTCGTACCATGTACGTGCTGTAAGTCAGTGCCGTATGTTTCCCACTCGTATAAAAACAGTTTCGCAAAGTAGACTAGATAATATCTCACTGCAGAGAGTTTTGAGTGGTCTGAATAAGCGAAACTGGAACAGCTTGAGTAACATTCGTATTCGTAGAAACTGGTATTACTAGATGTTGAGGAAGCTGATTCAACGAGAAATGAAACGCGTCTGACGTCAAGAATGAATCGTTAGCCAATGAGGTCGCCTGGGAGACAGGAACATTGGCTGGTATTGCAACAGTCACAATGTTAGACACCGGAATGTTTGCTACAGTTTGCTGTCCTTCCTGGACTTCTCTTTGGACTGTATCTTGTTGGAGTATTTGTTGCTGTTGAGGTTGGACGACGTGGATTTCTTGTGGTTGTGTATGTATGATTTGTTGTTGTTGTTGTTGTTGTTGCTGTTGTTGCTGTTGGGTATTATGTAAAGTAACTTGTGTAGGAAGGCATTGTAGTGTTTGTTGTAGTTGCTGTTGTTGCTGTGCCTGTTGTAGCTGTTGTTGTAGTTGTTGCTGCGTCTGCTGTAGTCGTTGTTGTATCTGCTGTTGCTGTTGTTGTAACTGATACTGCTGCAGTTGTAGCTGTTGTATCTGGTGTTCGTACTGTTGTTGCTGTATTTGTATCTGTTGCACTGGAGGAGCTTGAACTTGGAGCTGCTGCTGATGGGAACCCTGTTGTTGTATCTGAAGAGTCCCGTTATTAAAAGTGACTGTAGATATCTGTGGCTGATTCAAAGAATGCGTGCTGACCGTTGCCAAGGGAACAGTGGTTGCTGCTAAGGAAGGCATCATGACGGCTGTCAATCCAGCTGAGCTGACCGCTGCTTGGAGAATGTTAGTTACTTGAGGCATTGTGGCCTGTTGAATTTGTTGTAAGGCAACTTGTTGGGCTGTATCAACCGGTTGTGGAGCCTGTTTGACTGGTTTGGGTTTTTTAGGTTTTGGATGTTCACGCCACCACTTGATGAGCCCGTGTGTTGGTGGCTCGCGGTCACCACCTGCGAAAGCAGAAATTACAACACATGCATTAACAAGAGCCTCTCTTGCTACTGCGACTACTGAACTTACTGATCTGTTTTTGAAACTTTTGGACCTTTCCGGAAAAAAGAAAACCGGAAAATACCCTCGAATCAAGGCAGAGACGACAATGCGCATGCTCGGAAGTTCGGCAGAAAATTTATAGACTAGTCGTGTTTACGAAGAAAACCATCCATATTGGAGATTTACAAGTCTTGTATTGTGCGAATTTCTCTCATATTATTTGACCAGGGAAAGAAAACAACTAAAGTAATGTGTCAGGAAAAACGGCCTTAACCGGTAAATCTCCAATGGTTTTCTTTGTAAATACGACGAACTTCCGAGCACGCGCAGTGCGTTTTTCACTCGTGTCGGCAGAGACCTAACAACCCCTACTCACATGTGATGCCTAGACTAGGAATCGAACCCGAGAACCCAGAGGTGAAAGGCAAGTGCACTACCGCGTCGCCAAGGTTGATTTCGTTGAATTTGCAAAAATATCATGTTTGACGAGAGAGAATCGCCTGAAAGGGAGCGATATTTTCGCGACAACTTACTCGTTTGTTTCATCTGCTCGTTGACTCGTCCAATCGTACTATGACTACAGCCCGTAACCCAGGAAATAAACTTGTAACAGTTGGACCGAGCACCACCTGACGGCGTCAGCATTTCGGCAAGTACTCGGCGAGCTTCGGTTTGACCCGACACCGCACGATCTCGCCACTGTTGTAGGAGCTTGATGTGGGACTGGGCAATCTGGTGAGTTAATGGGACAACGAGATGAATTAGAATATTTAACAGACTAGTGTTCTTTTAAGAAATAATTATTATAATATTGTACATACGAGGGCTCGATGGATGGAAAGGCAACTTACCAAAGTGCAATTATCAACACAGCATTTCTCGTTTCGTAGCTCGTCCAGTGGGGTTAGTTTCCCGAGGGCTGCTTTGCCTTTCTGTCTTTGGATACGAACGGCTTTCTAGAGGAAAGAAAAAGAGAGAAATTTTTCATTCTAGGATCAAATTGAAGGAAAAAACGTGACGATGCATCATCATCATCATTGCATCATCACCATCATCATTACCATCACCACCATCATAACCATCATCATCACCACCATCATCATCACCATCATCATCATGCATCGTCATCATCACCATCATCATGCATCATCATCATCATCACCACCATCATGCATCGTCATCATCACCATCATCATAACCATCATCATGCATCGTCATCATCACCATCATCATCATCATCACCATCATCACCATCATCATGCATCGTCATCATCATCATCACCATCATCATGCATCGTCATCATCACCATCATCATATTCATCATCACCATCATCACCATCATCATATTCATCATCACCATCATCACCATCATCATGCATCGTCATCATCATCATCATCATCACCATCATCACCATCATCATGCATCGTCATCATCATCACCATCATCATATTCATCATCACCATCACTACCACCTCGACCTCTCAATCAAATTTAGGAAAAAAGAAACCTCGCCTATCTACGCACCGTTGGGTCTGTCTTGAGCTTCTTGTGCAAGAAGTTATTGGAATACATGAGTACTTTTTGTGTTGCTCGTTCACACAGCCTCAATTCCTCACGTAAGTGAACTCGTTTCTCCAGAACAAAGTCTTCAAAGCTTTTGGATTTCCTTTGACCATTTCCTAAGCCTATGTTTTTAGACCTGCGAAAATGAAACATGCGATATAACCAGGTTGAAATCATCCTCTTCATTAATTGTTATCACAATTATGACGTCAAAATGATCACTGGCATAACCATCATCACATCATTGTCATCATCATCATCATATAACATCATCATCACATGAGTATCATCACCAACACATCATCATCACATCATCATCATCAGTCATCATCATCATCACCACCATCATCACATGAGTATCATCACCAACACATCATCATCACATCATCATCAGTCATCATCATCATCACCACCATCATCATCATCACATTATCATCATTGTCATCAGCATCATTGTCATCACCATCATCATCACCATCATCATATCATCATCGTCATTATCATCATCACCACCATCATCATCATCACATCATCATCATTGTCATTATCATCATGATGCATTAACTTCATTATTGTCAATCTCATCCCCACCTTCATCGCCATCATCAACAGATCATCTTAAAACATCAGCCCAGAGGGTTTTTCAAGATATTGATAAAATTTGAAGGTTTGAAGTCCTTCTCAAAAAAAATATCTAATGTTTGATTACTACCGGTAGTACCTTTTCGTTTTCGACTGTTTATTCTTCAATTCAGTTGGATCATAACATTTTTCTTTGCTGAGTTCTTGAGCTTGCTTCAATAATTCCAATAACTCTTTAGCTTTTTCAATATTTGCATCTGATAAAAACGATAATTATATATAGATTCCAATCAATATTCAGAGTTGTTCATTCAAAGGTTTCAAATGCAATGATGGGCAAAATGTAAAAATCAATAATTAACTATTTAGAGAGCATGACACATGACCATCACAACTGATAAACTGATAAACTTGTGGCCCTCTATATTTAACGTTCCTAAGTGAGATGGGAAAGCTATTTTATGCAGTAATCCAAGTTACAGCGAAGGTCTACTGAACCATTTGCAATTTGCAGATGATTATTTTTAGAGCAAAGGCAGCACGTTCTACTTGGATATTTTAAGACCCTGAGTTTTGGTCCGGCCAGGACTTGAACCTATGACCTCCCACAGGCCATCTTGATTATGGGAGGTGGTCTCCTAAGGTAATTAACTGAAACATCCTTTTCAAAATTATCTTTGAGAGGGAAATGGGAGAATACAAAAAAAATACCTCAAAATTCCAGTGAGGAAATGAGTGATCTCTCCTGTTAGTCTCATTTTAGAGTGATTATTTTTGAGAGTGTTGTCTATTTGATATATAGGTATCAGGAAATAATAGAGAGAATTACCTTGACCACCCAAGTAGCTCTGCAGACACCCACAAGCATGCATCTTGTACAAAGGGCAGTAGAGCTTTTCAGCTGCAAGTTGAAAGCAAAAATGTTTATGACGATAGTTCAAAAACCAAGATAAAGTAAAAAAAAAATTATTTTACTATATTTTTCTATTTTACTTAAAAGTGGCAAATTGATTGCGCATTTTCCTTGAGGCCAGTATGTCAAAGGAGAAGCGTTTTTCTACAGAAAGATTCTCTTACCAATAGGATCTCCAAGCTTCTCAGCAAGTGCTTTGGCAAAGGACTGCGATTCTTCCAAATATTTTATTTTTTCTTCATGAGATGGTTGTTGCTTTTCCCGGGTTTGCTTCTTTGGTCGATCGAATGAAAGGCCTAGAAATTAGAGGATAAATATTGATGGGTTATGAAAAAGAAAGAAAGAAAGAAAGAAAGAAAGAAAGAAAGAAAGAAAGAAAGGAAGGAAGGAAGGAAGGAAGGAAGGAAGGAAGGAAGGAAGGAAGGAAGGAAGGAAGGGAGAGAGAGAGAGAGAGAGAGAGAGAGAAAGAAAGAAAGAAAAGAATATGGAATTAAAAACAAAAGAAAAAAGGCAAAAAGAAAAATAAATGCAAGAAAGAATGAAAAAAGAAAGAAAGAATAAAAGAAGAATAGATGAATAGACCTTTCCCTAATTCAATTGAATAACCACATAACAATAGATTTAAGTCAAGGCTGGAGTTTTCTATCCATAACAGTACTTTACTGTATTGTTTACTATTGTGGTCATTCAAGCAAATTCGTGAAAGGTGTATTTAACCAATAAACATATGATATGAACACATAATATTTTTACCACAAGCATTGCACAATGTTAACGTCTTGCCAGTCTGAGGATCAATCTTATGTCTAGGGCTTGGCTGATGACTTGAGGTTTTGATTCGATTTCCGCGCCTGGAGGGATTGGTGACATACGGTGAACCACACAAATCACATTTAAAAGGAACTTCGGACTGTACTAGATGTCCTGATGAACTTGTTCTGTGAGTTCGTCTTCTTTTCTTCTTCATTTTGGGTTCTTCGTCTGGGGATTTGGGTCGAGGGGGTTTTCGTTTTCGTTCACTTTTTCGTAGCCCATCTAATGTTTCACATTCTTCTCCATTCTGTAAGAATACAGACAAATCATCAATCAATTTATCCATTCAATCACATTCTGACTAATAAATTAATTTATCTTTCCATCCATCTATCCATACCCAGACCTCTTTGGCTGTGTTATCATTATCAACATCATCACCATCATTATCATTAGCAGCAGAAGCAACAACATCATCAACTTTAACATCATTATCAAAAATTTTCACTCATCTTTAATTTATAGCAAGCTTATAAGTTTGTTGTGATTGATTCTTGATTTTCAAAACGAACATGGTACCTCATTTGTTTCAGACTCCCTTCTGTCATTACCATCACCATCATCACTTGAATTTTCAATCTGTTTATAAGCCATTGTCGGCAGCCCTACTGTGTTAGCACCATGTCCCCTGACAACTTGATTAACAGCTGCAAGCACTTGTATATTTGGATCAAGCATGTTACCTATCGCACTCCCTAGAGCCTGGTCTGAGATGGTTGTGCTGGAAAACGAAACTGTGTTGGAATTGACCATGGTATTGACAGCTTCAAACAGAGCTGATGTACAAACAGCCACACCATCACCTATGACGCCTAGGTTGTTTCCCATATTATCACATTCTTGCTCCACTAGAGGTTGGAGGGTAGATGCATTTGAGTTCTGAAGACTGTTTGGTTGGCTAACAGTTGGAAAACTCTGACATGCTGTAGCTGTCTGGACAAGTGTGTCCAAAGCTGTTGATGCTGCTGCAGCTGCTGCTGCTGCTGTTGAACTAGTGATAGTTGATATATTCTCATCTTGATTCTGGGATAAGTGAATTTCTGAAATTATAAAAAATTTTTGAAATTATGAAAAAATTTTGAAATTATGAAAAAATACAAAATTAAATAATTCTGTGATGTTGAAGCCAAAATCTTGTTGTTTTTTTTAAGGGGGAAAGGTAACTTAAGTTTCATTATTCCAGAAACTATGCAATACAACTTATCTCCCCGAATGAGAATAATATGTTCCATCCACTTTTATTTCGTTTTTTTTATTTCGTTTTTCATTTTGTTCATTATAGAATCGAGTCAAAAAAACACAAAAACGTATTTCTTCAAGTACTTCAATTTCTTTCTTTTAAAATCATCAATCTAATACAGAAATTTTGATACAGAGGTTTTGATCTCTTAATTAAGAATATATGGGAAAGAAGACTTTCAAATCTACTGGCTATTTATTATAAAACAGCTGAAACAGCTTGGAGGTGTCTGAGTCTTCTTGTCTTCGTGTCTTCTTGCCAAAGAAGATCGGCCTTTTTTCAGATGTCGAAGAAACATATTTTCCAGTTAGCATACTTCTACATTTAATATATTTGATCATCTGTTATTTTGGTTTGATATTATTAAAGAAAGTTTCAACTTTGATCAATATTCCATGTCTGAGTTCTCTACGAGAAGATAAAACTTCATGACAAATTAATGCGCATTTTTCGACGCCGTGCTTCGATATTACCTTTTCAAATCTCCCCTGCTTAAAGGAATATTATCGTATTTGTATATAACTGCTTAATGAAAGGAATAACATTTGTCTTTTTGGGGGAATTGGTTCCCAAAAGGCAAGCTTGACTTGTCAATTCTCCCGCGTCGAACAAAATACTGTGTTTAGAGAGAATCTAGTCTTTCATACCTTCTAAATGAGCCGAGTCACTCGCTGTTTCTTGTAAATCCAAAGCGTTCTCTCCTTCTAAGCCCTGATCTTGCGGATCAGAAACAAAATGAAGAGTTCCTTCTTCAGTAGAGTAGGCCAGATCGCTTTTTTCTAGCGTTTCCTGGCAAATTTCTTGTAATTCTAACGTTCCATCAGCAGCCATCTTTCTTCTCACAACACGCCGTGCGACGACAACCGACGCTTTACGAAAACTTCACGAACAATCACCGAATACCTCCAACGAAACAATCAAAATTTTGCATTACTTAAAATTATTTAACTCTTGCAAAAATAAAAAAAGACTTTTTGAGCATAATCTTCATATGAAATAAAAATGCAAAAGTTTGCAAAAAATATGTTTTATTTTCACTTATTCAGCCAAAAGTGCAATAAATTTGTCGTCGGCAAATCTTCGGCAAAACTTCGTACAGATACAGGTATGATAATTTTTTTTTGCACGGGCAGAGTTAACCATCAACCCCAGCAAGATATACTTCATGTACTTCCAAATTAGTTTTCCAACAGAATCGATGATCGAATAAAACACACTATTTTCACCACATGAAGTACAAACCTTGACGAACAGGAGAGAAGTTTGGCTTTCTGTCGACGAAAACTTCATTTTTTTCTGTTTTTATTTGGTTCAAGTCGTGGTTCTCCTCGTAAGAGGGCCGTCTTTGTTCTCGAAAATGCAAACAGTTCAAAACGAACCGATAACAGATATCAAAATTGTCTGCCAAAGGGATAAATATCCACCAGGATTTTTTATCGTAAGTAAGCAAATATTTTTTATCAAACGTAATGCAAAAGGATATCAGAATTTAGACACAAATTGCTTATTTTATGAACAAAATTTTATTGAAATTGTAGCAAATTTGAATTCAAACATGTTCAGAAATATTCATAATAATTTATCCACCCACCTCTTTAATTCAGAATTGTAAGCTTATTAGCTTAAAGTAGCTCTTGTAAGCGTATATGGCTGTCTTAATTTTTCTTTTATAAAATTCTATTCTTCGAGGAATATGAAGATACTCTATGCAACAAAAAAGTAACATTTTATGGCAAAATCTATAAATTTATTAATGATTTGCAAGCATTTCCTAAGAGAGTCAGAAATGACAAAGTCTTGGCGGCCATGTTGGTGGTAAATTATTATCAACAATGGATGTTGAGAAATATTTTGTGTATGATTAAGATCGTCACAGAGTATTAAGCAATTTAAGTAATTGCAATTATAGAAGCCAGAAACAAAATTCTGGACTTCAACAGGATTTTTTTGATAACCACTAACATGGCTAGGGTGACATAATGTGCAATATTATTGAAGAATAGGTGGATATCCCACTCGTCACTTGTATTTTCTCTGTATACACACTCGCCTAAAGGCTTGTGTGTATACTAGAAACTACAAGTGATTTGTGGGATATTCCATGGTATGCCACTCGAAACCATTGTATAACTAGTATATATAGCATCACATGAAAATCTCTCTTGTATTATGTTGTTTTAAACAGCTTGAGAAAACTGTTCAAGGACACGATGGACAGGTATTTGAAAGTACATGGAGACACAAGGGGAAGCGCTACATATGTTACTCAAAACAGGTATGATAAATTCCTTCGAGGTTGCCTGGTGATCTGTTTAACCCAACTTTGTAATTCCATTAATTTGGGAATCAAGGATGGTTTAGCAGTAGTACACTCACCTCTCACCTCTGGAGTCTCAGTTGCAATCCACCTTTCCGGCGTTAGGCTTTTACGTGCTGAATGGTATGTGTTACAGTCACCAAAAAGTTCAGACATTGAACATTGTTGAATTGCCATACGATTGTACTAACTTTTGTTCAATTTATTGACTTTATTTGTTTATTCTGTTCTCAAAGTTTTAGTGAAACTATCTAAATACTTCAATTACTAAATAATTCAACAACAATGTCTGAATATTTTGGTGATATTAACACTATTCACCATGTGAAAGCCTGTCACCGAAAAGGTGGACTCCCAGGCTTGGCATCCAGTGTGAGGACGCTGTAGAGCTCATTGGATGCTCTTGATTTAAGGGTGTTTCTCCAGGATCTCTGGTTTTCCTCCCTCACAAAACCAATAATACTCAACTCTAATTCTATCTATCAGTTAGCCATTTACTTACTATAATCACTCCAGAGGTTGTTGTAGGGTTTATGAAATACATGTTTGGTTTAGTTTCCAACATCCTCAATAGACTTTTTTGGCTTGGGCCTAATGATTTCTTATTTCAGACCATGTACCATTCTCTTGAGAATAAGATTCTTTGTTTGAGTTGTATCCATATTCATGTGTCTTCTCATGCGCAACCATTAAACAAAGAAATGATACTCTAGGGAATGACAAGTGGTCTGAAATGGGAAAACATTATGCCCAAGGTAAAGAGGTCTAAGATCTTTCTTTGTGATTTTCATATCTTGATTCTATTTGTTTCTTGTATTTCAGCCTGGTTCTCATGTCATTGTTGACATGTCAATCATAAATGAGGGGGATGTAGTGACACAGGGATATACAGCTATTTCAAATACGCATGATGATCGTAAGCTCCTAATCCTAAAAACAACTATTTGAATTTTACTCATTGGGCTTCCTGTGTTAAAACCACAGGCAACCCATTAATTGAGTATTCATGTATATTAATTTTCAGTGTGACATTTCACTGGTGACATTTAATGTATTCACATACTTCTATGCACTGGCTTTTGTACGTTAAACTGACACATATTTAACATGAAGCTGTCTGGTTTTACCTAATAAGGCATGTAATGGCTCGTTTTGAAGCCAAAAGCCTGTGCATAGAAGTATGTGAATACATTAAAAGTGGTCATACTTTTGCGTGTTGTGCTGTAATTATTTGTTAATTGACAATTTTCTTTGTTATCTAATTATGTATGTAGCAAGTGAGAAGGCCTTTAGGAAACACCAATTGTGCGTGCGAATAGTCCCCAAAGACCAAGCTCCCCAAGCAGTCTGCGATATGACACTTGTCAACAAGTCTAAAGGCGAGACACCTCCCCCTGGATATTATACCATAACGTGAGTAACTCAATAGTGTATGAGTGGTGTAGTGAGAGCATAGGGGGGGGGGGGGGGGGGGTGAAGCCTTTCTTTATTTATACTCTATAAGGGACTCTTCCTTGAGGTTCATGTGTACTACCACTACATAGTAAAGAAAGATGTTGACACACACAAATGCAGGGAGCTCAAAAAAATTCTGAGCCCGAGATGGGAATCAAACCCACAACCTGCTGAGTTCCCTGCATATGTGTTTGTCAGCTTCTTTCTTTACTAATATTCTATTCCACACAGCCTTACTCATGATTATACCACTACATTCACTAAAAATATTGCCAGTTTTAAGAGATTTGTGTCATAATTTGCACTCATGCTGCAATCAAAATAAAATGATTAATCATTATTTTTTGTTTATTTTAGGAATGATGTTAATGATCTGTTCATTTGTTTTCGTATGGGGCCAGTCCTGAGGTACCGCCCTCCTGCTCCTACAGCAGGACCACCTGCTAACTACTCTTTCTCTAGCTCTCCACACTCTGTTGGTCCTAACAGACAACAATGGTGAGAGATGGTATTCGTTTTTTAATGTAATAGACCTCTTTAGTTTGACACAATATTTCCCCATTTCAGACCATGTGTCAATATTGGACCCTGTAGAATATATTCTTTGTTTGAGTTGTATCCATATTCATGACTCTTTTGATGCACAACTGTTAAACAAAGAAATGATACTCTAGGGAATGATATGGGGTCTGCAATGGGGAACTTTACACCCAAGTTATAGTGTGACTCAAAAATATTTTCAGTGGAGTATGAAATATTTGTGGATGTTTATTTTCCATTTATCTATCAAGAGGGAGATTAATTTTGCAACTTTGTACATGAAGGTCTATAGCTTATAACTTGAATAAGTGATATATCAAAATATTTAACCTTTATAATATATGCATAATGCAATTATTTAGGTATGGTCAACCTCAAGCTCAGGGACAGTCCATGCCAATGCCATGGCAACAGTCACCACAGCAACATGCACAGCAACCTTACACACCCCATCATGCAATGCCTGCTACTAAACTAAGTGCACAAACAGGTATTAAATAAATGTATAATTTGATATGTCAGTTGTCCTTTATTTCATTGTCTGACTGCGTATCCTGGGTGGTTGGCTGTGGTTAACACATCAGACTAAAATACTGAAGACGTGGGTTCAACTCCTGCCAAGTGCATTATGATATTTGTCTCCATTTCCACTAACAGGTTTCATCCATTTTTTTAAAAATAGGAATAGAAGGTCTCCCTTTCCAAATTAACAGCAAGTTTGAAATTCTTTGGAAGAAATCAGGGGTAAGTTGCTCTTTACACAAAATGTTTTTCTTAATAAAAAATTCATTTATTGAATAATATATTATATCAAAAATAATTTGTTTCTTTCATTAATTATAAAAATGAAATAATTAATTGCTGATTCCTTGGAAAACAATGCCCCTTGAGTCCCTTTAATTCTCATGAACTCTTCAGCAAAGATACTTGAACTGTTTTCTTTCTAGAGAAACCTATAAAGTGTCATCATAATCATCATAATCATCATCATCATCGTCATCATCAACATCCTCATCATCACCATCATCATCACCATCACCAGCATCATCATGATCATGAGCATCAACATCATCGTCGTCATCGTCATCATCATCATCATCACCATCATCATCACCATCACCAGCATCATCATAATCATGATCATGAGCATCATCATCGTCATCGTCATCATCATCATCACCATCACCATCATCACCACCATCACCAGCATTATCATAATCATAATCATGATCATGAGCATCAACATCATCGTCATCAAAATCCTCCTCATCATCATCATTATCATCATTATCAGTGTCGTATGTGAGTAGAGTTGTTTGTTGGTTCTATCCTGTGCTTCGAGGGTTTTTCCAAGTTCTCCAGTTTTTCCTCCCTCCTCAAAAATCAACATGTGAGTTGAGTGTCGTGTGTTGTAGACATTTAATGTTGTGGAGTAAACCTTTCGTTTTCTGTGTAAATTACCAAAACAAAGTCGTAATTTACTGATAATTATTTTAGGCACACAAAAACGAAATCAAAACAAGAATACAAAATAATAAAAAAAATTAATAGTCTTATTGGATGCTAAAACATGCTCAAAAATCAACTTCTAAATTCCAATTGGAATGCAGTGGAGGAAGAGCCACTCTGTGGATTCCACTGTTAATTCTCATTTATTTATTATTTATTATTTATTCATTCATTCATTCATTCATTCATTCATTCATTCATTCATTCATTCATTCATTCATTCATTCATTCATTCATTCATTCATTCATTCATTCATTCATTCATTCATTCATTCATTCATTCATTCATTCATTCATTCTTTCATTCATTCATTCATTCATTCATTTATTTATTTATTTATTTATTTATTTATTTATTTATTTATTTATTTATTATCATAATCATCATCATGAGCATCAGCATCATCGTCATCGTCACCATCATCGTCACCACCATCATCATCACACCATCATCATAATCATTATTATTATTATTACTATCATAATTATTGATATCCATTGATTGATATAAACAAATTTAATCTTAATTTCACAGCACAACATTCCTGGAATACCAAAATTATCATCACAGGATATCAAATCTAAGGTAAGTGATTTGTTTATAGTTTATAGTATCTTCTCAGAGATCGCTAAAATTGAATTCCTTTCCATGCATTCATAGTTTAATATTTTCAAATTTTTAAAAATGTTGAAATAATTTTAAAAATTAAATTTTGTTAATTGATTTAAAAATTATCTTAAATTACATCTATTGGGGGTTATTATAAAGGTTTCCCACTACAAAACATTACTTGATTTTCCTTATTTAAATTTTCCTTCTTGAAAACACAATTACACACTTGAACACCAAGTTTTTTTGCAAAGCTTGCATTGACAATTCAAGGCATCATTTACACATTTACAGCCCTTTTTATATTTCTGCGACATACCCACTCCAGATGTCTGGCATTTTGCCTTCTATCAATCAAACTATGATGGGCTGAACTCATCCTGACAGCAAGCAATAAAGAAATCCCCATGTAAAAATGGATGTCCAGTCACACGGAATTTCCTTATCGCTCCATCGGAATGAACTCGGCCCGTCCTAGTTTGATTGACAGGAGCCAATATACCAGACACCTGGAGTTGGAAAGCATTTATTAATAGGTGTGTACTTTTGTTTTCATTTTTCAGTTTAACTATGACTTTATCCAAGAGAGAACTGTTCTGCCTTCATAACATGAGGATATTAATGAATTTTTTGTGGAACTTCCTTTTACTCTTGTTTCTCTTTTTTGATTTGTCTATAAGTTCTAACATTATTCCTTATAGTATCACAATAGTTGAAATTATTTTTGCATAACTATAGATAAATTATAATCCGAGTATAATCAATTTGGACCTCTTTAGCTTGGGCATAATGTTTTCCTATTTCAAACCACGTGTCATTCTTTTGAGAATAAGATTATATGTTTGAGCTGTATCTATATTCATGTGTCTTCTCATGCACAACTGTTAAACAAAGAAATGATACTCAAGGAAATGACACTATAGTCTGAAATGGCCCAATAGTTCTCTTAATGCCTAGTTTTAAATTGAACTCTTTGATATCTGCTAACTGTTTTCCTACAAACCACACATAGCAAAAGGTTGAAGTAGTCTGAGATTTTAACTCCTTTGTTTAGTAATAGAAGCCCAAAACCTCATCTTTTGTGGAATGACAGCGGGCTGTAAAGGAAAAAAAACTGAATAATAAAAATCAAAAAAATGCCCAAAGAAAACCAATAATTAAGGTTTCTTGCCAATCCTCATTTCTTTACTACTTTTCGCTGCAGCTAACTATAATCATTGTAAGAAGATCACTAACGTATTGTTAATCTAGAGCTTTGCTAGTTAACTTTAAAATATAATAGCCAATTTACTATGCGCTTATCTATGCTGGTTCAGTATAACATTAATTACCTGGGGAGGGGACTCCTGGGTAGTTAAAGTATTGGGGATACTTGTCAGAAAAGGGGGAGTAAGGGTTCGCGGTGATGCGGTATTGCCCTATTTTTGGTGTGGTTTTACGGTATTTTTTATTATAACCTGCGGTATTGCGGTCCTACAAGACTACGCGGTTTGCGGTTATTAGCGACCTTAAGATTTGCAAAATCTGCGACGGCGACGTCAACCGGAAGTGTAAATAATTTCTCTTTGATGTTCTGTTCCTTGGGGATTTCATTGAAAACATTGTCAGTAAAGTCAACTCATCCACAGGAAAGACAGACTTTGAAGGCGTGAAACCCAAAAGTGAAGTTATTACCACTTCCGGTTGACGTCGCCGTCGCAGATTTTGCAAATCTTAAGGTCAAATTTAGGCCGCGGTAATCGGTGAAAAAGAGTCTACGTGTTCTGTTTTAGTGAATGCAAGCTTAAGGCAAGAGTAACGCAGGTTTTTTTTTCCTGGGCGGTTTTGCGGTATTCGAACGAAATAAATTGAAGTAAAATAAAGTTTTTTTTTAAAAAAAAATGGATTTTTTTATAGATTTTTAAACCCTAAGAGATGCCATACATAAATGTTAAAATAAGTATCATTTTAAAAATTAATGTTGAATGGATGAGGTTTTTTTTTTTTTTTTTTTTTGGATTTGAATGGATGAGTTGGTTTGATCTATATTTAATAGCTTATAATCCTGGCTTCATACTTACTTTAATTTACTGTTTTGTCAAACATTGGTGCTTTTGTAAACCTCAACATTCTTAGGTACTCGTATTTATCTGAAGGATCTTCAGACTTAAGTTCAAGTATAAAGCTAGTCATTTCTTGAGCATTCTCATTTAGGAAGATATCTTGGATTCGTTGTGCAACGAATTTCGATATGCTTGGATAAACAGATATCTTTCGTACTTGCCTGTCCCAAAATCTTATAGTATGTAAAAGAAACTTCATTTTTAGATAATTGTACGTAATGGTTTTCATTGGACAGGTCAGGTTTTTTTCGTAGCTTTTCAAGATTCTTATTACCGAAGAATCCGATCTTCCAAGTTCTGATAAGTATCCCTGAAAAGCCGCTTGTTTTGCAGTTTTGAGTTCCTGGATTAATGTTTCGTGGTAATCCCTAAAAACCTGATGGTTATGATCCAAGTATTCCTCAATGGTTTTGAACATCTTTGCTGCTTTTTTTGGTGAACACATATTCAGTTCTACTACAGCTCCAACAAACTCAAGGGGCAGGTATGCTATTGTGCCTTTAGTCATTTTTGCAGTCATTGTAAAGCTGTTATTCTCTTGTTCCATATCAGGTAAACTTTTTTCTGAATTCATCAGGTCACTTTTATTTTGTTCTTCCGAAATCTGACTTGGCTGGACTTGGGATTTCTTTGATTTTACACACCTTAGTATTATGTCATCAATGTTTTTTAAGAAGACAAAAATTGACTTGAGTTCGTTCAGTCCGGATGTTAAAAAATGATTGAAAAACTTTCCTATTCTCTCAACTTCTTCTGCTGCTTTAAAAAGAGGACGTCTGGTGTCGAAATACAATTTCAGGATGCCGTTCCTGTATACATAGTTATTGGAGATATTCGTAGGTACAAAAACAATGTCATGCTCGAAAAGATCTGTGATCTGAATGTCCTCGATTTCGCTACATTGAGCGACTTCTTTGATACCGTCTTGTAGTATTATTAGTTCCTTTTTATCTAATTGAACATCCAATCTTCCAGGAACTTCGTGAAACAAAGAGTTAAAAACCAATGAGTACTCTGTCAGTGTATCTGGGTAAATCATGGATGCCCCATACTTGAGTAATACCCCAACGACCTTACACCAAGGGTTATCCCAGTCACAATCATCCCCTCCATGGAGCTTAGCTAAGTACATGGGCGTGATGTTATCCTTTGTGGGACAGTTAACAGTTAAACCAGTAACTTTGTAGCGGTCTCTGGCAACGAACAAGTCATCGATGAACCTCCACATTCCGCGAGTGGCTGCTAAATGTAAAAGTGTAGGAACCTTTTTGGTGGCATCACAGCCAACGTAAAATGGCTTGTCTCTCGTTGAGTGGCTTAGAATGGCACTTGCAGTAAAAGACGCAAACTCGATTTCTAAGGATGTCAAAAGATTCAGCTTGTGAAAATTGAAATATGGACGATATTTGACGGCATACCAAATTGCAAGAGTCAAAGTGTCAAATCCTTCCGGACTCTCTTTCGTAGCATTGGCTCCCCAATTCAAAAAGTGTTTGACAGCAACAACATTCCCACCCTGGGCTGCTCGGTGAAGAGCTGTGTACCCTTCACTATCAAGACATTCGTCGATGATCTTGTAACCTCGGTGGTGTGATTTGATGGCTTTAGTAACAGGCCCATCGCCTACTCTTACTATTTTCACTTGTTCCCCTACTGTTATCTTATCGTATTCATCAAACAGATAATCAAACAAGGCATTTTCTTCCTTCAGATATTCTTCCCACTTGACAGGGTCTCGAAATACTGATGTGTACTGCAGATAATGTAACTTGTGATAGGCAGCAAGATGGAATGCAGAATCCTCAAAGAATTCTCCACATTGTATGTCAATAATAACACCATGTTTTACAAGTACTTTGGCCATGTTGCGTCCCCCTGTTCTTAGATAGGTAAGAAGAGGACTTGATGTCTCTGAGTCGATACAGTTAACATCATAGCCTATGCTCAAAAGAGTATCCGTGAGGTATATGAGGTTTATCCCAACTCTCCCTGTTATATCCGAACAATTTGCTATTTCACGAACTTTTGCCATAAATTGAGTTTTTTTATCTTTATAAGAGTCCTGTGTATTATGTAGAGACAACGAAAGAACTGTGAACGGCCATCCAACTCGACCAATACTTTCCTCTATCAATTTGAAAATGTGATCAATGACGCTTGCTACTGGGGGATTTTTCTCATCTCTGAACTTAGTTTCGAGTTGGTATTGGAGATGCGATGTTGTAAGAATGTCACCTACAAAATGCACAGGCAATGTAAGACCTGTAAGTTTCCAACCAATTCGGCCAAAACTTTCCTCTATCAATTTTGGATTTTGTTTAAGAATGATATCTGTAAAAACTGTGACCAACGTCTGATCAAAAACCATATTTCTTTCAACTGATTCTTTCTTCAAAAAGCTTACTAGGAACTTGGTGAGTGTTATAATCCAACTGTACTTGTTAAATTGGTATTCAATGATAATTCCGTCATTCACACCTGCTACTGGATTGATTGGGTTGTTAGCATATAGATCTACATAAAATAGGTCACCATCAACTAGAGTCTTCTTAAGCAAATAGTTTAGTGGTATATTCCGGTCTTTAGTTAAGGAACTGCCATTGGCCCCAAGCTCGAAAAGTTTGTCAAAAATGCTATCATTCTGACACTCACAAGCAAAATGGATGGGAGTCATGTCATTTGGACCTTTGCTGTTGATATCTGCACCATGTTCCACAAGAACAGATATTACGTCTCCATGTCCCTGACAAGAAGCAACGTGGATTGGCTGCAGGCCGTCACAGTCTGTTGCATTATAATCAGCGTTGTGCTCCAAAAGCAAACTCGTTATTGCAGCAAAGCCGTGACGTGCTGCCAGATGTAGTGGAGTGTATCCACAAACACAAAATTTGTAGTCAAGCTTTAGGAACTCATTCACTGCTCGATAATCGTTGTGATGAACTGTAGAGCCCTGATGTCCTGCTACATATAAAGGTGTGAAACCGCAAAGTAAAAAATGTAACAATGAATCCCTTGGAATATTAGGCTTACAAGAGCTGGAAAGGTTTGCTCCTGATTCTAACAATAATTGTGTGACTTCAAAATTATTGTTTTCAACTGCCTCGTAAAGTGGATCCTTCCCATAATAGTTTATGCAATGGATTGCTTCTTTATTTGATTTAAGAAGCACCTTCGCAATACTAGACACGTTTTTGATAGCAGCAATGTGTAAAGCTGTATTACAGTCCTGTCTATAGTTCTGGCGGTCTTCAAGGCTGGAAAACTGGAATTTCCCTTTAGAATAACCATTGGACATCTCACTACAGTTCATACAAGTGTCTTCAGCTCCATTCTCGAGGAAAACACGTACAGCCATAGAATTCCCATGTAGAGCAGCGTAATACAGACATCTACCATCAGGAACTGCACCATGTTCCATTAGTGTCTTCATCGTTTCAAAATTATTGTACTTAGCAGCAAGATGTAATGCACTGAAACCCGATCCTGACAAAGTTGAGACACTGACATTGTTCTCGACAAGAAACTTCAAAGTTTGGTGGTGACCTCTTTGAGAAGCAACATGTAGCAAACTGTATCCGCACATCTGATGCTCACAATATTGAACATCGTCTTCTTCTGCGTTGGGATTATCACATGTTAGTGTTGATGTCATCTGTGCTAATGAGGCTCCTCTTTGATAAAGTAAGCGAAGATTGGGTACACGATCAAACCTGACGGCATAGAATGCTGGAGTGCGACCCCTGTTATCTTCAATGTCTACATTATCGAAAACATTAAGAAGAAGAGTCACAGTTCTTTCGTTTCCTTCGCCTGCTGCAATGTGGAGCGCTGTAGAATTTGTGCTGAAGTCAGATACCCTAACCAATTTTCGATCGAGATTGTTAAAGGCGACTACGTGCTCTGCTTGATCCTCTTACGATGTAAGTTGCAAGGTTGTATACAATATGGGGAGTGATGTTGACGGATTTTTTCTGGAGCTTTTTAAAATAATACTCTGCAAGTAATTTGTTTCCTTTCCTTCCATCAACGTAGAACCTTCCACCTCTGTTAGAAGCACTCGTTAACCATTCAGTCAGAGAACTGTGAAAAATTGTGACTATCTGGTTTTCTTGGATGCTACTAAGATACATAGAGAGGTCCTCTAACATTAACAAAAAATCATATTCAAAATCAAAAATTTCTGCATCCTTCAAGTTTGTCACAAAAACATCATAAAGCTCTTCTGTTGTCAGCGGAGAAAGTGTTGCTACCAGAATCTCAAATATTTTACGAGGACCACGAAATTTTTCCTTGTTGAGAAACTTTCGTTCAAAAAATTCTTGATAAATACTGTTGATTGATGTTGGTAAAGAATTCCAGGTCGCAGCACTAGCTCCTTTGGTCTGTAAGTACTCCAAGACAAGTTTAATGTACAAAAAATTTCCTTGGCTTTTGTTAACCATGGTCTGGATTGAAAAATCCTCAACAAAAAAGCTTTTCATTTGAGAAAGGAAAGAATAACGTGATCGTGACAAGATAAAACGTTCAATATCTTGCAAATTTCTTGGGTCTTCTGGAAAGAAATCCAAAACATCAAAACTACTAAACTTTCTTCGAATGTCCGTTACGTTTCTTGATGTTACAATAACTTTAAGCCAGTTGGGAAACATTTTCATGTTGTTGCTTAAGATATTCACAATTGATGTTCCTTTGTCTTGGTCATTCTCGTTGTAGCACTCATCCAGCGCATCAATGACAATGTACATTGTTGGCTCCAAGAATCTTAGTTGAAGTTTTGACAATGGAGAAAGAATTCCCTGCTCAAAGCATGCAGTTGGGTCGCTCGAGCACTGTTCACGATTAAGAACTCTCTGTATGAATTCATCTTTCATTGCCAAACTTTTGTACTCTTGTAATCTTTCGGCTATCATGCTTGCCAAATTCCGAACAAATACAGCACCATTTTGTGTCTTTTTGTATGAATGAATGCAAAGGTGATACCCAAGGATTCGGCTGTGCAATGAGAAGTTTGATAGCTTGGAGCAGATAAGATTTGACATTAGAGAAGACTTGCCAAACCCTGGTGCTGCAATAATCATGACCCCCTTAAATTCATCATTTTCTAGAGAATCTGATATGTTTTTGAACAGCCATTGGCGTCCAACGAAGCCTTCTCTTGCTCGATTAAGATGCCCAGTAAAGTCTATCTCCATCAAACTATGGGCGTCTTCAGGTTTTGTTCTTGTGCTGCAACCTTAAGTGGAAAGGGAAAATAATCTACTTCATATTTGACTTTATTGATATGCATTCTTATTATTTAAGGTGGGCTTAGGATAAAATAGTTGCTTGGTTTACAGATTTTCATTTCAGTTGCCCCAACCAGAAGTCTACATGACAAATCTATCAAACGGTAAAGAGTCGGCAGAAATATTTTTTTTCACTATTATCATCATCATCATCAACAACAATTTCCTCCTTGTTAAGATTATAACCACTTCTTATCATCATCATAATCATCACTGCCATTGTCATTGTCATCAACACCATCATCATCTCGCTATTACCATCGCCATCATCAATGTCATTCTCGTCTTCATCAAGAGCATCAGCATCAGAAACACCAGCAGCAACAACTTCATCATTGCCATCACTATTTTTATCACAGTCATTATCACCTACATCAACATCATCATCGCCGACAACATAATCATCTTCACCATTGTTATTCTTAATCTTTTTCATCATCAGAAGCAGCACTAGCAATCATTTCATCAGTTTCAAGATTATGACCACTCATGTATCATCACCAGAATGAACATTACCATAACCACCACCATTATCATTATCATCATTTTTGTTGTGATCGTCCTCTCCATTATTATTTCACCTTCATAATCACATATAATCTTCAGCAGCAACAGTAACAGCCATGCAGAACTGATTAATTATCAGCATCCTCAGCATGACAAACAATAGCATCAATATAAAGTAATTTAACTTTATTTCACCTTCATAATCACATATAATCTTCAGCAGCAACAGTAACAGCCATGCAGAACTGATTAATTATCAGCATCCTCAGCATGACAAACAATAGCATCAATATCAAATAATATAACTTACCAATTTCGTCTAAGTTTTCATCCAAAGTTGTGATAGTAGCAAGCAAAAATATCAATAATGTCACTTTCCTTGGAATAGTTCTCATCACCTTCAGTAATAAAATGATGGGCCACAATGACAGACGTTTGAAAGAATGTTTCATTGCATTAACGGTGCTCTCTTCACTTGACCCTTCTTCATTTCTGCTGTCCAGTCTTGACTCTACTAAAATTTCAATTTGATCTTGCATATCACTCAGAACGTTTAATAGAACATCTTCTCTTTCTTGCCCAACTTTCATGCAGTAACTGATCATTGTTTTGACATGTAAGATTTCGTCTTTGATTTCATTAGCATGGATATCTTCTTGGTCTTTCATAGAGTCCATTTTTGCAACAAGTTCATCCTTCATGCACGTCATTGATTCTTTTAATTCTTTCACTACTTTAGTTTCCAAGTCTTCAAAGTCAATCAGATCATCATTCTCTAATGCGATGATATCGTTCAGTGCATCAGTAGCATCAGCATCACCAATCAGTTCTGCATCTTGAAGAAAATTCTTCATGGACAGGAATGCATCGGTTGATTCAGCTGCTTCAAGCTCCTGTGTTGCTGCGTGTGCCCAAGCGTTACGTGTATCTTTAAGTCTCTCTACCAATGTAGTGTCAATTTTATAATAGCTACACCAGAGCAAAAGGTTCAGAAGTCCAGTAGCATCAGTCTCTGCACAGGAATTCCCTTTGGCACAACCGTAGGGCATGTACAGCTTGGCTACTTCCCAGTGACCATCATTGGGGTCATTCCATAGAGAGGCATCACTTTGGTTCCATGTTGGCTTTCTTTTAGCGTGATGTCTTTCCAATTCCCTGGCCCAGGCACAATTACCCATATCATGATAAGAATTTGGTCGACGTCTTGGTCTGTGAGTACATGCACAGAGAGGCAACCCATGAAGTGTAGTCGTCAGTGTTGCATGGAATGCTTTAGCTTCTCTCTCGATGTACTACGGTGGCCCATAGGGGACATGCAGCAAGTTAGATGAGTTGCTGCAAATAAAACGAGTTGCTGCATATAATAAACGAGTTGCTGCAAATAAGACGAGTTGCTGCATATAATAAACGAGTTGCTGCATATAATAAACGAGTTGCTGCAAATAAGACGAGTTGCTGCATATAATAAACGAGTTGCTGCATATAATAAACGAGTTGCTGCATATAATAAACGAGTTGCTGCATGTTATTCGAAAAACGCTGCGCGCGCACTTTGCTGATTGGGACTGAGTTCTAGAAGAGCGCGTGGTTTGTTGTTGTTGTCGATCACCATCGGTTCTGCTTGACAAGACGCTTGAAAAAGTAGACAGAACAAGCCACTTTAAAACCAGTTCGAGTAAAAGACAGAAGTTTAAAGCCGCCATACAGGATGTCACGATACAGATTGGCTTAATGGTGGCCAAGGATGGTGAGCTTGTATCCGATAGGATCTTTCACCACAGCCATTCTAAGTAGCTCTTTGGCTGTTATTGCCGGTTGGACCTTTACAGTCAACGAACTTCGATTCAGGCATGAACGCATAACTTGTAGATTACAAATAATAATCGAATATTCAAAAGAATAATCAAATATTCAAAATAACAATCGAATATTGAAAAGAACAATCGAATATTCAAAAGAATATTTGAACATTCAAAAAAATATTCGAATCTTCGGATTGTCGGACGTCATACTGTACATGGAAACGGTGAATGAACTCCTTTCGATTTCAAATCTTACATCTTTATATGACTGGGATATTTTTAATCTACGAATGTTCATTTTAATCTACGAATATTCAATTGAATCTATGAATATTTATTTTAATATTCGGACAATCGTTCATGCCTGAAGTTCGTTGACTGTAAAGTCAATGATGACTCGCGTTTTACTGTAAGATCACCATCCCTGGCCACTACTAAACCAGTCTGTATCGTGACATCCTGTATGGCGGCTTTAAGCTTCTGTCTTTTACTCGAACTGGTTTTAAAGTGGCTTGTTCTGTCTACTTTTTCAAGCAGAACCGATGGTGATCAACAACAACAACAAACCACGCGCTCTTCTAGAACCCAGTCCCAATCAGCAAAGTGCGCGCGCAGCGTTTTTCGAATAACATGCAGCAACTCGTTTATTATATGCAGCAACTCGTCTTATTTGCAGCAACTCGTTTATTATATGCAGCAACTCGTTTATTATATGCAGCAACTTGTCTTACTTGCAGCAACTCGTTTATTATATGCAGCAACTCGTTTATTATATGCAGCAACTCGTTTTATTTGCAGCAACTCATCTAACTTGCTGCATGTCCCCTATGGGCCACCGTAATGTACGGCCGAGTACCACTGCACGTTCTAGACAGAGCATAGCCAACTTTGAGCCAGTTTTTGTACTTTTCATTTTGAAGTCTTTGCTGCCAAGATGGTGCGATCAGAATTCTTATGTCTTCCATTTCATAAAACTGCAGAAGAAAAGATAAAATATTTTGTTAAGCTGCATATTAATTTACTTCTTTAAGAATTAACATTGTAAACAAGTGTTAACGGAAATTGGCAGGAGAAATAGTGAAGAACATGGATTGGGATACCTGTGCTATTGTATGCATATCAGTATAAATATTTCGCGACTTGAATATGTCAGTATACTTACCATGCATTGACAAAAAAGACAAAATCCCTAAGAGCAAGAGACCATGAAGGACAGTCACGTCCATGACTTATAGAAATACACTAATTTCTAATCCCAGTGAAATTCTAAGGTTTCGTTTCTATCAGTTCAATAGGAAGTATATCTAACTCCGTTCTCAGCCGGATTCATTGAACACTCACTTCAATCATTGTTGAATCAATGTTATACCGTTCACAGAATTTGAATATACGATGAAAGTTTGAAAGGAAAACCGTGTGTGTTCAGCATTATTGAACCAATTCACAGCGAAATATGACTTTTTAAATGTTATGCCGATCAATAAAGTCTTGTTCAGAAAGCTGTTTTCTTGCCTGAAACAATGATAACATATATAACATGCAATCTTGATGAAACCAGGTCAAACTAGTAAACACTGAACTGAATTACCTGCTGCTGCTTTAATACATCAGAGTTTCAGATTTCATCAAGGTTCAGTCAGGCGAGATTACCTTTTCAAGTATCCTTCGTTGTACACCTTTCTATACGTACCAGCACGTGCTAAGATCGTGGTTCTTGGAAATAAATCCGGGGTATTCTTTTTAGCGATGTTGTCACATCTTGAAACTGCGTGATCTTTTGAGGTTATCTGTCAAAATCCATGTCAACTGTCGGGTTTTTTCCCCTAAATTAGTTTGGTTATGCTCGGATGAATGGATTTTAAAGCATCGAATTTGATGAGAATCGTTTTAATTTGCTTCTACTGTAGCTCACTATTTATTGTGTTTTTCATTTCACATTGTTTTCACATTCAGTTTGGAACACGAGCTCATTTATATTTTTGACACTCGGTGGTACTGTGGGGAATCTACGAAACTTTCATCTGACAGAAAAATGCGGCATTGTTTCTTTAAAGTCTTGAACCAAACCTTTATTTTCTTCCATTTCTTAGACCTCCATTTTAAATGTGACACTCCATCACCAGTTACCTGATTTTACTTCGCGATGTGAAGATCAAAAACTATCGCATGATGTTTTTCCAATAATGCTTTTATATAAATTGATCATATCGGGTTGTACTAGTTACCTTTGATGACCCATATTAACTGATACAGATGGATTTGCGTTGTCACGGCCTGTCTAGACGTTCACCGTGACACTTGGCATTACTCACAAATAATCAATATTGATGATTTCCAAGTATAATTGTAAACGATGTCGACGCGTATACAGAATGTTTTGTTTCTCGATTCATATCTCAGGGTAAAAACGCCATAGAAGCGAAGCGATGATCTGATGATCATTTAGACGCACTTACGGTCAGGAAGTTCCCAGGTAAGAAAACATTGATTCAAGCGAAAGTACCGTAATTAAATTAATTCCTCGAATCGTCAGTTTATTTGGTAGAATTCTTGGAGCACATCGTGGGTTAAGACGCGAGGCAGTAATGGTTTTAGTTGATTATTATGACTATTCTAAATTCAATGGTTCATAAGCGACTCAGTAACCGTCGTTAATAGGTCTTAATGTAAATGAGAGCAGAAGAAAGTAAACTAACTAACCGAACTGTGCCTGGGCTTGCAGTTTAGTTCCTGTACGTAGATACGTATTTCTTCATGTCAGTTTAGTATATGACTCATTACGCCGGTTATTTGCGTCATTCGCTTTATTCCGTACTGACAATGAACTAGTCTTTCGCTCGTAAGACATTGAACTAGTCTTTCAAAAGTAGCTCAGTATACAGCAGAGACTCGGTCTTCATGCCAAAATATCACCGAGTAAAACACTTAGGATTTGAAGAGACTACAAACTCTGACACTTTATTAGGCTTCCTAGGTATTGTTGAACATTGATTTAAGCAGGTATAATGCGTTTACAGCTATTAAAAAAAAAAAAAAACGTTGAATACTAGATACTGAATACTGAACAGTGCATTCCAAGACCAAAGGGCACCGTGGGTCTCATTAATTTGAAATAAAAAGTAAATGTACAGCCATTTGCTCTCCTTATGTAGTTAGTATATTGTTTTGGATGGCATGCACTAAAAATAAAATATTATTCAAATCAATAACCGTTGGTAACGCACTCTCTAGTAAGCAGTCAAAAGAAGAGACTTACTAAAAAGTGCGTTACATTCAAACAACACAGGCAACCCATAAAAAGCACGTTACCAACGGTTGTTGATTTGAATTTAATCGGCTATCAACTTACAGTCCAGATCTGATTACAGCTTGATCACTTGATCTTTGCAGTGGGCAATCAGCTTTTGGAAAACACTCCCACAACCCACGATTTCAGTAATTTTCATGTTGCTTACACCTTCATGCTTTGCACTCTTCTCAGTGGGTTTTAATTTGAATTATCAATTTTTACAGGTCTGCTGTTGTTTAATCGCATATCTATTATGGAAGACGCAAGAATTCTGATTTCGCCAACTTTTCAACAAAATCTTGAAAATGAAAAGTACAAAAACTGGCTCAAAGTTGGCTATGCTCTGTCTAGAACGTGCAGTGGTACTCGGCCGTACATCGAGAGAGAAGCTAAAGCATTCCATGCAACACTGACGACTACACTTCATGGGTTGCCTCTCTGTGCATGTATTCATACACCAAGACGTCGACCAAACCCTCATCATGATATGGGTAATTGTGCCTGGGCCAGGGAATTGGAAAGACATCACGCTAAAAGAAAGCCAACATGGAACCAAAGTGATGCCTCTCTATGGAATGACCCCAATGTTGGTCACTGGGAAGTAGCCAAGCTGTACATGCCCTACGGTTGTGCCAAAGGGAATTCCTGTGCAGAGACTGATGCTACTGGACTCCTGAACCTTTTGCTCTGGTGTAGCTATTATAAAATTGACACTACATTGGTAGAGAGACTTAAAGATACACGTAACGCTTGGGCACACGCAGCAACACAGGAGCTTGACGCAGCTGAAACAACCGATGCATTCCTGTCCATGAAGAATTTTCTTCAAGATGCAGAACTGATTGGTGATGCTGATGCTACTGATGCACTGAACGATATCATCGCATTAGAGAATGATGATCTGATTGACTTTGAAGACTTGGAAACTAAAGTGGTCAGTGAATTAAGGCAGTCTATGAATAGGTTGAAAGAGGAACTCGAGTCAATAAAGGATCAGGAAGAAGCTCATTTCATCGAAATCAAAGAAGCATTATTGCTGGCTCAAAAAATGCTCAGCTATTGTATGAAGATCGAAAAGAAGAGGGATAAAACTCTTCTTGATATAAAAAGCTCAATTGAAACGTTAATTTGGTTAGTACTTTTAATAATTCGATTATTAAGAGAAGGGCCTTCAAGAGTAAGACAGACGATTTGGAAAAGTTTTGTTTATCTTTTTAAAGGCATCGCGTTCCTAACCATCATTGGGTATTTGACATTACCAAGAGGTATTCCAAGAAAAACAATGACAATGTTTTTATTACTTTCAAGTATCACAATATTGGACGAAAGTCTTGAAGAATTTGGTAAGTTTGGTGGGTTCACTTAAAATTTTCTCATAAGGGACCGTTCATTATTTATGCAGGGGGTGTGGGTAAAAAAATAGGGGGCCTTGAAATTTTTGTGACTCTTCAAAGTGGGGTCTAACCTTTTACAGTAAAAGATTCTTAATAATCCACTAGGTTCTTATCTTACATGCGGTCTTTTACCGTCTGTAATTGATGAGTTATATATAGAAGCGCCTTCAAAATGTTGGAATGGAAATAAATAGGGGATCCCCTCAAAAAATAAGCATACTAAAAGGGGATTGGACAAAATTTGGTTTCCATTTTCTCACCCATAAACTCCTTCCCCCTCCGATAAATAAAGAACGGATTCTAAGGTTGTCAGAAAAAATAATTTCAGTTTTCATGCATACCAGTAAATACTATCAGATCACGCATTTTGGTAACCACGACTGTTGGCTGGTTTCCATATTCCTTGACACTGGAGCGTACACACCTTATTGTTATCGTTAGATCATTTTTTTTTAAATATATTGATGCAAATTTGTACAGCTATTTCAAAAAAGGTTGGTGAAGGTTTTGTTAAATATTGTATGTTGCATGCTGCATGTTGCATGTTGCTTACCAAGCTTGAAATGTATCATATTCATAGGTAAATAATGTCAGCACAGAAGAAAACATTTAGATTGTAATTATAACTATAAATAGCCTAGGGATCTATTAGAATGCAACACTGATGATGAGCTGGGGCACCTCGAAAATAAAAAGTGTCCTGTTAACAATCAAGATTATCAGTTTCTTCCTGCTGCACCGACTAGAAGAAAATATGCTGGGAAAAACCTGCAGAGAAAGTTTGGTAAAATTACATATCGTAGTGACCTTTCGCTACTTGAATTCACATTGCCCATACTGCATTTCGGGTTGGGTATGCAACATTCAACAAGTATAAACACCTCGGTCATGCACCAATTTTTTTTGAAATAGCTGTATGCCACGAAATATTTGATACGAAAGTTCACAAAGTTCTATTACTTAGTTGGAAAAATACGTTTTTTTCTCTCTGGATTTTTTTAATAGGTTGTGCAAGGCTAGCCCATTACAACCCTTTGAAGTTGAAGGAGATAGACTTTATTGAGCATCTTAATCGGGCAAGAGAACGTTTCGTGGGACGCCAATGGCTATTTAAAGACATGTCAGACTCTCTTGAAAAAGATGAATTTAAGGGTGTCATGGTCATCGCAGCACCAGGGTTTGGCAAGTCTGCTCTAGTGTCAAATCTTATCTGCTCCAAGCTATCAAGCTTCTCATTGCACAGCCAAATCCTTGGGTATCATCTTTGCATCCATTCACACAAGAACACACAAAATGGTGCTAAATTCATTCGTAATTTGGCAAACATGATAGCTCATAGCCTGCAAGATTATGAACATTTAGTAATGAGCAACACATTTATACAGAGAGTTCTTAATCATGAGCAGTGCTCGAGTGATCCAACAGGATGCTTTGAGCAGGCAATTCTTTCTCCGTTGTTAAAATTGCCGCTACGGTTTTTGAAAACAATGTACATTGTCATTGATGCGCTGGATGAGTGCTACAACGAGAATGACCAAGACAGAGGAACATCAATTGTTAACATCTTAAGTAACAACATGAAAATGTTTCCGAAATGGCTTAAAGTTATTGTGACATCAAGAAACGTAACAGACATTAGGAGAAAGTTTAGTAGTCTTGATTTCATTGAGCTTCAGCCAGATGATCCGAGAAATCTGCAAGATATCGAAAACTTCATCCTTTTACAACCAGAAATAAAGAGCTTTTTTGCTGTAGAGGATTTTTCAATCCAAGCCATGGTTAACAAAAGCCAGGGGAACTTCTTGTACATTAAACTTGTTTTGGAGTACTTGAAAAGCAAAGGGTTTGAAGTTGGAACAGAGTCTTGGAATTCTTTACCAACATCAATCAACAGCATCTATCAAGAGTTTTTCGAACGAAAGTTTGAAACAAAGGATAAATTTAGAGGTCCTCGTGAAATATTTGAGATTCTGGTAGCAACACTTTCTCCGCTGACAACTGAAGAACTTTACGATGTTCTTTTAATAAAGCACAAGAATCCAAAGGAACACTTTCATTTTGTATATGACTTTTTGATGATGTTAGAAGATCTTTCCATGTATCTTAGTAGCACCCAAGAAAACCAGATAGTCACAGTTTTTCATAATTCTCTGACTGAATGGTAGTCCAGTCAATCTACGAATTTTTGATGGGTCTGCTCGGACAAATTGCAACAGAATTTTTTTCACTGCCAAACTGTTAAGTACTACCCACTTACTAACATACCAAAAATCCCCCAAAATCCCTTTGGTGGAACACGCCTAAATTAAGCGTTAAAGTTTTAACTGAATTACACAGGGAGCCCATCAATAAAAAAGGAAATTGATTTTTTTACCTTTGGGCTTTTCCCCCATTTTTATTTCTCTAACTAATTATTAATGTAGCAACAATGCTTTTTTGCATATTTTGGTGCATGAAAGTGTATAACCTGTTCGGATTAAAAGGGGTTTTTACTCGTTTTTACCATAAACTTATACCACAGGAAGCCCAACACAAGTTGATTTCTCTCTACAAACCTTAGGTAACATTATAGTTCACTTTAAACTATTTTTTTAATTTTGAGATGTGTAGTTTTCCTCCAGCTCTATTTGATTCCTCGCTCCTTCCCCGAAAGGCAAATAAACCTGTGTTAGCAGATGCAATCTGGGCCAGTACAAGTAACAACCAGACAACATGCCCGGCACTAGACGTTTACTATGTTCTAGATGGTGGCGCTCTTTTACACCGTCTTCCATGGCCGCGCAACCTGACATATGCCGATGTATGCTTACTGTATGTAGAGTATGTCAAACGCAGGTACAATAGAGCTACAATAGTATTTGACGGATATTCGGATGGACCATCAACAAAAGATTGTACCCACGAAAGACGATCTGGTGTCCACAGTCCTACGGTCAACTTCAAGCGTGATATGGTGATGAAGTTAAAGAAAGATGAGTTCTTGTCCAACCCGTCCAACAAACAGAACTTTATTTTACTACTTGGTGAAATGTTTCAGCTTGCTGGTTATGCAGTTGAGCATGCTGAGGGTGATGCGGATCTAAAGATCGTCAAAACCGCAGTCCAATCATCAAGAACTGGAACAACTGTGCTCATCGGTGATGATACTGACCTCCTGGTTCTGCTTTGCTACCATGCGGAGATGGGTGCCCATGATGTGTTTTTTAAACCGGAACCAAAGAAAAAATTAAACAACCAAAGAGTCTGGGACATAAAGAAAACAAAGGCTTCACTCGGCTTAGAAGTGTGTTCCAATCTGTTGTTTGTACATGCAATCCTCGGATGTGATACTACCTCTGGTGTCTATGGAATTGGAAAAGGAGCAGCACTAAAGAAAATAAAGGCAAGCAAAGAATTCCAAGACATTGCTGAGGTGTTTGACACAGCGCATGTTTTAAAAGATGACATAATCTCTTTAGGAGAGAAGGCAATGTTAATCTTGTACAACTACAAGTGTGATGAAAGTCTTGACTCATTGAGGTACGTCAGGTTTTGTCAAAAAGTTGCCAGTAGAACTGCATTTGTACCCCCTGAGTCCCTGCCACCTACCTCCGCAGCTGCCAAATTTCACAGCCTTAGAGTCTACCACCAGGTCCAGCAATGGAAAGGTGTTGTTTTACATCCAGAAGATTGGGGTTGGAGATTGAGAGATGGAAAGTTCCAAGCAGTTCTAACTGACATACCGCCAGCACATGAGTCCATAATGGAGCTTATCAGATGCAACTGTAAGACAGATTGTAAAACTCAAAGATGTACCTGCAGGAAGAACGGACTAGATTGCTCATCAGCTTGTGGTGTTTGTCAAGGCCAAAGTTGCCAAAATGCAAGCTATCCTGACTTGGACATAGATCCCATGGATGAACAATAATCCGTGAGGAATAGTAAAAACGTAAGTTTTTCACTTTCACTTTCGACTATTGTATATTTTGTAATAAATGCCATAATTACAAGTCCAAATTGTATTTAAAGCATAGTTTAAAGTGAACTATAATGTTACCTAAGGTTTGTAGAGAGAAATCAACTTGTGTTGGGCTTCCTGTGGTATAAGTTTATGGTAAAAACGAGTAAAAACCCCTTTTAATCCGAACAGGTTATACACTTTCATGCACCAAAATATGCAAAAAAGCATTGTTGCTACATTAATAATTAGTTAGAGAAATAAAAATGGGGGAAAAGCCCAAAGGTAAAAAAATCAATTTCCTTTTTTATTGATGGGCTCCCTGTGTAATTCAGTTAAAACTTTAACGCTTAATTTAGGCGTGTTCCACCAAAGGGATTTTGGGGGATTTTTGGTATGTTAGTAAGTGGGTAGTACTTAACAGTTTGGCAGTGAAAAAAATTCTGTTGCAATTTGTCCGACCAGAATCCATATATTGACTGGACTATGGTTGACAAGTGGTTCTAACAAAGGCGGAAAGTTCTTCGTTGATGAAAAAGAGGGAAGCCGATTGCTTGCAGATTATTATTTCAAGAGAATTGGCGAAAAATCTATCAACATAAGCACTCAACTTGTTCACGACCTTGCTAGTTATGTCATCAAAGGAAAATTGCCACAGCATGAAAAGCGTTTTAAAGATCTCAATCCTAAAATTGTCAAGACAACTGACCATCGTTCAAATTTCACTGCTCTCCACCTTGCTGCGACTTCTGATAACAAAAAAATCCTAGAAATTCTTCTTCCTTTTTTTCAAAACGTCGACTGTAAAGAAAGTAGTGGCCATACTCCAGCATTTTTTGCGGTAACTTCTGGAAATCTAGATACTCTTCGTCTACTCTACGAGAGAGGAGCATCTTTGGATCAAGTAACGAAAGTGCTGCCATTATCGTCAGGAATACCAAAAGAACAATTTGAGATAATGAATGACTGCAAGCTTCAAATGTGTGGGTATACATTGTTACATGTTGCGGCACAAAAAGGTCATGCAGATGTGCTTGAGTTTCTTCTCGCCAACAATGTCAATATCTCATCATTATCCGGAACTGGAAGCAGTCCTATCCATCTTGCTTCTGAATTCGGTCATACCAAAGTAATGAAAAGTTTACTAAAACATGGTGCAGTTGCCGACAATTTGTGTCTTTATTATGCTGCTTTACGTGGGAAAGATGATGCTGTACGACTTCTGCTTGGGCATGGAGTTATAATTACAGATGACTGCATTGATTGCATCGACACAAATCAAGGGCATCTTGGAAAACCCGGTACGCGAATGTCATATGACAATTATACAAGACATTGCAATACAGCTTTGCATGCAGCTGCCATTTGGGATTTCCCGAATGTGATACAAGTGTTGCTAGCATCAAAAGACAACGCACTCAAATGTATCAACTACTATGGTAGAGAACCACTTCACGAGGCCGTCCAACACAACAACTATAAAGCTGCAAAAGTTCTTTTGGATTTCAAAGCGAATTCTTCTAGTGTATGCAAGTTTATTCCTTTAAATTCTTTACATCAACCTCAACAATTCTGTCCTTGTGGATACACTCCACTACATCTGGCAGCACATCACGGCTTTGCTGCCATAACGAGTTTGCTTCTGGAACACAATGCTGATTATAATGCAACAGACTGTGAAGGCCTGCAGCCAATCCACGTTGCTTCTTGTCAGGGACATGCTAACATTTTGTCCATACTTGTTGAAAATGGTGTAGACGTTAACAGCAAAAGTTCCAAAAATATGACACCTATTCACTATGCTTGTAAGTGTCAAGCAGAAAAGGTATACGAAACACTCTTTAACCTTGGAGCTGATGGTTTTCCTGAGTCTATGAAGAACGTGAAAGCACCGATTAACTTTTTGTTCCACGGAAAAATTATCGACAAAGAAATTTTCTTTGTTGACCCATATGTTGATAAACCTATCGACCCAATAGACGATGAATCAGCAAGCAAAGCGCCAGGGATGTTCAAATTCAAGCCGGATTCTTGGGTTCGCTCATTTGCAAAATACCTCGAAAGCTTTATTACCTTAACAGGTGATTTGCACAAAGTGATAAGGATGTTAGATCATATGTCTTTAGAAATAACGTTTTGGGCCGAAACCAATGCTACAGAGTTCTTAATTGATTTGCTGGGAAGTAAGAGTTTTTCAAAAATTGAAATTCTCTTCAAAGCATCACCAATAGTTCCATTTGTATTTGATCTAGCTTTCGGGCCTCTATTCCAAAGAAACTACTTGGATAAACTGAGAACAAAAAGTGGATTGCCCAGCATTTTTAAGACTGTTGTGAAAAGGACAGTTTTAAATTTAAATTGTTCAAGACTTCTGCAGTTATTGAATTTGAATGCAGTATATGCTGTTGACGCCGTGATAGACATAGGAACAGACGTTAATTGCAAGACTGAGACAGGACTAATTCCTCTTCTTACCTATCTAAGACAAGGTGGACGCAACATGGCTAAAGTACTTGTAAAACATGGTGCTATTATTGACATACAATGTGGAGAATTCTTTGAGGATTCTGCATTCCATCTTGCTGCCTATCACAAGTTACACTATCTTCAATACATATCGGTATTTCGAGACCCTGTCAAGTGGGAAGAATATCTAAAGGAAGAAAATGCCTTGTTCGATTATCTGTTTGATGAATACGATAAGATAACAGTAGGGGAACAAGTGAAAGTAGTAAGAGTACGCGATGGGCCTGTTACTAAAGCTATCAAATCACACCCTCGAGGTTACAAGATCATCGACGAATGTCTTGATGGTGAAGGGTACACAGCTCTTCACCGAGCAGCCCAGGGTGGGAATGCTGTTGCTGTCGAACACTTTTTAAATTGGGGAGCCAATGCTAATTCGGAAGGATTTAACGCTTTGACTCTTGTTATTCTGTATGCTGTTAAATATCGTCCGTATCTTAATCTACACAACTTGAGTCTTCTAACCTCTTTGGAAATCGAATTCGCATCTCTCACTGCAAGTACGATTTTGAAGCATTTGACCAAAAACAAACCATTTCACATTGGATGTGATGAAAAGAAAAAGACTCCTACACTTTTACATTTAGCAGCCACTCGCGGAATGTGGAGGTTCATCGATGACTTGTTCGTTGCCAGAGACCACAACAAAGTTACTGGTTTAACTGCTAACTGTCCCACAAAGGATAACATCACACCCATGTACTTAGCCAAACTGTATGGAGGGGATAATTGTGACTGGGATAACCCTTGGTGTAAAGCTGTTAAGGTATTACTCGATCATGAGTTTACCTTGATTTACCCAGACAAAATAACAGAGTATCATATTATTTTTAATGCTTTTTTCCATGGATTTCCTGAGAGACTTGACATTGTTCTCAGTCTAGTAGACCTGATGAATCTACGAGATTCTTGTGGACAAGAAGAGTGTTTGCAGTTCAAAGATAATCCAACGAAAGAGTCAAACTTGGTGAATGAACTTCAGCAAGGTTCTCAAACACAGCGACCGTGCGATTGCCGCATTAGAAAGTTAGAAAAAGTTCTTCAAGCTGTTGCTTGTAAGCTACGGTCCAAGGTAAAAGAGATCGTACTTATTAAGGATGACTACTTAAAGTTCGTATCACAGTCAATAGATGCCATTGAACATTTAATAATCGCTGGGGTAATAAAAGGCGACGAGAACTTAAAAGAGTGCAAGCCTATGGAAATGAATGTTACCACACAGTCTGTCACTCCAAGTAACCTTGACATGTGCTCAGAACGAACGACAATACATATCAACGAGGTTGAGGCAAAGCTAAGGAAAAAATACAGGGCCTATATAAATATATATCAAACCTTTAAGGAAGAACTTACGGATATCAGAAAGATACTGACTGAGAAAGGTATTGAACCTGAAAGATACAAAGATTTAAACGAAGCTTGCTACCTTTTTGAAAGGAACTACCTCTGCGAATGGCAATCACTCACTTTTAAATTCGCACACCTTAATTTCCTGTTACATATACTTGATTCATGGCAAAAACAGGTGAAAAGAAATCGTCAATATCCAAGTATGTCTCCTTTTGCTACTCGACGAATCAAAAACCTTTTCCTTAATTCCAATCGCAGGGAGATGATTGAACTTATGATTAAACTGTCAAAGGAAGATCCCTCAAAGGATTATGAATACTTGGAAATGCTTCAGTTCCATAAGCCACCGATGTTTCATGATTTGTAATTTTTTTTGTACAACTGTGTACCAGTTTTAAATTTTCATTTCGTCGCCAATATTTCTTTTATTACTATTTTATCACTGGAAAATAACTTATGACTTTATAGCTGGTTCTCAATCATTCCCAAGAGAATGAAACAATAAAAACAAGCTGCTTAATATTAGATGCTATAACAAAAGAAACCAAGACCAAACTATTTGTTCAACTCGGCCAACTAACATGGCAGCTATGACGTCACATGTACAAGGACAAAAGACATGGCCGCCATTTTGGCTGGCATATCAAAAGAAACCAAGACCAAATATTTTGTTCAAGCCAACTAACATGGCAGCTATGACGTCACATGTACAAGGACAAAAGACATGGCTGCCATGCTGGTTAGCATATCAAAAGAAACCAAGACCAAATCTTTTGTTCAAGCCAACTAACATGGCTGCTATGACGTCACGTGTACAAGGACAAAAGGTCTGGCCGCCATGTTGGTTGACATAACAAAATAAATTCAACCAAGAGAGCGGCAATGAAGACCAGTTACTTTTTTTTTTTTTTTTTTTTTGATGGTCTGAAATTTTACTATCTATCTGTCGAATTCATATCTATCAACTCAGGTTTTGAAATCTGGAAGGTTCGTGATTGGAGAAAAACTTAATTGGAGGATTAAATCTTTTGGAAACATAAATAGAAAAATCAATAAAAGGGTAAATTTAAGTACTAGAAACTTGTTTGACACATATTGCTGTGTGTGTGCTGCCTGCCCAGACGAGCAGACAGTTGAAATAATGCACAATTTTTTTTATCCCACTATTGAAAATATAGCCAATCAGAATGCAGGAAAGCCGTATTCTATTGTTTCTCCCCAGAGGGCATTGCGTTGTTTAGAATTTCTTGACTAAATGTATAGGTAACATTTTCAATGGCGTAGGATCAATGCTTTCTCGTGGCACTGATATCATGGAATATCTCACTTATCACTTGAAAAATCTGATACAAGTGCCTCGTAGGATATTTCACGATATGACACTCAAACACCATTACAACTAAATAGAATAGGCAATAATAGAATAGGCAATGTGCACCAAAGCTCACAATGCAAAAATGAAACAGGGAAATCAAAAGAAATATCAGAAAAAAATTACTCTGTTATTTTCGTCTGTTGAAACACTTTTATTTCCAAAGAAAATGTCGAAGGAAAAATTGTCAGATGAATGTTTAGAGAAGCAAAAAAGTGTAAGGACTCGGTTTCCCATCATTCTTTGTGCTAGAAAGCCAAGCTCGTGCACACTGGCTAATCGCGGTGGAAACGAATAAATGAAAGTCTTATTGTTTTATGTTTTTAATCATTCTTAATTTTACTGCAGCGTTTCACATTTTTTCTAATCATATTTCGTAGTATCTTAAATTGTGATTAAATCATAACTTTGATTGGTTTTTCTCCTTTTATTTGTGTCTTTCACGTACTGAACGATCATTTTAGCCTTTAACCGAGAAACTAGTTTCGTTCTTAGAACCTCTTCATTTTTAATAGGGTTTGTACAATTCAAGCTAGCACGGCCTTGTATGTTTTGGATAGCTTCGAAATCCTTCAAAGAAACTCATCTGTTGTATCAAAAAGAAAAATATATATTATGCAGCACGTGAACGTAGTATTGATGTTGTTGCTTCTTCTTACCTTATCTTTCTTTCTGTTTATATTATAGTAAACGGTATTTCAAAACTTCTGCATGAATTCCTGTTTCGTTTTAGTAGGCATTTCATCGTAAAATACGCACACTTGTTCCCTGAATTGGAGTTTCTTTTTTTTCCGTCAAAAGGTATGGTCAATCTCAAGCCCAAGGACAGCTTATGCCAAAGCCATGGCATCACGCACAGCAACGTACCTAAATATAAACACCCCATATACCTACCTATACCTATATACCTATTTCAAAAAGGGTGTCATAGGCGATAGGAAATAGATCATTCCAAGATCCAAGAATAGCTGGAATAACGTGTGTTTCTGCTTCTTATTCTCGTCAAGAACACGAAGGTTAGTGTTGAGATATTCCGTGTTGTTTGTAGTCCACGAAACCATTTTAAAGGCCTTGATTATTCGTGTTTAATTGTATACCCATAATTCCTTTCCGTCTTGGCGTCTTTCTCTTTTGGCGATGACAACCTTTCTTGAAATAGGTGTATGTACGTTCACCAAGGATTTTAGGAATATAAAATATCTTAGTTTACTTCATACAGATTTTTCCTTGACTGATGAAAACACAAATACGCACTGATCAATTTAAAGCAATCTTTTTAAATTTAGGGGAAATTGCATATCTGTTTTATATCTATTTACCATTTTTAATAAGTGTGTACTTTTGTTTTCAAATGCATAGAATTACAAAATTTAATAAAGTGAGTAATGCACGACGTTTCGGATTCATCTTGACCCCCTTGACCCCATTATCAAGTTAATATTAAATGATGATAGACATTTATTATTCACTTAAACTTATATTTTCATTTCAAGACTCTACCCAAGAGAGAACTGTCCTTCAATCCTAACGTCAAAATATCACGGAATTCCTTGTTCCTGCTTTTTCCAGGGCGTTCTGACGAGCCGACCTACCGTGGGTATGTAATAGTATTTATTATTATTATTATTATTTTATTTCCTCAGGAAAATTTGATGCAATATGATTTTTCCCTGGTAAAATTACTAGTCAGGTCTTTTCCAAAGACCTAAGACTTCAAATTGTCATTTCAAAACCTAACCTATTGTTACAATATTGTTACTCAGTTAAGCAGCAGACACATTTTCATAATAACGTAACCCAGATGACTAGCTATAATTTGAGTCATCTGAGTGGGTTTTTGGCTTCCATCAATCAATTGTTCAAGTAAATTTTTCATCGACGGCAGCCAAAAACCCAGATATCAATAGCCCTCATCGGCTTGGGTGTAATGTTGTCCCATTTCAGACCACGTGTCATTCTCTTGAGAATAAGATTCTTTGTTTGAGTTGTATCTATATTCATGTATCTTCTCATGCGCAACCGTTAAACAATGAAATGATACTCTGGGGAATGACACGTGGTCTGAAATGGGACAACATTACACCCAAGTCGATGAGGTCTATTATGGCTGATTGTAGATCGTATGGATACAAACTTAACAGTAAAATGTTCTGTTACTTACGTATATTTGATTGTTCTATCAAACATTGGCGGTTTTGTGAACCTTAACATTTCTAGATACTTGTAATGGCTTGAACATTCTTCACTTGAGAGTCTTAGTATCAAATAAGTCATTTTTTTCTTCTTATGTCCGCTGAGCAAAATGTCCTGTATTCGCTCAGATACGAATTTGGATATGCTAGGATAAAATGACATCTTCTGTACTTGAGAGTTCCAAAACTTTATAGTGTGCAAGATGAACTTCAAATATGTATATTTGAACGTAGTTTTTTTAAGCCGGCAATTCTGGGTGTTGAAACTGAATATTTTTTCGATCAAAACTTTATGGAACTGAATATTCAACAGCTGGGACTTGCATAATTGCATTTCTTGGGTTGCCAGCTTTAGAGCTTTGTTTAGTGATCTATAATGTTTGATGAAGACTTGATGGTTTATTTCCAGATATTCCTCTATATTTATGAGGAGGATAGTTGCTTTTGACGAGCACATATCAAGGTCTTCAGTACTAAAAAAGTTTGGAGGAAATTCGATTTTTTCGTCGCCATCTGAAAATACTTGATCTTCGTCGACTTCGGCATATTCCTCGAAATTTTGTTTTCCAGTTATTACTTCATGAATATTATAAAGCTTGCTGTCATCAGTTATCTCCCTTGGTTTTTGTTGACTTTTTGGTGAAACACATCTTATTGTAGCGTCATCCACGTCTTTCAAATACGAAAAACTTAACTTTATCATCTCCAGTTCTTTTGTTAAAAAAAAGTTAAAATTTAATTTTGTACTTGCGAATTTCGCTTCAGCTTTATTTAAAAGAATATACGCCAAAAGTTTACATAAATGATCTGATAATTCCCCCTGCTGAAACTCTTTAATTCGCGGCAAGTTAGGCAGCAAATCACTGCAAAGCCGGTCGACATCTTCGCTGTCTTCTTCCATTAAAATTTCTCGTTCCTCTTTATCTAAATTGAGGTCCAACTCTCTAGGAAGCTCATGAAACAAAAAATTGAAAATAAGAAAGTACTCTGTCAGTGGATCTGGGTAAATCATGGATGCCCCATACTTGAGTAATACCCCAACAACCTTACACCAAGGGTTATCCCAGTCACAATCATCCCCTCCATGGAGCTTGGCTAAGTACATGGGCGTGATGTTATCCTTTGTGGGACAGTTAGCAGTTAAACCAGTAACTTTCAAGCGGTCTCTGGCAACGAACAAGTCATCGATGAACCTCCACATTCCACGAGTGGCTGCTAAATGTAAAAGTGTAGGAACCTTTTTGGTTGCATCACAGCCAACGTTAAATGGCTGGTCTCTCGTTGAGTGGCTTAGAATGGCACTTGCAGTAAAAGACGCAAACTCGATTTCTAGAGACGTCGAAAGACTTTGCTTGTGAAAATTGAAATACGGACGGTATTTGACGGCGTTCCAGATGGTAAGCATCAAAGCATCAAAGCCATCTTTTGTTTCGATTGTTAAGTTTGCTCCCCAATCTAAAAGTTGTTTTACAGCAACAACATTCCCACCCTGGGCTGCTCGGTGAAGAGCTGTGTACCCTTCGTCATCAAAACATTCGTCAATAACCTTGTAACCTCGAGGGTGTGATTTGATAGCTTTAGTAACAGGCCCATCGCGTACTCTTACTACTTTTACTTGTTCCCCTACTGTTATCTTATCGTATTCATCAAACAGGTAATCAAATAAGGCATTTTCGCCCTTCAGATATTCTTCCCACTTGACAGGGTCTCGAAATACAGATATGTACTGCAGATAATGTAACTTGTGGTAGGCAGCAAGATGGAATGCAGAATCCTCAAAGAATTCTCCACATTGTATGTCAATAATAGCACCATGTTTTACAAGTACTTTGGCCATGTTGCGTCCACCTGTTCTTAGATAGGTAAGAAGAGGACTTGATGTCTCTGAGTCTTTACAATTAACATCATTGCCAATGCTCAAAAAAGTATCGAAATAGTATATCATATTGTTCTCTATAATCAGTCTTAAGGAGGAACAATTAGTATTAATGCGAGTTAGGGCTTTAAAAATCAATTTATGAGCCTCTGACTTAGCTTCTAACTCGTCTTTAAATTTTTGCTGATCAGATAACATACCGATGTCATAAGCGTAAAATAAAGGTGATAATAGCACAACAAACTTCAAACTCGAGAGCTCTAGACTACCAAGCATTGATTTCGAGACATTAAGAATTATGTGATCTTGAAAAACGTTCATCAAATTCAGACGATTCATTGAATCAAGGTCATATGATTTTCCTTTCGTAAAGCTTGCCAGAAACCTGATCATTGAGATCATCCAAGGGTACTTGTTCTTGAATGGATTCTCGATGGAACTTCTGTAATTTGCATCTATTGGCTCTATTGGGGTGCTAACGTATGGATCCATTAAAGAGAATTCTTCATCAATAGAATGCTTTTGAATAATATAGTAGACTGCTGTGTTTCCATCTGAAGTGAGCGCAGTACCATTAGCTCCAAGTTCGAACAGTTTGTCAAAAATTCCATCATTCTGACACTTACAAGCATAATGGATGGGAGTCATGTCTTTTGGACCTTTGCTGTTGATATCTGCGCCTTTTTTCACAAGAAAAGACAAAACATCTGCATTTCCATGGCACGATGCAACGTGGATTGGCTGCAGGCCTTCGCAATCTCTAGCATTATAATCAGCTTTGTATTTCAGGAGTAAGTTTGTTATGACAGCAGCGCTGCTTTGTGCTGCCATATGTAACGGCGTGTAACCACAAGGGCAAGAGAAAGGCAAAAAATCCAGTATTGAATAATAGTGGCAGATGCTGGATGGGTTTGCTCCTGATTTTAAAAGCAATTTTGTTACCTGAAAGTGGCTTTTGTCAACTGCCTCAAGTAGTGGATCCTTTCCATAGAAGTTTATACAATGGACTGCTCTTTTATTTGATTTAAGAAGCACCTTCGCAATACTAGACACGTTTTTGATAGCAGCAATGTGCAAGGCTGTATTACAGTCCTGTCTATGGTTCTGGCGGTCTTCAAGGCTGGAAAACTGGAATTGCCTTTTAGAATAACCATTGGACATGATCTCACTGCAGTTCATACAAGTGTCTTCAGCTCCATTCGCGAGCAAAATACGTACAGCCATAGAATTGCCATGCAGAGCAGCGTAATACAGACATCTACCATCAGGAACTGCACCATGTTCCATTAGTGTCTTCATCGTTTCAAAATGATTGTACTTAGCAGCAAGATGTAATGCACTGAAACCCGATCCTGACAAAGTTGAGACACTGACATTGTTCTCGACAAGAAACTTCACAGTTTGGTGGTGACCTCTTTGAGAAGCAACATGCAGCAAACTGTAACCGCACATCTGATGCTCACAATATTGAACATCGTCTTCTTCTGCGTTAGGATTATCACATGTTAGTGTTGATGTCATCAATGCTAATGAGGCTCCTTTTTGGTAAATTAAGCGAAGATTGGCTAAACGATCAAACATGGTGGCATAGAATGCTGGAGTACGACCCCTGTTATCTTGAGTGTCAACATTTTCGAGGGGAGAAAGAACAAGAGAATCTTCATTAATAGAATGTTTTTGAATAATACAGTGAAGTGGTGTGGTTCCATCTAAAGTGATTGCAGTTCCATTAGCTCCAAGCTCGAATATTTTATCAAAAATCCAATCACTCTGATACATACAAGCATAATGGATGGGAGTCATGTCATTTGGACCTTTGCTGTTGATATCTGCACCATGTTCCACAAGAATAGACAAAATATCTGTATATCCATGGCACGACGCAACGTGGATTGGCTGCAGGCCTTCGCAATCTTTAGCATTATAATCAGCTTTGTATTTCAGGAGTAAGTTTGTTATGACAGCAGCGTCCCTGCGTACTGCCATATGTAACGGCGTGTAACCACAAGGGCAAGAAAGAGGCAAATAATCCAGTATTGAGTAATAGTGGCAGATACTGGATGGGTTTGCTCCTGATTTTAAAAGCAATTTTGTTACCTGAAAGTGGCTTTTGTCAACTGCTTCGAGTAGTGGATCCTTTCCATAGAAGTTTATACAATGGACTGCTCTTTTATTTGATTTAAGAATCACCTTCGCAATGCTAGATATGTTTTTGATAGCAGCAATGTGCAAGGCTGTATTACAGTCCTGTCTATAGTTTTGGCGGTCTTCAAGGCTGGAAAACTGGAATTGCCCTTTAAAATAACCATTGGACATCTCACTGCAGTTCATGCAATTGTCTTCAGCTCCATTCTCGAGGAAAACACGTACAGCCATAGAATTGCCATGCAGAGCAGCGTAATACAGACATCTACCATCAGGAACTGCACCATGTTCCATTAGTGTCTTCATCGTTTCAAAATGATTGTACTTAGCAGCAAGATGTAATGCACTGAAACCCGATCCTGACAAAGTTGAGACACTGACATTGTTCTCGACAAGAAACTTCACAGTTTGGTGGTGACCTCTTTGAGAAGCAACATGCAGCAAACTGTAACCGCACATCTGATGCTCACAATATTGAACATCGTCTTCTTCTGCGTTGGGATTACCACATGTTAGTGTTGATGTCATCTTTGCTAATGAGGCTCCTCTTTGGTAAAGTAAGCGAAGATTGGCTTCGCGTTCAAACCTGACGGCATAGAATGCTGGAGTACGACCCCTGTTATCTTGAATGTCTACATTATCGAAAACATTAAGAAGAAGAGCCATAGTTCCTTCGTTTTCTTCGCCTGCTGCAATGTGGAGAGCTGTAGAATTTGTGCTGATGTCAGACACTATGACTAATTTTTGATCGAGATTGTTAAAGTCTTTTACGTGTTGTTTTATGCTTGATCCTCTTACGATATAAGTTGCAAGGTTGTAAACAAATTGGGGAGTGATATTGACGGATTGTTCGTGGACCTTTTTAAAAAGATAATTTGCAAGCAATTGGTTACCACTCTTTACATCAACGTAGAACCTTCCACCTTTGTTAGAAGCACTCGTTAACCATCCAGTCAGAGAATTATGAAAAACTGTGACTATATCGCTTTCTTGGATGCTACTGAGATACATAGAGAGGTCATGTAACATTGACAAAAAATCATATTCAAAATTTAAAACTTTCGTATCCTTCAAGTTATTCACAAAAACATCATAAAGCTCTTCTGTTGTCAGCGGAGAAAGTGTTGCTACCAGGATCTCAAATATTTTACGAGGACCTCGAAATTTTTCCTTGTTGTTAAACTTTCGTTGAAAAAATTCTTGATAGATGCTGTTGATTGATGTTGGTAAAGAATCCCAGTTCGCTGCGCTAACTCCTTTGATCTGTAAGTACTCCAAGACAAGTTTAATGTACAAAAAATTACCTTGGCTTTTGTTAACCATGGTTTGGATTGAAAAATCCTCAACAAAAAAGCTTTTCATTCGAGAAAGGAAAGAATAACGTGATCGTGAAAAGATAAAACGTTCGATATCTTGCAGATTTCTTGGGTCTTCTGGAAAGAAATCCAATACATCAAGACTACTAAATGTTCTTCGAATGTCCGTTACGTTTCTTGATGTTACAATAACTTTAAGCCAGTTGGGAAACATTTTCATGTTGTTCCTTAAGATGTTTACAATTGATGTTCCTTTGTCTTGGTCGTTCTCATTGTAGCACTCATCCAGCGCATCAATGACAATGTACATTGTTAGCTCCAAAACTCTTAGTCGAAGTTTTGACAGTGGAGAAAGAATTCCCTGCTCAAAGCATGCAGTTGGGTCGCTCGAGCACTGTTCGTGATTAAGAACTCTCTGTATGAATTTATCTTTCATGACACTTTCATACTCTCCTAATCTTTGGGCTATCATGCTTGCCAAATTCCGAACAAATACAGCACCATTTTGTGTCTTTTTGTATGAATGAATGCAAAGGTGATACCCAAGGATTCGGCTGTGCAATGAGAAGCTTGATAGCTTGGAGCAGATAAGATTTGACATTAGAGAAGACTTGCCAAACCCTGGTGCTGCAATAATCATGACCCCCTTAAATTCGTCATTTTCAAGAGAATCTGATATGTCTTTAAAGAGCCACTGACGTCCAACGAAGCCTTCTCTTGCTCGATTAAGATGCTCAGTAAAGTCTATTTCCATCAAATCATGGGCATCTTCAGGTTTTGTTATTGCGCTGCAACCTTCAATACAAACGACAATCATGAATGTTCTATATATTCTTTTTTATTGCCATACATACATATTATCTATAGATGGTCTACGATGACAAGGTTGTTTGAACGGCCAATCGATATTTGAGTTGCCCAACTAGAAGTCTACTGCAATGGATACTGACCCAACAAAGCAAAGTGCCGGTCTTTATCGCAAACACCACCACAAAAATATTAATCATCATCACATCAACAAGATCAGCAGCAGCAGTTTATCAATGTTTAGATTATGATCACTGATATCACTGATATCATCATGAATATCATTCTAAAATATCATTTATGATCATTCTTCTTGTCATGAAATTAACATAAGAAGACGCAGCTAGCAGCATCAATAACAGTATCATCACTATCTCTTTTAGCATCATTATCACCTTCATCGAGATCATCATCATAATTACCACCAGCATCTTCATGTTTTTCATCATTCACGTTGTCATCCTCTTCACCTTCACTGATGATCATCACCATCATCAACATTATCATCACATCATCTTCAGCAGCAACAGAATTAACTATTAACACTATTTCCAGCATTAATTATAATCGTCATCATCATCATCATATATATAGTTTCAGAATGATCTTCATCCTCAGTATGACAAACGATAGCATCAATATCAAATAATAATTTAACTTACCAATTTCGTCTAAGTTTTCATCCAAAGTTGTGATAGCAGCAAGCAAAAATATTAATAGTGTCACTTTTCTTGGAATTCTCATTCTCAGCACCTTCAGCAACAGAATGATGATCCAGGATGACAGATGTTTTAAAGAATGTTTCATGGTCTTAACGGTGCTCTCTTCACTCGATCCTTCTTCATTTCTGCTGTCCAGTCTTGACTGTACTAAAATTTCGATTTGATCTTGCATATCACTCAGAACATTTAATAGAACATCTTCTCTTTCTTGCCCAACTTTCATGCAGTAACTGATCATTGTTTTGACATGTAAGATTTCGTCTTTTATTTCATTAGCATGGATATCTTCTTGGTCAATCATAGAGTCCATTTTTGCAACAAGTTCATCCTTCAAGCACGTCATTGATTCTTTTAATTCACTGACCACTTTAGTTTCCAAGTCTTCAAAGTCAATCAGATCATCATTCTCTAATGCGATGATATCGTTCAGTGCAGCAGTAGCATCAGCATCGCGAATCAACTTTGCATCTTGAAGAAAATTCTTCATGGACAGGAATGCATTGGTTGTTTTAGCTGCGTCAAGCTCCTGTGTTGCTGCGTGTGCCCATGTATTTCTTGTGTCCCTAACGTTCTCTACAAGTGCAGGGTCAGTTTTATAATAGCCACAGCAACATAAAAGGTTCAGGAGTCCAGTAGCATCAGTCTCTGCACAGGAATTTCCTTTGGCACAACCATAGGGCATGTACAGCTTGGCTACTTCCCAGTGACCAACATTGGGGTCATTCCATAGAGAAGCATCACTTTGGTTCCATGTTGGCTTTCCTTTGGTGTGATAATTCAACAGCTCCTTAGCCCACAAGCAGTTAATCGTATTATGATAAGGATGTCTCGTGTAAGTACATGTACAGAGAGGCAACCCATGAAGTCTGGTTATCAGTAAGCCATGAAATGACTTTGCTTCTCTTTCGATGTATGGACGTATTCCAGTGCACAAAATAGACAGAGCATGAGTAACTTTAAGCCAGTTTTTGTACTTTTCGTTTTGGAGTCTTTGCTGCCAAGAAGTTGATACCACAACCCTTGCTTCTTCCATTTCATTTCACTACAAACGAAAGCAGGTGAAATGTAAATGCAAGATTTAGACTATAAAGCAACAATCGACAGTGAGAAAACGAATTTTCCAGCATAAACAGGAGCATAATACAATTGCAAGCGACCTAGAGGTCACTGAACGTGTCAAACATTAGTCGCATTATGGCAGTGGAAACATGGCGTACCAATGCAACATCTATTACATAGCATGCTCTCTCTCAGCTTCACTCCTCCATTTAACGACATCAGTTACTCTATTTGAATAACCCTCCACATTTCTTTGAAATTTTCGCTGCCACCAATGAAATTTCTAAAAATATTTCTAAGTGTAGTGCAGACAAAAATAAATTGAAATGCACTGAACCATAAACCATATTTACTACATCACAACCCTCTCTCTACTTGCTAAATTACGGATACCTCTTCAAGCTAGCATTATTTTATAGTGCATAACAGTAGATAATTTTCTTGATTAAATCTGGGCATTCATTGTTCATTTGCACTTCAAATTACACGAGAAAATTGTTGTGGCAGGTCACGCTGAGTAGCGTTTTCGTCCGGCCAGTCGGAAAGTAAATAACAAATTTCCTTACTTTGCTTTGAAATTGAATTGCTCTTTACTCGCACTTTGATATTTTATATATTTTAAACTTACCCGATTGCTTCAGTACTCAGACAGTCCCAATTTCATCAAATTCGCGTATGTATTCGTTTTAGAGTAGCACGTTAACCTGATGTGTATATTTTTTATGCAAATGCAAAGCTTTGTGGCAGGATCCTGTTTCATGGAAATAAAAGGTATATTTAGCGATGTTGACACGTCTGGAAAATGCGTGACTATGTAAATAATATCATCCAAAGGACACGCTATCTGAATGTTTTTTCATGAATACTTTCCCTAATCTTTGGGGGAAAGTATCATAATCTATCTGCAGTCCTGTAATTGTTTATTTAATTCTTGTCAACTCACGAAGCACTTTTCTCATTCTTTGCTGTGGGAGAGAATTAATTTACATACGTTGTCACGAACGTTCTAGACATAATCGTGACACTTGGGTGACTTCTATTTATACTTTTCCGAGAATTATTACGCGTAGTTAACAATCATTCACTTTGTACGCTTCGTCTGCTATACATTTTACCTTTACCTTAAAGTATTCCAAAAGCAAAGCAACGGACATTTATGAGTGAACGCTTTCGATTAAGAAAATTCTCAGGTGAGGAAATATTATATTTTTGTTTCTTTAACTGCCGTTTAACTTTTTCCAAACTGACAACTTTGATTTTGGAGCTTTCTCCAAAACTTAGTTGTCTCACAGTTGGCGACATTATTAGCGGCCGTTGCAGTATTAATATTATTGTTCCTTAAACTGGAAATGAGGGTTCCTACTAAAGTTATTATCGTAATAAGTAATTATCGTAATTGTTGATGATCTATTTGATCTCATAAATCAAACAAGAAGCTGGCATAAGAAATACCAAAGCAATCTGAAACCGGAGAGAACCGATCTTAACTTGTTTTTGGAGCACAGAGAAAGATATATATGGCATTGGTAGACAATCATAGACCCATTTGCTGTGTACTTCTTTTACTTACTTTACTGTGGACTTGCAAAAACCTGCTACATCGTCAATACTTTAAGATAAAACGTTTTTGAAGATCGACTACTACGACTACATCGATTAACATCAATTTCTGTGCCACAGGGATCCCAAATTAACCCAAGAGACCCCAAACCACTATTACTTAGGTGGTAAGCCTGTATCGTGATAAGAGGAATATTTCAACATGTGAGGGGACTTCTGCACTTAAAGTACCCACGTACTCAAATCATCAAACAGGCTACTCGTTAATGGGGATATTATGATACTTCTTCACGTGTATACAGCAAAAAATATTTTTGGTTTATATTCAGGTGGCAATTGAATTCGTATAATTTGATTAGACAAAGTTCATCTTGAAATTGTGTCTTGATTGGAAGATGTTAGTCGGATAGTGTTTCATGTATAGTTCAAACATTAGATTATTTACCCCAGATTTTTTCTTTCTAAACCATTTTACGACCGATTGGTTTGAACAGGTTGATGTTGATATCGTTGCTATGCAAGACGACAGAGTTCTCATATCACCATCTTGGCAACAGAGGCTTCAAAACGAAAACTATAAAAACTGGCTGAAAGTAGGATATGGAATTGATTTGGTGTGTAAAGCAATACGACCATACGTCGAGAAAGAGGCTAAGGCATTCCATGGCATACTGACGACCACACTTCATGGGATGCCTCTCTGTGCGTGTACTCAAAGACCAAGACGTCATGATACGGCTAACTGCTTGTGGGCTAATAAGCTGTTGAATTATCACAGAGGAAATCCAACATGGAACCAAAGTGATGCTTCTCTATGGAATGACCCCAATGTTGGTCACTGGGAAGTAGCCAAGCTGTACATGCCCTACGGTTGTGCCAACGGGAATTCCTGTGCAGAGACTGATGCTACTGGACTCCTGAACCTTTTGCTCTGGTGTAGCTATTTTAACACTGACCGTACACTTGTAGAAAAGTTCAAAGACACAAGAAATGCATGGGGACACGCACCCAAACATGAGCTTGATGTAGCTGAAACAACCGATGCATTCCTGTCGATGAAAAATTTTCTGCAAGATGTAGAGCTGGGTTCAGATCCTGATGTTATTGCTTTTGACGCCCTTAACGAGGTCACAAAACTGGAGAGTGAAAATCTTATAGATTTTGGAGATATCGAAGTCCAGGTGATAAACCACCTGAAACATTTCATTATTTCGATTAAAGATGAAATCATCGAAAAAGTGGATCAAAATGCTGCTCTCGCAACAGAAATAAGGGACATTCTTAATTTTTGCATGAAATGTGATGCCGATCGAGACAACGTTCTTAGTGACATACAGAACAGTATTGAAAGAATCGAGCTTAGGGAGCAGGAGAAAATGAAACAAAGTAGATGGATGCTGAATATCTTTGAGAAAATCTTTAGCATCTCGCTAGCGTTCGTCTTGATAGCATATTTGGTCGTGGGCAGAATAACTCCATGTCGAGCCAGAGTGTTATTTCTTCTCTTGGTGCTGAGTGTAACGATTCTAGAGGAAAATGTGGTAGATTTTGGTAAGTTTGACAACTGTTCTTTATCTAAGGCTCTCCACAGTCCCGACACGTTTGGGTCTCTTGGGTTCACACTAATTTGTTTTGAAAAGAAACGCTCATGTTCCTAAACGTTTTCTAGAGTGGAGAAATTTGGGAATTGGTTCGTATTGTTTTAGTATAGGCGGCAAGTACTATCCCCTTGTTACATGATGTCCCCTTGGGAAAGAAAACAAGAGATCTAGACTTGTCCCTAACCTGACATCAGCAAGTAGTGTGTAAAATGGCCAAGGTTTCGTAGCTCGTAAATGTATTCTTTTAGTCTTACAATGTTAGGATGCATACTATGATTTTGCTATATTTTCAAATCCAAGCCTCCCAACACTTTTTCAGGATGCTCCATGGTCCTTGTTTACCAGACTGCGATTCAAAATGGTATCACAATTTGCAGTCGACGCTAAATAAAGCTGTCATAGGTCAAACACTTTGCTGTACGTTTTGATTAAGTTTCATTTATTTTAAATTTAAACCCAAAAAGTGGCTGAGCACCCCAAGTTCAACCTCTGTAAAGTTGGGGTTCTTGGGAAACCCCGGCTCCGTCGAGTATAATGCAATAACAAAGGACTGAAGGAGTTACTTTTACATTTTATTCAACTTCTAGGTTGTGAAAGAAACAAGTTTGATGATCCATTTGAGCTAAAACAGTTTGACTTCACTGAGTACCTGAATCGAGCAAGAGAAGGTTTCGTTGGGCGACAGTGGTTGTTCAATAATATTACAGAATCACTCGAACAAAACCATAAAGAATCTAGAGGAATCATGATCATAGGAGCACCAGGTTTTGGCAAGTCTGCATTGATATCAAATCTAATTTGCTCAAAACTTTCAAGATTCTCAATACACAGCCGAATTCTAGGACATCACTTTTGCATTCATTCCGACAAAAACACTTTGAATGGTGCCAAGTTTGTTCGTAATCTTGCAAACATGTTAGCATCGAAATTACCAGAATATAAAAACATTTTGTTTAAGGACAAATTTATACAAAGAATTCTCAAGGTGGAATGTTTGGGGGATCCAACTGGATGCTTTGAGCTAGGGATTCTTGCTCCATTGCTGCAACTTCAACTAAGATTTGAGTCTCCAATGTACATTGTTGTTGATGCACTAGATGAATGCCTGGACGAAAAGGAACAAAACAAGGGTAGATCTATTGTGGACATCCTTCATCATAAAATGAAACAGTTTCCATCCTGGTTAAAAGTGATTGCCACCTCTAGAAACCACTCAAACATACGAAGAAAGCTTAGGAATCTTGATGTGATTGAACTTTATCCAGACGACCCAGAAAACTTGCGAGATATCGAAAGGTTCCTAACTTCAAAATTAGAGGGATCTATTGTTTCTCGAGTAAAGAGGTACGTTCTCTCAGGCAAAGATGTGTCAGTTTCGGAGCTTGTCCATAAAAGTCAAGGGAACTTCCTATACATTAAACTGATTTTGGAGTATCTGCTAACAAGAGACTTTACATCAGATAAAATCTATCTTCCTGATTCTATAAACAGCGTCTATCAAGACTTTTTTGAACGGAAATATGATTCACTGGAAAAATTCCGTGCATCTCGTAAAATATTTGAAATTTTAGTTGCTACAAAGTCGCCAGTAACTGTCATGGAATTGTATGATATTCTTTCAAACGAAAACAAGGATTTTGATTTCGACTACGATTTATTGCCAGTTTTGGAAGACCTCTCAATGTTTCTTCTGTATACAGAGGAAAGGCAGTCGACAGTTAGAGTCTTTCACAATTCCCTCACTGAATGGCTAACAAGTGACTCAAACAAGGGCGGAATTTTCTATGTAAATGAAAAGAAAGGAAGCAGAGCCTTAGCGAACCACTTTTTAAAGGTAATCCATGGAAACTTCAGCAAAGTCAATCCCAAATTCATCTACGACCTAACTACGTACATTGTTGTTGGAGGGCATCTGAAGAAGCACACCGATAGCTTCCTTAAAATTGATCCTAAATTAATTAAAGTTAAAGATAATCGTACTGGGTTTACTGCACTCCATCTTGCTGCAGAAGCAGAAAACGAAAAGGTATTAGGAATGTTATTAAACATTTTTAAAGATCCAAATGTCGAAGACAGCAAAGGACGTACGGCTGCATTTATGGCAGTTACATTTGGTCATTTCAACAATCTGCGTCTACTTCATGAGAAAGGAGCATCTTTGACTCAAGTAACAAAAGAACAACTGCTAGTTGTCAAAAAGAGCATAGTTGATGAGACTTTGGAATGCAAGCGCCAAATGTGTGGGTACTCACTGCTTCATATGGCTGCTCAAAAGGGTCACAAGGTCATAGTCGAGTATCTTATCAAGCATGGTTGTGATGTGTCCTTATTGACAGCAGCGCGTAACAGTGCTGTGCAGCTTGCTGCTGAATTTGGTCATATTGAAATCATGAAGCTGTTGTTATCACATGGAGCAGATGTAGACAACACTTGTCTATATTATGCTGCTTTATATGGGCAAGTTGAGATCGTGAAGTTTCTATTCAAGAAAGGAGTCAAAGACACGTGTATTCCATGTGATGGCATCATTCTGGTATCAGACTTTGTACGACATTGCAATACAGCTTTGCATGCAGCTGCCATTGGTGATTACCCGGATGTGATAGAAACTCTGCTCACTTCAAAGCACAATGCAACCAATTGTGTAAATTATTTTGGCAAAGAACCAATCCATGAAGCAGTTCATCAAAACAATTATCGAGCAGTGAATGAGTTACTAAAGCACGGCGTTGACACTTCAAGTACCATCAAAGTTTTTGACACAGACCGTTTGTTTGACCTCAAATTTATTGGATACACTCCACTACATCTGGCAGCACATCACGGCTTTGCTGCCATAACGAGTTTGCTTTTGGAGCACAAAGCTGATCATAATGCAACACATTGGACAGGCCTGCAGCCAATCCACGTTGCTTCTTGTCAGGGACATGGAGACGTAATATCTGTTCTTGTGGAACATGGAGCAGATATCAACAGCAAAGGTCCAAATAACACGACTCCCATCCATTATGCTTGCAAATGTAAAGCAACTGAAATATTTGATAAACTTTTTGAGCTTGGTGCTGATGGTCTTGCACTCACTGCTGATGGGAAGACACCCTTTCATTTTTTGGTTCAAGACTATTTTATGGAAAAGGAGTATTACTTTGTTGATCCCTATGCTGTAAATCCGATTGACCCAGTCGCCTTTGATTCGTCTAAAGGTAAAATTGTCAAGTCGCACATGGGAGAACATTCTTGGCTTACATCTTCCACAAAGTTCCTCCAGTCATTCACTAAGTCCGATATTTCATTTCCTAATTTAGAGGAACTTCTGGGACCATTCCAGTCATTTCTCTCATATGGAAGTGTTCTCCCAAAAAATATCATTGATAAAATATCGATGATTTTGCTAGGAAGTGATCGCCACATAAACGCTAGGCTTGTCGTTCTCTCTACACCTGCCCCATTTCCAGTTGACATTGGTTTGGCAGCCTTTTTACAAAACCAACACAAAAACTTGAATCAACTTAGCACATCAACTGTTTTACCACCCTTCGTGAAAAAACGTTTTTCAACGGCACTTATGACAATGACGGGGAAAATAAACTTTAAGTGCTCGATGTTTGCAGCATTTATCCATCACAATATGGTGTATGCTGTCGATGCGTTTTTACAATTAGGAATGGATGTCAATTGTGAGGAGTCAGGCCTGAGTCCACTTCTTGCTTATCTAAGAGAAGGGGGACGTAACATGGCAAAAGTCCTCGCCAAACATGCTGTTACTGTTGACATACAATGTGGAGAATATTTCCAAGATTCTGTATTTCATCTTGCTGCCTATCACAAGTTGCATTATCTTCAGTATCTTTCGATATTCCAAGACCCCATAAAATGGGAAGAGTACCTAAAAGAGGATAATGCATTGTTTGACTATCTTTTCGATGTCTATGATGAAGCATCCACGCAAGGGCAGCTTAAGTTAACAAGAGCTCGAGATGGTCCTGTTACCATAGCAATCAAATCCAATTTCCATGGCTTCAAGATTATTGACAAATGTTTTGATAGTGAAGGTTACACAGCTCTCCACCGAGCAGCCCAGGGTGGGAATGTTGTTGCTGTCAAACACTTTTTAAAATGGGGTGCAAATCCGTCCTTTCAAAGTCCAGACGAATTTGACGCTCTGGTTTTGTCCATATGGTATGCAGTAAAATATCGACCTTACTTCAATTTTTTTAGGCCGAGTCTTCTAACATCACTGGAAATCGAATTTGCATCTCTCACTGCAAGTGCCATTTTGAAACACTTGACTAAGAACAAACCATTTGACATTGGATGTGATGAAAAGAAAATTACACCTACACTTATGCATTTAGTGGCCACTCGCGGAATGTCGAGGTTCATCGATGACTTGTTCGTTGCCAGAGACCGCAACAAAGTTACTGGTTTAACTGTTAACTGTCCCACAAAGGATAACATCACGCCCATGTACTTAGCCAAGCTGCATGGTGGGGATTATTGTGACTGGGATAACCCTTGGTGTAAGGTCGTTGGAGTTTTATCGCAATATGGAGGGTCCATGATTTACCCAGACCGTATAACTGAGTACTTCCTAATTCTCAATTTCTTGTTCCATGACTTCCCAGAAAGATTTTACATCAACGAGTTAAACCCAGATGAAATCCAATTGCTGTCTGGTGATAGCAAAGAGTGCAACGACTTTCAGGATGAGAGAAATATTTTTGCAGGCAAATCTCTTGAAAATATTCTTTACGACGACTATCATAATCTTTTTTATGATTACCCTCTAGAATCACAAGATGAACACTTTCTCTCATTGACATCACAATACTCAGAAATTATTTTCAGAGTAACAAAAGAGGAAAGAAATTTCCGATTAACAAAACTGGTTTATCATCTATTCTTGTCATTTAAGTTAAACAGTTTGAAAAGGAGTCTTTATTTCTATAGGAACATTGATGACAGAATACTGAGGTGTGTGCCTCTTACCATGGATCCAATTTCCAAATACCCAGCCATCTCAAATCTTAATGCCCAAATTTTGGCAGAAAAAGAAAACTTGGAAAAAGAAAACGCAAATTCTGATCAAAGGGATGACGAAAACATCGTAGACGCGTTCAAGTCCATCCCTGATATGTGTTCCTCAACATCAACCGTCAATTTCCAGACACTAGACAAAATTTCACAGAAAAATCGTCTTATTTTTAACAAACATCACGAAGCATTTGTAAAAGCAATCAAAAAAGCAAAACAAAAAATTCGACAGCACAAAGTTAAAATTGGAATATTTGACTCTGTGGACAGTCTCTTCCACGACTTTGAAAGTAGGATGCATTGCCAAATGAAGGATATCACCTACAAATATGCAAGATTCAAGTTTTTATTGCATACAATGCAATTCTGGAGCGCACAAGTTAAGAAGCTCGGCATGTATCCGCTCATACCAAAATTTGCTTCAGAAAGAATCCAGGAAATTTTTCAAAGCGAAGAACAAAACAAGATGCTTCCTTTTATCATCAAACTAGCAAAGGTTGATCCTTCAGATCGGTATGATCATTTGAAAATGTTTAGATTTTCTGCTCCTCCATTAGGAGAAAAATTTAGGGAGCCAGACAATGAGGACTAGATAACTAAGGATTTATAAGCTGTACCCTAAATTATTATTATTACAATCAACTGAAGCAATGAAAATATGCATATTGTTCTGAAATATTCTCGTATTGAATTCGCAATTTGTACTGATTAACTTTGATGGAACCCATGCAATCTTTAAATACGAAAGCGCAAAAAAAAAAAAAAAAAAAATCAAAAACAAGACAACAATAAAGTACCCTGCAAGTAGTCTCCTTTTACCTCCATGAGGTTGGAGGAGACGTTAATTGAATTAGCTATTAGAATGTTTTGGATAAATATGAATGGAGTTATGATTGAAGTATAAATTCATGTACATATGAACTTTATCATCAAGTCTTACTACTAAAATTACTGCTAGCTAACTATTTACCGCAATTTATGCATGTGTTGTGGAAAAATGGAGTTCTTTACTGGAATTTTGTGATGAAAAGATAAATGTTTATGCAACTAGAAAAACTGTTAATTTATAAGTTTTTATTTCTCTTTTATTTTGCATTCACATTTACAATATAACTATATAATCATAATCGTATGACGCTGCAATAAAATGATAAAAGTTAATGTTAACTATCATATATTTTAACTATTAGTAATAGTTATTTTTGAATATTTTAAGATAGTGCTACTTAAGATGAACTTTGGTTCCTTCGTTCAGGAATGAACACTGATGTGACGCCTGGATAATTCTGTGTAAAAACAAATAAAGTAATAAGTAATAGGCCTTTATTAATATTTATTCATGAAGTGCTTAGCCTCACTTTCATTCAGCTCTAACCACATCTAATGTATTCGCATACAGCCATCGGCACGGTCTTTTTGCTGCGAAACAAGCTTTTTCATACCTTATTTAGTAAATCCAGCTAGCTTCTCAGCAAAAAAAACGTACATGGATGAATGCAAATACATTAAATATGGTCAGAGCTGCATGAAAGTGAGGCTAAGCACTTCATGAATAAATGTTAAGAAAGGCCTATAAATAGCATTAGTTCAATGTCAATTTCATGAAGCAGTTTCATCATGGAAAACCTAAGTTATGCACTTGCCATGCCGTGATCTTGACGTTGCTATTTTCAAGTATTTTTATCGCCCACCTCTGGTAATCTAAGTGATTTGCTTTGTATCATCCGAATGTCTTGCCGTATGTATGCAATTTTTTATATGCAAATCAAAACTGGTTATGTCTTCGATAACCGAAGGCAGAGGGACTTAGAATATAATATGCTAGTTGCGGCTGAAACTTGAAAACTTGTGGACAAGTTAGGGTTAGGGTTTAGCCTCCCAACTAACCGCCCTCCCCACCTAACCTGTCAATTTTTCAGTTTCTATACATAGACTGAGTCATGCCATGACCAAATACGTATGATAAGCTTTAAAATATTTGCAATGATGTATATGCTAATTACCTCTATATGTATCGGCCGTTGCCACAGTAACGCGAGTAACATCCGATTACTGGAGGCTTTAGTTTGTAGACGTAGAACCTTCCACAGTTACGGATCTTGATTTGTTCTTCCCCATTGCAACAGTCATTTATGAAATGAAAACAAACCTTGCCAGCTGTGATACCCTGGGACGGCTTAGGGTGGGAACCCTGTGGAATATGGTAACACGACATGAAGGTGTCAAGTTGTTGTTGGTAGTGGTGTAGATAATATCATTGGTAGAGGAAGATGGAAGTTGTAGTTGTAGTAGTAGTTGTAGTTGTATGATGGTGGTGGTGGTGGTAGTAGGGGATAAAGTAGTGATGGTGGTGGTGGTAGTAGGGGATAAAGTAGTGATGGTGGTGGTGGTAGTAGGGGATAAAGTAGTGATGATGGTGGTGGTAGTAGGGGATAAAGTAGTGATGGTGGTGGTGGTAGTAGGGGATAAAGTAGTGATGATGGTGGTGGTAGTAGGGGATAAAGTAGTGATGGTGGTGGTGATTGTGGTTGTGGTACGGTAGTGATGGTGGTGGTGGTAGTAGGGGATAAAGTAGTGATGGTGGTGGTGATTGTGGTTGTGGTACGGTAGTGATGATGGTGGTGGTGGTGGTGGTGGTAGTAGGGGATAAAGTAGTGATGGTGGTGGTGATTGTGGTTGTGGTACGGTAGTGATGGTGGTGGTGGTGGTGGTGGTGGTAGTAGGGGATAAAGTAGTGATGGTGGTGGTGATTGTGGTTGTGGTACGGTAGTGATGATGGTGGTGACTGTGGTTGTGATACGGTAGTGATGGTGGTGGTGATTGTGGTTGTGGTACGGTAGTGATGATGGTGGTGACTGTGGTTGTGATACGGTAGTGATGGTGGTGGTGATTGTGGTTGTGGTACGGTAGTGATGATGGTGGTGACTGTGGTTGTGGTACGGTAGTGTTGGTGGTGGTGATTGTGGTTGTTGTACGGCAGTGATGGTGGTGGTGGTAGAGGTAAAGGAAGTAGTTATAGTGTTAGTATATGGTGATGGTAGTTGTGGTATTGTTAGTCACACTTGTAGTTCTTGTGATGGTAGTGATGCAAGTGGTAGTGGTAGTGGTAGTGTACACAGTGTAGTTGGTGAGGTGGTCGTGGTGTTGTTAGTCATACTTGTATTTCTTGTGGTGGTAGTGATGCAAGTGGTAGTCGTAGTGTACACAGTGTAGTTGGTGTGGTGGTTGTGGTCTTGTTAGTCGTAGTAGTAAATGTGGTAGTAATGATGTTGGCCATGGTAGTAATGGTGACAATGATAACCGTCGTGGTACTGGTGGTGCTAAGCGTAGTCAATAGTAGGTAAACATGCTAACTATCTCACATTTCCTACAGTAATACATTCATAACCGTTAAGCACCTTTAGCCATCCTGCCAAAAGGGTCGCACATCTCGGCTGTAACGTTGTTGGACAAGTGTTAGCGATATCGTTACCAGCCTTACCCTTGAACTGATACCATCCAGGAACCATGTCTTCATCACACAAGTGGGGAGATATGTTTTTACGGTAGGTCATTGCTCGATCCTCTGTGTCTAGAACCCTGGGTGCTTCACATTCATTTTCTAGAGCATCAAAGAATTGAACTACATGTTAGTGGCTTCTGTAAGAATATTATCTTACCTTGTCTTTTGGAAGTACTTTTGTTGTTGCAGATTATAATTTATTTGTTTTTAATTTAAATCTAAATTTGATATATTTTTTCTAAACAAAAACAAAAACGAAAAAAAAATAGTCCCCTTCACAGTTCCCTGCGCCATCTTGAAAGGTAGCCGTGCCTTTGCATCGAAGCGAGACCAACTGTGAGTTTGCAATGATAGAGACATATGTTAAAAAGGTCTCTTTCATTGCAAGTTAAAAAGATTCAATGGAGGCTTTGCTCCATCACGTGATGGCAGATATGACAGGAGGCACAACAATAGAGCCTTTTTCTCCTGGGAAAACTGAATTCTTTCTCATGTAAATCAGATTAGACGAGACTCAGTTGTTCCTGCCTCCTGTCATGGCTGCCATCACGTGATGGTGCAAAGCCTCTATACAACTCACCAACTCCTGTATTCCTATAGACAAAGTTAGTATGTCCTTTACCAACACCTCTCTCACAATTTGTAGATCGCCCATGCTTGTCATAAGTCAGATGACCAGAATGCCCAGCCCAGCATTCTCCCCAGAACTGCAAGGCAAAGTACACATATCCTTTGTCTTGTGCAGCTTTTGCACACGCGTGGATAGTTTTGGAGAGGTTCGACCAGTCGATGATTGGATGGGAGATGCGATGGTTGGTGATCAGGTCAGGTAAGGCTCGGTTTTGAAGGTTGTCATTGAAGCATCCGACGGGAACGAAATTTTGCAATGCTGTTTGAAAAATGTTTGTCGTGAAAATAGACCCATCCAGATTGGACTTAATGTTTTTCTATTTCACACCACGATATTCATTTCCTATCTTTACTGGTACAGGGGCGTAGCCAGGATTTTGCCTTAGGGGGGGGGGGGTGGGCAAAATCGTTTTCAGAACATCAACCAAAAATACTCCCAACCAAAAAAAACGGCAAACGCGATGGAGGAGGGAGGTCCCGGACTCCCTGGGCCCCCTGGCTATGCCTCTGTTGTAACACTTGAGAATATGGCTATATCAAATAACGTCGCTGAAAAAAAGCCTTTTAAAACTTTGAGAGCGAAATCATGAAATTTATTGGGATTATTACGATCAGAAACTCACTGTATACTTGAAAATTCCACGACTTGGAGATATATTCCTTAGTTCTTAGATAGCCTACAGTGACGTTTGTTGGCAAACAAAGGATAAATGATAGGAGGCTTTTTTCAGTAACAAAGTTAATTGAATTAGCTATAAACAACACAATGTGAATGACTCAAGCATTGTATAGACCATTTTAACGATACGGCGGCCATCTTGAATTCTATTGTTTTAAGAAAGACATTATGAGATGCTGAGGGGGCAGTTGTTGGAAACTTTACAGTATGCACAGTTGTCAGGGTCTTTTTATATAATTTAATATTATCCAATGAGAAACACATCTAAAAGTTAATTGAATTCGCTGGTAGTTGGAGCGCTGATATGATATGAAACACCAAAACACGAGAAAGCAACCGGCCACTCTATGCTTTATGAATATTTCCATGTTTGCCCCCTTGCCAAGAGAATAACACGTGGTCGGAAATTACGTCGAGGCTGAATGGGTCTATGATCGAACGGAACAAAACGAGGAAAAAAACAGTAAGAAGCATAGAAAAACTGTCTACTAGTATGGACTAGAGTAACATCATAGGCGGTGGAAGGACATAAAAACGGGAGAGGGGGGGGGGGGGGGGGGGGGAATGGGAGTGTGTTGTAATCTCGCCAAAATTGCCGAAGCAGAAAACGAAAACGTTTAAACAAATCGCCGAAGCAAAAACAAAAAACAAAAAAAATCGGCGAAGCACAAGATAAGCGTAAAAAAAAAGCTAATTGCAATAGTAGGGATTCGGAATTACTATAAATAGTGGGGGTCCTCTTACAACCGTAGGGCATGTACAGCTTGGCTACTTCCCAGTGACCAACATTGGGGTCATTCCATAGAGAAGCATCACTTTGGTTCCATGTTGGCTTTCCTTTGGTGTGATAATTCAACAGCTCCTTGGCCCACAAGCAGGTGATCGTATTATGGTAAGGATATCTCGTGTAAGTACATGTACAGAGAGGCAACCCATGAAGTCTGGTTGTCAGTAAGCCATGGAATGACTTTGCTTCTCTTTCGATGTATGGACGTATTCCAGTGCACAAAATAGACAGAGCATGAGTAACTTTAAGCCAGTTTTTGTACTTTTCGTTTTGGAGTCTTTGCTGCCAAGAAGTTGATACCACAACCCTTGCTTCTTCCATTTTATGTCACTACAAACGAAAGCAAGTAAAATATAAATGCAAGATTTAGACTACAAAGCAACAACGGACAGTGAGAATAATACAATTGCAAGCGAACTAGAGGTCACTGAACGTGTCAAGCATTAGTCGCATTACGGCAGTGGAAACATGGCGTACCAATATAGCATCTATTACATAGCAGGCTCTCTCTCAGCTTCACTCCTCCATTTAACGACATCAGTTACTCTATTTGATTAACCCTCCACATTTCTTTGAAATTTTCGCTGCCACCAATGAAATTTCAAAAAATATTTCTAAGTGTAGTGCAGAAAAAATAATTTGAAATGCACTGAACCATAAACCATATTTACTACATCACAACCCTCTCTCTACTTGCTAAATTACGGATACCTCTTCAAGCTAGCAATATTTTTTTAGTACATAACAGTAGATGATTTTCTTGATTAAATCTGGGCATTCATTGTTCATTTGCACTTCAAATTACACGAGAAAATTGTTGTGGGAGGTCACGCTAAGTAGCGTTTTCGTCAGGCCCGTCGGAAAGTAAATAACAAATTTCCTTACTTTGCTTTGAAATTAGATTGCTCTTTACTCGCACTTTGATATTTTATGTATTTTAAACTTACCCGATTGCTTCAGTACTCAGACAGTCCCAATTTCATCAAATTCGCGTATGTATTGGTTTTAGAGTAGCACGTTAACCTGATGTGTATATTTTTATGCAAATACGAAGCTGTGTGGCAGAATCCTGCTTCTTGGAAATGAAAAATATATTTAGCGATGTTGTCACGTCTGGAAAATGCGTCACTATGAAAATAATATCTTTCAAAGGACACGCTATCTGTATAGTTTTAAATAAAAAAATTCTTAATTTTAGAAAAAAAGTATCGTAATCTATCTGCAGTTCCCTTATGAATTTTGTTTATTTAGTTCTTGTCAACTCACGAAGCACCTTTCCCATTCTTTGCTGCGGGACAAAATAATTTACGAACGTTGTCACGAACGTTCTAGACATAATCTTGACACCTGGGATGACTTATAATAATTTATAATTCATATTTTTTCCGAGAATTATTATCCTAACAATGATTTATTTTGGGCTTCGTTTGCTACAAGATTTTACCTGTACCTTATAGTATTCAAAAAGCAAAGTACGGACATTAACGAGAAAACGCTTTCGATTAAGAAAATTCTAAGGTGAGAAAATATTTTTTTGTTTCTTTTAACTGCCGCTTAACCAAAGCAAGTTTTAAATTCAGAGCTTTTTTCCAATCTTTATAGCTTTCTTAATTGACGTACATCGAAGCAGTCGCGATATTATTGATTCTTGAACTCGGGAAAATTGACTTATATAAGTTCGTACTATAAAATTGAAGTTTTTTAAAGTAATTTTTGTAAGTTTGAATGATGTATTTAATCTCTTGAATCAAACACGAGGACTGGTCTAAGAAATGCAAAACCAATCTCAAACTTGAGAGAACCGATTTTGTTGACCTTGTTTTCGGAGCGCAGGGAAAGATATATGGCATTGGTTGACAAATCATAGACCCACTTGCTGTGTACTGGCTTCTTTCACTTACTTTACTCCGGGCTTGGCCGGAAAATCCTGCTACATCGTCAATATTACAGCAAGCTAAGAACATAATCGAAGGCAATTGTGTAAACATTTTCAATGGATTGGCGTTGCTACACTAACTTATGAATGCAAAGCCATACTCGAATACATACTAAGAAGTTGTGATGTCAATTTTCCACCGCCGATATTTCTATACTAGCGGGGACTTCCAGAGGCCTTTTTGCATTTAAAGGACTTGTTAGTCGGATAGTATTTCATGTATAGTTCAAACAATAGGTTATTTACCCCAGATATATTCTTTCTAAATCATTTTGTGACCGATTGGTTTGAACAGGTTGATGTTGATATCGTTGCTATGCAAGACGACAGAGTTCTGAAAACGCCATCTTGGCAACAGAGGCTTCAAAACGAAAACCATAAAAACTGGCTGAAAGTAGGATATGGAATTGATTTGGTGTGTAAAGCAATACGACCATACGTCGAGAAAGAGGCTAAGGCACTCCATGGCATACTGACGACTACACTTCATAGGATGCCTCCCTGTGCATGTACTCACAGACCAAGACGTCATGATAAGGTTAACTGCTTGTGGGCTAAGGAGCTGTCGAAGTATCACAGAGGAAATCCAACATGGAACCAAAGTGATGCTTCTCTATGGAATGACCCCAATGTTGGTCACTGGGAGGTAGCGAAGCTTTACATGCCCTACAGCTTTGCCAACGGGAATACCTGTGCAGCAGAGACTGATGCTACTGGGCTCCTGAACCTTTTGTTCTGGTGTAGGCATTATAAAATTAACACTACCTTGGTAGAGAGACTTAAAGATACACGTAACGCTTGGGCACACGCAGCAACACAAGAGCTCGAGGCAACTGAAACAACCGATGCATTCCTGTCCATGAAGAATTTTCTTCAAGATGCAGAGCGGATTGGTGATTCTGATGCTACTGATGCACTGAAAGATATCATCGCATTAGAGAATGATGATCTGATTGACTTTGAAGACTTGGAAACTAAAGTAGTGAAAATATTAAAAGAATCAATGACGCGCACGAATGACGAACTTGTTGCAAAGATTGACTCTTTGAAAGACCAAGAAGATATCCATGCTAATGAAATCAAAGACGAAATCTTACATGTCAAAACAATGCTTATTTACTGTATGGAAGTTGAAAAGGAAAGAGACAGAGTTCTCCTTAACACTCAAAGTTGTGTTCGTGATGTCCAAGGCCAGCTAATTACGATGCAAACTGGGGAAAGTTCAAGAAAAACAAGATTTGCTCAAAACATACTGAGTTTCTGTAAACCCATTGTACTTTTAGCTATTCTATTATATCTAAGATTACCAAGAGCTGTTCCAAGAATATGCATCATATTGGCTTTGCTACTAAATAGAGTAACGATTTTGGATGAAAGTCCTGAAGACATTGGTAAGTTTGAGTAATTTTCAGTAATTTGCTAATTTGTCAGAGAAAACCGGGCAATGGTGACGGGTCGGGGTCGGCCGATTTCCCCAAAATTTCGGCAATGAAAGACTATCTGATGAGATGATGAACCGTGGTGTTGAAAGTTTCAATGAGCTTTTTCCTTTTGAGATAGACCACCCCTCTCGGTTTTCGCCAAAATATAAGGCCTAACTTCATCCCCTCAAAAGCCAATATCGTCATTTGTCTCTTCAAGTTTTAACATATTATTTGGGAAATGTATCCTATGAACGAGAATTCTTGAGGTTTGGAGTCAAATCAGATAAGTTTTGAAATTTTGATCCGGACTTGAACTTTGCAAACGAAGCCTGCTTAATTCACGATCTTAAAATTCACCAACTTTGAAACCCATTTTCTCAAATTACCGGGAGTTACCTTCTAAATGAATGTCATTTGCTAAAAGCTCTATGTCTAAGCTTCAAGAAACTACAAACTTAAAATTGGGAAGAATTTACTTCAAGATGCAGAGCTGATTGGCGATGCTGATGCTATTGACGCCCTTAATCAGTAAATATAGGTAATCGTATGGGGCCGAGTAAAATTAAGGATTAATTTCACGAGTGTTTTCAAATTTTTGAAAATACAAGTGAAATTAATCCTTAATTTTACTCGGCCGCATACGATTACCCGTTTATCATATACAGGGTAAAATTCAAAGAAAAAAAATCCGTCTTTAGGAAACCAATATAATGCCCGTGCGCTGTCAATCATTCTGAACTATCAAATCGAAAGTAGTCATGGTTCAAAAGAATTTTAGTTCAAACGTATTTCTACCAATGTACTCACTTCTCTTCTATCAAACTTTGGACAATAATACCTAAGGGTTTCTCCTTTACAAAAGAATATCATCGATCATTGAGCCTGAACAATAATTATTTGGCAAGTTTTCCTTGCGGATCCTGCTAAATGAAATGTTAAATCTTCAAAAACGAACTCGGAAGTGCTTCAACCGAAAAAACGGCAAACGTACGAGATCAGTCATCATTCAAGTCAAAAACCATTAAACATGCATAGAACTAGAATTCTAAGGACCAAGTTTTTAATCTGAATCTGAAGACAAAGGAAGAATACGTTTAAAGAGAGGCGTTTTGACTGATTAAGTCCAGACTGAGATGACTGTGCTGAATTATTTCCAGCGACGTTCAAAGTCACATTGCAGCTTGTGAAGTTTTAGGAAGACATGTAATCTGAGGCTGTAACTGACCAAAAATCTTTCTAGGAGAAGTTAAGAAAAGGTTAAAGACCTTCAACCTCACTTTTGAGGAGTCTGATTCGTAGTCTTTGCCGTTTTCTTTACGTATTTCAGCGAAAAACCAAGTACTATCCCCTTGTTACATGATGTCCCCTTGGGAAAGAAAACAAGAGATCTAGACTTGTCCCTAACCTGGCATCAGCAAATAGTGTGTAAAATGACCAAGGTTTCGTAGCTCGTAAATGACTTTCTGTATCCTTTTAGTCTTACAATGTTAGAATGCACACTATGATTTTGCTATATTTTCAAATCCAAGCCTCCCAACACTTTTTCAGGATGCTCCATGGTCCTTGTTTATCAAACTGCAATTCAAAATGGTATCACAATTTGCAGTCGACGCAAAATAAAGCTTTCATGGGTCAAACACTTTGCTGTACTTTTTGATTAAGTAAGCATTTATTTTAAATTTAAACCCAAAAAGTGGCTGAGCACCCCATGCAACCCCTGTAAAGTTGGGGTTCTAGATCATCCCCGGCTCCGCCGAGTATAATGCAATAACAAAGGACTGAAGGAGTTACTTTTACATTTCATTCAACTTCTAGGTTGTGAAAGAAACAATGATGATCCATTTGAGCTAAAGCAGTTTGACTTCACTGAGTACCTGAATCGAGCAAGAGAAGGTTTCGTTGGGCGCCAGTGGTTGTACAATAATGTCACAGAATCACTCGAACAAAACCATAAAGAATCTAGAGGAGTCATGATCATAGGAGCACCAGGTTTTGGCAAGTCTGCATTGATATCAAATCTAATTTGCTCAAAACTATCAAGATTCTCAATACACAGCCAAATTCTAGGATATCACTTTTGCATTCATTCCGACAAAAACACTTTGAATGGTGCCAAGTTTGTTCGTAATATTGCAAACATGGTAGCATCGAGATTACAAGAATATAAAAACTTTTTGTTTAAGGAAAACTTTATACAAAGAATTCTCAAGTTGGAATGTTTGGGGGATGCAACTGGATGCTTTGAGCAAGGGATTATTGATCCATTGCTGAAACTTCAACTAAGATTTGAGGCTCCAATGTACATTGTTGTTGATGCACTAGATGAATGCCTGGACGAAAAGGAACAAAACAAGGGTAGATCTATTGTGGACATCCTTCATCATAAAATAAAACAGTTTCCATCCTGGTTAAAAGTGATTGCCACTTCTAGAAACCACTCAAACATACGGAGAAAGCTTAGACATCTTGATGTGATTGAACTTCATCCAGACGACCCAGAAAACTTGCGAGATATCGAAAGGTTCCTAACTTCAAAATTAGAGGGATCTATTGTTTCTCGAGTAAAGAGGTACGTTCTCTCAGGCAAAGATATGTCAGTTTCGGACCTTGTCCATAAGAGTCAAGGAAACTTCCTATACATTAAACTGATTTTGGAGTATCTGCTAACACGAGACTTTACATCAGATAAAATCTATCTTCCTGATTCTATAAACAGCGTCTATCAAGACTTTTTTGAACGGAAATATGATTCACTGGAAAAATTCCGTGCATCTCGTAAAATATTTGAAATTTTAGTTGCTACAAAGTCGCCAGTAACTGTCATGGAATTGTATGATATTCTTTCAAACGAAAACAAGGATTTTGATTTCGACTACGATTTATTGCCAGTTTTGGAAGACCTCTCAATGTTTCTTCTGTATACAGAGGAAAGGCAGTCGACAGTTAGAGTCTTTCACAATTCCCTCACTGAATGGCTAACAAGTGACTCAAACAAGGGCGGAATTTTCTATGTAAATGAAAAGAAAGGAAGCAGAGCCTTAGCGAACCACTTTTTAAAGGTAATCCATGGAAACTTCAGCAAAGTCAATCCCAAATTCATCTACGACCTAACTACGTACATTGTTGTTGGAGGGCATCTGAAGAAGCACACCGATAGCTTCCTTAAAATTGATCCTAAATTAATTAAAGTTAAAGATAATCGTACTGGGTTTACTGCACTCCATCTCGCTGCAGAAGCAGAAAACGAAAAGGTATTAGGAATGTTATTAAACATTTTTAAAGATCCAAATGTCGAAGACAGCAAAGGACGTACGGCTGCATTTATGGCAGTTACATTTGGTCATTTCAACAACCTGCGTCTACTTCATGAGAAAGGAGCATCTTTGACTCAAGTAACAAAAGAACAACTGCTAGTTGTCAAAAAGAGCATAGTTGATGAGACTTTGGAATGCAAGCGCCAAATGTGTGGGTACTCACTGCTTCATATGGCTGCTCAAAAGGGTCACAAGGTCATAGTCGAGTATCTTATCAAGCATGGTTGTGATGTGTCCTTATTGACAGCAGCGCGTAACAGTGCTGTGCAGCTTGCTGCTGAATTTGGTCATATTGAAATCATGAAGCTGTTGTTATCACATGGAGCAGATGTAGACAACACTTGTCTATATTATGCTGCTTTATATGGGCAAGTTGAGATCGTGAAGTTTCTATTCAAGAAAGGAGTCAAAGACACGTGTATTCCATGTGATGGCATCATTCTGGTATCAGACTTTGTACGACATTGCAATACAGCTTTGCATGCAGCTGCCATTGGTGATTACCCGGATGTGATAGAAACTCTGCTCACTTCAAAGCACAATGCAACCAATTGTGTAAATTATTTTGGCAAAGAACCAATCCATGAAGCAGTTCATCAAAACAATTATCGAGCAGTGAATGAGTTACTAAAGCACGGCGTTGACACTTCAAGTACCATCAAAGTTTTTGACACAGACCGTTTGTTTGACCTCAAATTTATTGGATACACTCCACTACATCTGGCAGCACATCACGGCTTTGCTGCCATAACGAGTTTGCTTTTGGAGCACATAGCTGATCATAATGCAACACATTGGACAGGCCTGCAGCCAATCCACGTTGCTTCTTGTCACGGACATGGAGACGTAATATCTGTTCTTGTGGAACATGGAGCAGATATCAACAGCAAAGGTCCAAATAACATGACTCCCATCCATTATGCTTGCAAATGTAAAGCAACTGAAATATTTGATAAACTTTTTGAGCTTGGTGCTGATGGTCTTGCACTCACTGCTGATGGGAAGACACCCTTTCATTTTTTGGTTCAAGACTATTTTATGGAAAAGGAGTATTACTTTGTTGATCCCTATGCTGTAAATCCGATTGACCCAGTCGCCTTTGATTCGTCTAAAGGTAAAATTGTCAAGTCGCACATGGGAGAACATTCTTGGCTTACATCTTCCACAAAGTTCCTCCAGTCATTCACTAAGTCCGATATTTCATTTCCTAATTTAGAGGAACTTCTGGGACCATTCCAGTCATTTCTCTCATATGGAAGTGTTCTCCCAAAAAATATCATTGATAAAATATCGATGATTTTGCTAGGAAGTGATCGCCACATAAACGCTAGGCTTGTCGTTCTCTCTACACCTGCCCCATTTCCAGTTGACATTGGTTTGGCAGCCTTTTTACAAAACCAACACAAAAACTTGAATCAACTTAGCACATCAACTGTTTTACCACCCTTCGTGAAAAAACGTTTTTCAACGGCACTTATGACAATGACGGGGAAAATAAACTTTAAGTGCTCGATGTTTGCAGCATTTATCCATCACAATATGGTGTATGCTGTCGATGCGTTTTTACAATTAGGAATGGATGTCAATTGTGAGGAGTCAGGCCTGAGTCCACTTCTTGCTTATCTAAGAGAAGGGGGACGTAACATGGCAAAAGTCCTCGCCAAACATGCTGTTACTGTTGACATACAATGTGGAGAATATTTCCAAGATTCTGTATTTCATCTTGCTGCCTATCACAAGTTGCATTATCTTCAGTATCTTTCGATATTCCAAGACCCCATAAAATGGGAAGAGTACCTAAAAGAGGATAATGCATTGTTTGACTATCTTTTCGATGTCTATGATGAAGCATCCACGCAAGGGCAGCTTAAGTTAACAAGAGCTCGAGATGGTCCTGTTACCATAGCAATCAAATCCAATTTCCATGGCTTCAAGATTATTGACAAATGTTTTGATAGTGAAGGTTACACAGCTCTCCACCGAGCAGCCCAGGGTGGGAATGTTGTTGCTGTCAAACACTTTTTAAAATGGGGTGCAAATCCGTCCTTTCAAAGTCCAGACGAATTTGACGCTCTGGTTTTGTCCATATGGTATGCAGTAAAATATCGACCTTACTTCAATTTTTTTAGGCCGAGTCTTCTAACATCACTGGAAATCGAATTTGCATCTCTCACTGCAAGTGCCATTTTGAAACACTTGACTAAGAACAAACCATTTGACATTGGATGTGATGAAAAGAAAATTACACCTACACTTATGCATTTAGTGGCCACTCGCGGAATGTCGAGGTTCATCGATGACTTGTTCGTTGCCAGAGACCGCAACAAAGTTACTGGTTTAACTGTTAACTGTCCCACAAAGGATAACATCACGCCCATGTACTTAGCCAAGCTGCATGGTGGGGATTATTGTGACTGGGATAACCCTTGGTGTAAGGTCGTTGGAGTTTTATCGCAATATGGAGGGTCCATGATTTACCCAGACCGTATAACTGAGTACTTCCTAATTCTCAATTTCTTGTTCCATGACTTCCCAGAAAGATTTTACATCAACGAGTTAAACCCAGATGAAATCCAATTGCTGTCTGGTGATAGCAAAGAGTGCAACGACTTTCAGGATGAGAGAAATATTTTTGCAGGCAAATCTCTTGAAAATATTCTTTACGACGACTATCATAATCTTTTTTATGATTACCCTCTAGAATCACAAGATGAACACTTTCTCTCATTGACATCACAATACTCAGAAATTATTTTCAGAGTAACAAAAGAGGAAAGAAATTTCCGATTAACAAAACTGGTTTATCATCTATTCTTGTCATTTAAGTTAAACAGTTTGAAAAGGAGTCTTTATTTCTATAGGAACATTGATGACAGAATACTGAGGTGTGTGCCTCTTACCATGGATCCAATTTCCAAATACCCAGCCATCTCAAATCTTAATGCCCAAATTTTGGCAGAAAAAGAAAACTTGGAAAAAGAAAACGCAAATTCTGATCAAAGGGATGACGAAAACATCGTAGACGCGTTCAAGTCCATCCCTGATATGTGTTCCTCAACATCAACCGTCAATTTCCAGACACTAGACAAAATTTCACAGAAAAATCGTCTTATTTTTAACAAACATCACGAAGCATTTGTAAAAGCAATCAAAAAAGCAAAACAAAAAATTCGACAGAACAAAGTTAAAATTGGAATATTTGACTCTGTGGACAGTCTCTTCCACGACTTTGAAAGTAGGATGCATTGCCAAATGAAGGATATCACCTACAAATATGCAAGATTCAAGTTTTTATTGCATACAATGCAATTCTGGAGCGCACAAGTTAAGAAGCTCGGCATGTATCCGCTCATACCAAAATTTGCTTCAGAAAGAATCCAGGAAATTTTTCAAAGCGAAGAACAAAACAAGATGCTTCCTTTTATCATCAAACTAGCAAAGGTTGATCCTTCAGATCGGTATGATCATTTGAAAATGTTTAGATTTTCTGCTCCTCCATTAGGAGAAAAATTTAGGGAGCCAGACAATGAGGACTAGATAACTAAGGATTTATAAGCTGTACCCTAAATTATTATTATTACAATCAACTGAAGCAATGAAAATATGCATATTGTTCTGAAATATTCTCGTATTGAATTCGCAATTTGTACTGATTAACTTTGATGGAACCCATGCAATCTTTAAATACGAAAGCGCAAAAAAAAAAAAAAAAAAATCAAAAACAAGACAACAATAAAGTACCCTGCAAGTAGTCTCCTTTTACCTCCATGAGGTTGGAGGAGACGTTAATTGAATTAGCTATTAGAATGTTTTGGATAAATATGAATGGAGTTATGATTGAAGTATAAATTCATGTACATATGAACTTTATCATCAAGTCTTACTACTAAAATTACTGCTAGCTAACTATTTACCGCAATTTATGCATGTGTTGTGGAAAAATGGAGTTCTTTACTGGAATTTTGTGATGAAAAGATAAATGTTTATGCAACTAGAAAAACTGTTAATTTATAAGTTTTTATTTCTCTTTTATTTTGCATTCACATTTACAATATAACTATATAATCATAATCGTATGACGCTGCAATAAAATGATAAAAGTTAATGTTAACTATCATATATTTTAACTATTAGTAATAGTTATTTTTGAATATTTTAAGATAGTGCTACTTAAGATGAACTTTGGTTCCTTCGTTCAGGAATGAACACTGATGTGACGCCTGGATAATTCTGTGTAAAAACAAATAAAGTAATAAGTAATAGGCCTTTATTAATATTTATTCATGAAGTGCTTAGCCTCACTTTCATTCAGCTCTAACCACATCTAATGTATTCGCATACAGCCATCGGCACGGTCTTTTTGCTGCGAAACAAGCTTTTTCATACCTTATTTAGTAAATCCAGCTAGCTTCTCAGCAAAAAAAACGTACATGGATGAATGCAAATACATTAAATATGGTCAGAGCTGCATGAAAGTGAGGCTAAGCACTTCATGAATAAATGTTAAGAAAGGCCTATAAATAGCATTAGTTCAATGTCAATTTCATGAAGCAGTTTCATCATGGAAAACCTAAGTTATGCACTTGCCATGCCGTGATCTTGACGTTGCTATTTTCAAGTATTTTTATCGCCCACCTCTGGTAATCTAAGTGATTTGCTTTGTATCATCCGAATGTCTTGCCGTATGTATGCAATTTTTTATATGCAAATCAAAACTGGTTATGTCTTCGATAACCGAAGGCAGAGGGACTTAGAATATAATATGCTAGTTGCGGCTGAAACTTGAAAACTTGTGGACAAGTTAGGGTTAGGGTTTAGCCTCCCAACTAACCGCCCTCCCCACCTAACCTGTCAATTTTTCAGTTTCTATACATAGACTGAGTCATGCCATGACCAAATACGTATGATAAGCTTTAAAATATTTGCAATGATGTATATGCTAATTACCTCTATATGTATCGGCCGTTGCCACAGTAACGCGAGTAACATCCGATTACTGGAGGCTTTAGTTTGTAGACGTAGAACCTTCCACAGTTACGGATCTTGATTTGTTCCTCCCCATTGCAACAGTCATTTATGAAATGAAAACAAACCTTGCCAGCTGTGATACCCTGGGACGGCTTAGGGTGGGAACCCTGTGGAATATGGTAACACGACATGAAGGTGTCAAGTTGTTGTTGGTAGTGGTGTAGATAATATCATTGGTAGAGGAAGATGGAAGTTGTAGTTGTAGTAGTAGTTGTAGTTGTATGATGGTGGTGGTGGTGGTAGTAGGGGATAAAGTAGTGATGGTGGTGGTGGTAGTAGGGGATAAAGTAGTGATGGTGGTGGTGGTAGTAGGGGATAAAGTAGTGATGATGGTGGTGGTAGTAGGGGATAAAGTAGTGATGGTGGTGGTGGTAGTAGGGGATAAAGTAGTGATGATGGTGGTGGTAGTAGGGGATAAAGTAGTGATGGTGGTGGTGGTAGTAGGGGATAAAGTAGTGATGATGGTGGTGGTAGTAGGGGATAAAGTAGTGATGGTGGTGGTGATTGTGGTTGTGGTACGGTAGTGATGGTGGTGGTGGTGGTGGTGGTGGTAGTAGGGGATAAAGTAGTGATGGTGGTGGTGATTGTGGTTGTGGTACGGTAGTGATGGTGGTGGTGGTGGTGGTGGTGGTAGTAGGGGATAAAGTAGTGATGGTGGTGGTGATTGTGGTTGTGGTACGGTAGTGATGATGGTGGTGACTGTGGTTGTGATACGGTAGTGATGGTGGTGGTGATTGTGGTTGTGGTACGGTAGTGATGATGGTGGTGACTGTGGTTGTGATACGGTAGTGATGGTGGTGGTGATTGTGGTTGTGGTACGGTAGTGATGATGGTGGTGACTGTGGTTGTGGTACGGTAGTGTTGGTGGTGGTGATTGTGGTTGTTGTACGGCAGTGATGGTGGTGGTGGTAGAGGTAAAGGAAGTAGTTATAGTGTTAGTATATGGTGATGGTAGTTGTGGTATTGTTAGTCACACTTGTAGTTCTTGTGATGGTAGTGATGCAAGTGGTAGTGGTAGTGGTAGTGTACACAGTGTAGTTGGTGAGGTGGTCGTGGTGTTGTTAGTCATACTTGTATTTCTTGTGGTGGTAGTGATGCAAGTGGTAGTCGTAGTGTACACAGTGTAGTTGGTGTGGTGGTTGTGGTCTTGTTAGTCGTAGTAGTAAATGTGGTAGTAATGATGTTGGCCATGGTAGTAATGGTGACAATGATAACCGTCGTGGTACTGGTGGTGCTAAGCGTAGTCAATAGTAGGTAAACATGCTAACTATCTCACATTTCCTACAGTAATACATTCATAACCGTTAAGCACCTTTAGCCATCCTGCCAAAAGGGTCGCACATCTCGGCTGTAACGTTGTTGGACAAGTGTTAGCGATATCGTTACCAGCCTTACCCTTGAACTGATACCATCCAGGAACCATGTCTTCATCACACAAGTGGGGAGATATGTTTTTACGGTAGGTCATTGCTCGATCCTCTGTGTCTAGAACCCTGGGTGCTTCACATTCATTTTCTAGAGCATCAAAGAATTGAACTACATGTTAGTGGCTTCTGTAAGAATATTATCTTACCTTGTCTTTTGGAAGTACTTTTGTTGTTGCAGATTATAATTTATTTGTTTTTAATTTAAATCTAAATTTGATATATTTTTTCTAAACAAAAACAAAAACGAAAAAAAATTAGTCCCCTTCACAGTTCCCTGCGCCATCTTGAAAGGTAGCCGTGCCTTTGCATCGAAGCGAGATCAACTGTGAGTTTGCAATGATAGAGACATATGTTAAAAAGGTCTCTTTCATTGCAAGTTAAAAAGATTCAATAGAGGCTTTGCTCCATCACGTGATGGCAGATATGACAGGAGGCACAACAATAGAGCCTTTTTCTCCTGGGAAAACTGAATTCTTTCTCATGTAAATCAGATTAGACGAGACTCAGTTGTTCCTGCCTCCTGTCATGGCTGCCATCACGTGATGGTGCAAAGCCTCTATACAACTCACCAACTCCTGTATTCCTATAGACAAAGTTAGTATGTCCTTTACCAACACCTCTCTCACAATTTGTAGATGGCCCATGCTTGTCATAAGTCAGATGACCAGAATGCCCAGCCCAGCATTCTCCCCAGAACTGCAAGGCAAAGTACACATATCCTTTGTCTTGTGCAGCTTTTGCACACGCGTGGATAGTTTTGGAGAGGTTCGACCAGTCGATGATTGGATGGGAGATGCGATGGTTGGTGATCAGGTCAGGTAAGGCTCGGTTTTGAAGGTTGTCTTTGAAGCATCCGACGGGAACGAAATTTTGCAATGCTGTTTGAAAAATGTTTGTCGTGAAAATAGACCCATCCAGATTGGACTTAATGTTTTTCTATTTCACACCACGATATTCATTTCCTATCTTTACTGGTACAGGGGCGTAGCCAGGATTTTGCCTTGGGGGGGGGGGGGGGGGGCATGTAATCTCGCATGTAATCTCGCTAAAATTGCCGAAGCAGAAAACAAAAACGTCCAAACAAATCGCCGAAGCAAAAACAAAAAACAAAAAAACAAAACAAAAATAAAATAAAATCGGCGAAGCACAAGATAAGCGTAAAAAAAAAGTTAATTGCAATAGGAGGGATTCGGAATTACTTTAAATAGTGGGGGGCTCAGCCCACCCCCCCAAATCTCAAGTGGGGGTCCTCTTGCCCCCCAGCCAACCCTAGTCCGCCTTTTGTTTTGATTTTTTTTTACAGTAACGAGTGATTTTTAATTGAGTACAACGTTTGACTCTTGTTTAAGTATAGGTTCTCTACATATATCAGGTTCGTGTTTAGTCCGAGCCCGCGATCCTCATCACTAGAACCTTGTTCCTAAGCAACAGCGAACATCCGTAACCGATTAGGGATATGCTTTCAACCATTTAGCACAATGGCTTTGTTTTAATCCATGATTTCCTAAAATCAAGGTCTTTAATTTTCGGAATGATTGCTTCTGTCTCGTTTGTTTTGTCTTGAAATCAGTCGTCGGATGTCGGTATAATTCTAACACGTTTCGCATTGTTTTTACTTTAAGTAACCAAACAATTAAGCTAATATCGGCAGCAGTTAGGCATCACCATAAACTGACTTATTGGGTTTGTATCAATTTTCGTTTACTTTCACGACAATAGTTTTTGAACTGATTGCTTCAGACAATCTTAAATGACTATTATAACTGAAATATCATCTAGAAATATCATTTAAAAATCACATAGATAGTAACAATCTTTGTAGCTCAATTATAACAAGGTCCCTAATAGATCCAATTACAATTTAGAAGGTGATTTTTGCGGAGGGAGGAAAACCTTAGAAACCGGAAAATAAACCTCGAAGCACAGGAGAGAACCAACAAGAAACTCGATCTATTCAAATATCATGGCGGGACCGACATTTTTGACTTGACCAAATCGCTAGTTTTAATAGATTAAGGACGGTGGCCATCAAAACACCAGTGCGCGCCTTACTGCGCATCTACATCACTCGAGGAATTCCCGCCAAAACCTATCCAAGAACATTACTAATGAAAGGCCAATAAATGACAAAAAATATAAGCTTTTGATAAGCTAGATTCTTTTCTAGGAACTAACTAACCAACATCGATGCGTACGTCTGTCATGTGCTAGAGAACCGGAAGAAATTTTGACTGAAATATTGATGGCAGCGAGCTAGGGGACATGATATAAAGCTGTACTGATATGTACTTGATAATTGTATTGAATTGAATAGGGCCTATTCTCGTTAGCATAGGACTTTTTTTGATCTAAATTTAAAAAAAGAAGCTCTTAAAGGAATCAAGGGTATTATAGTGTAATCGTATCTCACCTCTGGGGTCTAAGGTTCGATTTCTTGACTCGACATGTCGCAGTGAGTAGAGTTTGATAGGTCAGATATCCCTTTTTGATGCGAGAGTTTTTCTCCGGTTTTTCTCCCTCTGCAAAACCTAACATGCTTAATTCCCTTTCGATCTGTGAGTTAGCCGTGCCCTGACTTAGATCAGCCCAGAGATTGTTTCAGGGTTCAATCTGTGAGTTAGCCGTGCCCTGACTTAGATCAGCCCAGAGGTTGTTTCAGGGTTCAATCTGTGAGTTAGCCATGCCCTGACTTAGATCAGCCCAGAGGTTGTTTCAGGGTTCTATCTGTGAGTTAGCCATGCCCTGACTTAGATCAGCCCAGAGGTTGTTTCAGGGTTCAATCTGTGAGTTAGCCATGCCCTGACTTAGATCAGCCCAGAGGTTGTTTTAGGGTTCAATCTGTGAGTTAGCCATGCCCTGACTTAGATCAGCCCAGAGGTTGTTTTAGGGTTCAATCTGTGAGTTAGCCATGCCCTGACTTAGATCAGCCCAGAGATTGTCTCAGGGTTCAATCTGTGAGTTAGCCATGCCCTGACTTAGATCAGCCCAGAGGTTGTTTCAGGGTTCAATCTGTGAGTTAGCCATGCCATGACTTAGATCAGCCCAGAGATTGTCTCAGGGTTCAATCTGTGAGTTAGCCATGCCCTGACTTAGATCAGCCCAGAGGTTGTTTTAGGGTTCGATCTGTGAGTTAGCCATGCCCTGACTTAGATCAGCCCAGATGTTGTTTCAGGGTTTGATCTGTGAGTTAGCCATGCCCTGACTTAGATCAGCCCAGAGGTTGTTTTAGGGTTCAATCTGTGAGTTAGCCATGCCCTGACTTAGATCAGCCAGAGGTTGTTTCAGGGTTCAATCTGTGAGTTAGCCATGCCCTGACTTAGATCAGCCCAGAGGTTGTTTCAGGGTTCAATCTGTCAGTTAGCCGTGCCCTGACTTAGATCAGCCAAGAGGTTGTTTCAGGGTTCAATCTGTCAGTTAGCCGTGCCCTGACTTAGATCAGCCAAGAGGTTGTTTCAGGGTTCAATCTGTGAGTTAGCCGTGCCCTGACTTAAATCAGCCCAGAGGTTGTTTCAGTGTTCGATTTGTGAGTTAGCCGTGCCCTGACTTAAATCAGCCCAGAGGTTGTTTCAGGGTTCGATAAAATTTGAAGGTTTTTCTATTGATAGGCTAGTTAATATACACATTCAGTTATATCAGTGAAAAACAGGCGCCAGAAAAGTAAAGTAATTTGAATGATCAAAAAGCGACTTAGTCACAAAATACAAAAAACAAATTAAATTACGTCCATAGAAAATCTCCACAGAAACTGAAAACCTGAGAGATTGTAATGACTATAGAATTATTTGAATTGTTACTTCGAGATAAGAAAAACAAGAAAGAATCATTTTACTTTTTTTTTCAAATTTTAGAACTTCTTTTAGAGGAGTGAATATGAAAGTTCAGTTTGCTTAAGTCCCAAAATGTTTTCGTTATCGTGAATAATCGAGACAAGTCGCCTAACTCAGTGAATATTTGAAATAAATGAGTTGTCACGATTCTTACCTTGTGAGAAGGAAAAACAGCAGCAAAAGCCGAGAAAAATTCCTAAGAACGCTGGGATAAAGTGCACTGCTTTCATTTCGTGCTTTCTGCTTTCTTCTGGTCTGCTTCTTCAACTGCTCAAGTAGTTGTAAAGTGATTATGATTGCTCCAATCTGCCTTTATAAAGAGCCGCTTTTTGGTGTGAAATGTAGTCAAACAGGACACGTAAAGTCAACCTGTCAAAAACACTGATAACAGATACCTCGTAACACGTCATGTTCACTTAAAACATTGTTAAATTTGTAAACTATCCTTAAAAGCGGCTAATTGCTTGCAAAGATTAATCGTTTCAAGGACAAAGGAATTATCTATCGTGGGTATATATAACCATGGTAAATTGTAAGTATACAACAATAATCGGCTAGGATTTGCTAAGTGACAAACAGAGTGTTGTTGAGTTTAAGTGATAAACTGTGGCAGAATCTTGTTTTTTTCCCTTCGTTTGTAGTCGAATAATTAGTATCTTCTTAACAGGAACTTTTTGACGACCTCTTCTTCTTCTTCTTCTTCTTCTTCTTCTTCTTCTTCTTCTTCTTCTTCTTCTTCTTCGTCTTCTACTACTACTACTTTTTTCCTTTCCTTTCCTTTCCTTTCCTTTCCTTTCCTTTCCTTTCCTTTCCTTTCCTTTCCTTTCCTTTCCTTTCCTTTCCTTTCCTTTGCTTTCCTTTCCTTTCCTTTCCTTTCCTTTCCTTTCCTTTCCTTTCCTTTCTTTTCTTTTCTTTTCTTTTCTTTTCTTTTCTTTTCTTTTCTTTTCTGTTTTTGTGTGTTTAGTTTTATGCTTCATCTCTAACAGTGCGTCTCTCTATATTTTCCCTTTCCCTTGCATTCTTAATTCATGCTAATTAACATTTCTAGTGATTTTTTCCTTGTTCTTATTCCTGTGGGATCCTATTACTCAGACACGCTTAAATACTAAAAGTCACAGCAAATAGACATAGTTTCTCTTGAAAGGTATAGATAGCTAATCCACACTTGTCTGAGACAGAAGATTGTCGGTGTTAGATAATAGTAAATGAGGCTGAAACAGGATTATAGAAGTAGTTCTTTCTTTCTTCCTTTCCTTCATTCTTTTCTTCCCTCTTTTTTCCTGTCTGTGCTTTCTTTCTTTTTTTCATTCTTTCTGTCTATTTATCTTTCTTACTTTATTTCCCTTATTTGCTCTTTCCTTTCTTTCTTACATTTTGTCTTTTCTTCCTTCCTTTCCTTCCTTGGTTTCCCTCTCTTTCTTTCGCTCTCTTTTTCTCTCAGTATTATCAAATTTCTTTTTCCTCATAATAAGCCACAAATTTCTCTTCTCCTCAAGTGAAATCATTCAAATATTATATCAATATTCTCTAAGCTGTTCACTCCTCATTGCCACCACTTCGAGTCTTCCTGGCCCGGAAGACCTGAAACACTGACATGAATGCACCTGTTTCCTCCGACAATGAGCTATCAAATCATCCCAATCCTATCAGATAACAAATACTTTTAAGAAATAATACACAGGCAGTCACGAAAATATCGAGTTTCATTCCTATAATTAAAGGGTGATTCATGCCATCTGCATGAATCAATAAGACTGGATCGCTTTACTCCTAATGTCCATTTAATTAAGGAGTCGAACACGACAATTCTAAGTGGTCTGAACGAAAATATTGGCTCTTATAAGGTAAGTGAGTACTTGGGACAGGCCTTTTAAGATGGTGGGGGTTTATTCCACGTTCAAAACTAGGGGGAGTTTTTCCCCCCTTTCTTTGTAATTTTGATGTTGGTTGAAAATGTCCCATCGTCATGGTAACAGGCATTGATATATGATATAAGCAGACCGTGACGTCACATGAGGAAACTACTTAAGAAAAATATTCAGGAAATGATATTTTCTGATAGTACTACCCGCTTCCAACCACGCTTTAGAAGGGGACTGGAATTATTTCATTGTCATGACAACAGTCGTTAAACACAAAACCGTGACATCACATGTAAAAAACACTTAAAAAATATTCGGGAAACATGTTTCATTATAGTTCCTCTTTCAGCCACGCTTCATACATGCTGCTGTGACGTCACTTCCTGGATCAAGCAATATTTCTTTATGAATTCAAAAAATATTTTATTCTTTCTTCACGATGACTTGGCGATGATGACTAGCCTTAAGCCAAGTTCAAACGTCGATCTTCTCTTCTGTTATCTTCTGTTCTCCTCTGTTAACGTTATCTTCTCTTCTGTTCTGTTCTGTTCTCTTCTCTTCTCTTCTATTTTATAATATAGCTTAGATAGAACGTGCGCTCTCATTGGCTAAATCACTCACAAAACCTATGCTCTATTTCACCGGTAAAGACATGAAAGAATGTGATTGACAGCTCACAAATAAAAGCTTCTCTACTGCATTTTAACTCCAAAATCTGCACAAAATATGTTACGAGTGGTCTAATCTATTCTTACCAAGAAGCAAAAACAAAGAAACACGCTGCGTCAAGCTTCTTTTAACCACAGTGTAATATCAATATTTCTATATCTCCACGCTTCTAAAAAAATATCAAAGCTGATTGAAAAATAAAAAGAAGACAAAAATATTACCTATGACTCTTCTCTTCTTCTTCATCGTTTGAGACATCTTCTGAGGAATATAACCCATGGATTGAGGGAAATTGTAAGGTGTTTTTTGAACCCCATTGAATTTCCTTCAAGTACCTAAGATGTCCGAGGAACGCCTAGTCAAAATCATTAATTTCACACCAACTCAAAATGCTCAATTTTGAGCTTAATCCGTTGGTGTAAAATTGATGAAATTGACCAGGCGTTCCTCGAACTAGTTACTTCTAGTTTTTCGATTCTTTCCCTCCAAAAAATAGCTTTTTTCTGTTTTTAATGATTTGGGGACACTTCCCGTGGACTATAGCCCATGGTATGGGTGGATTGATGGCAATTTTCAAGTGTTTTCAAAAACACCAAAAAATTTCATTGAAAAAGCCTATTTATATGGGCGAGGAACGCCTGGTCAATTTCATGAATTTCACACCAACTCAAAATGCTCAATTTTGAGCTTAATCCGTTGGTGTAAAATTGATGAAATTGACCAGGCGTTCCTCGAACTAGTTACTTCTAGTTTTTCGATTCTTTCCCTCCAAAAAATAGCTTTTTTCTGTTTTCAATGATTTGGGGACACTTCCCGTGGACTATAGCCCATGGTATGGGTGGATTTATGGCAATTTTCAAGTGTTTTCAAAAACACCAAAAAATTTCATTGAAAAAGCCTATTTATAAAGGGCGAGGAACGCCTGGTCAATTTCATGAATTTCACACCAACTCAAAATGCTCAATTTTGAGCTTAATCCGTTGGTGTAAAATTGATGAAATTGACCAGGCGTTCCTCGAACTAGTTACTTCTAGTTTTTCGATTCTTTCCCTCCAAAAAATAGCTTTTTTCTGTTTTCAATGATTTGGGGACACTTCCCGTGGACTATAGCCCATGGTATGGGTGGATTTATGGCAATTTTCAAGTGTTTTCAAAAACACCAAAAAATTTCATTGAAAAAGCCTATTTATAAAGGGCGAGGAACGCCTGGTCAATTTCATGAATTTCACACCAACTCAAAATGCTCAATTTTGAGCTTAATCCGTTGGTGTAAAATTGATGAAATTGACCAGGCGTTCCTCGAACTAGTTACTTCTAGTTTTTCGATTCTTTCCCTCCAAAAAATAGCTTTTTTCTGTTTTTAATGATTTGGGGACACTTCCCGTGGACTATAGCCCATGGTATGGGTGGATTGATGGCAATTTTCAAGTGTTTTCAAAAACACCAAAAAATTTCATTGAAAAAGCCTATTTATATGGGCGAGGAACGCCTGGTCAATTTCATGAATTTCACACCAACTCAAAATGCTCAATTTTGAGCTTAATCCGTTGGTGTAAAATTGATGAAATTGACCAGGCGTTCCTCGAACTAGTTACTTCTAGTTTTTCGATTCTTTCCCTCCAAAAAATAGCTTTTTTCTGTTTTTAATGATTTGGGGACACTTCCCGTGGACTATAGCCCATGGTATGGGTGGATTTAGGGCAATTTTCAAGTGTATTCAAAAACACCAAAAAATTTCATTGAAAAAGCCTATTTATAAAGGGCGAGGAACGCCTGGTCAATTTCATGAATTTCACACCAACTCAAAATGCTTAATTTTGAGCTTAATCCGTTGGTGTAAAATTGATGAAATTGACCAGGCGTTCCTCGAACTACTTACTGCTCGTTTTTCGATTCTTTCCCTCCAAAAAATAGCTTTTTTCTGTTTTTAATGATTTGGGGACACTTCCCGTGGACTATAGCCCATGGTATGGGTGGATTTATGGCAATTTTCAAGTGTTTTCAAAAACACCAAAAAATTTCATTGAAAAAGCCAATTTATAAAGGGCGAGGAACGCCTGGTCAATTTCATGAATTTCACACCAACTCAAAATGCTCAATTTTGAGCTTAATCCGTTGGTGTAAAATTGATGAAATTGACCAGGCGTTCCTCGAACTACTTACTGCTAGTTTTTCGATTCTTTCCCTCCAAAAAATAGCTTTTTTCTGTTTTTAATGATTTGGGGACACTTCCCGTGGACTATAGCCCATGGTATGGGTGGATTTATGGCAATTTTCAAGTGTTTTCAAAAACACCAAAAAATTTCATTGAAAAAGCCAATTTATAAAGGGCGAGGAACGCCTGGTCAATTTCATGAATTTCACACCAACTCAAAATGCTCAATTTTGAGCTTAATCCGTTGGTGTAAAATTGATGAAATTGACCAGGCGTTCCTCGAACTACTTACTGCTAGTTTTTCGATTCTTTCCCTCCAAAAAATAGCTTTTTTCTGTTTTTAATGATTTGGGGACACTTCCCGTGGACTATAGCCCATGGTATGGGTGGATTTATGGCAATTTTCAAGTGTTTTCAAAAACACCAAAAAATTTCATTGAAAAAGCCAATTTATAAAGGGCGAGGAACGCCTGGTCAATTTCATGAATTTCACACCAACTCAAAATGCTCAATTTTGAGCTTAATCCGTTGGTGTAAAATTGATGAAATTGACCAGGCGTTCCTCGAACTACTTACTGCTAGTTTTTCGATTCTTTCCCTCCAAAAAATAGCTTTTTTCTGTTTTTAATGATTTGGGGACACTTCCCGTGGACTATAGCCCATGGTATGGGTGGATTTAGGGCAATTTTCAAGTGTTTTCAAAAACACCAAAAAATTTCATTGAAAAAGCCTATTTATAAAGGGCGAGGAACGCCTGGTCAATTTCATGAATTTCACACCAACTCAAAATGCTCAATTTTGAGCTTAATCCGTTGGTGTAAAATTGATGAAATTGACCAGGCGTTCCTCGAACTACTTACTGCTAGTTTTGCGATTCTTTCCCTCCAAAGAATAGCTTTTTTCTGTTTTTAATGATTTGGGGACACTTACCGTGGACTATAGCCCATGGTATGGGTGGATTTATGGCAATTTTCAAGTGTTTTCAAAAACACCAAAAAATTTCATTGAAAAAGCCAATTTATAAAGGGCGAGGAACGCCTGGTCAATTTCATGAATTTCACACCAACTCAAAATGCTCAATTTTGAGCTTAATCCGTTGGTGTAAAATTGATGAAATTGACCAGGCGTTCCTCGAACTAGTTACTTCTAGTTTTTCGATTCTTTCCCTCCAAAAAATAGCTTTTTTCTGTTTTTAATGATTTGGGGACACTTCCCGTGGACTATAGCCCATGGTATGGGTGGATTTATGGCAATTTTCAAGTGTTTTCAAAAACACCAAAAAATTTCATTGAAAAAGCCAATTTATAAAGGGCGAGGAACGCCTGGTCAATTTCATGAATTTCACACCAACTCAAAATGCTCAATTTTGAGCTTAATCCGTTGGTGTAAAATTGATGAAATTGACCAGGCGTTCCTCGAACTACTTACTGCTAGTTTTGCGATTCTTTCCCTCCAAAGAATAGCTTTTTTCTGTTTTTAATGATTTGGGGACACTTACCGTGGACTATAGCCCATGGTATGGGTGGATTTATGGCAATTTTCAAGTGTTTTCAAAAACACCAAAAAATTTCATTGAAAAAGCCAATTTATAAAGGGCGAGGAACGCCTGGTCAATTTCATGAATTTCACACCAACTCAAAATGCTCAATTTTGAGCTTAATCCGTTGGTGTAAAATTGATGAAATTGACCAGGCGTTCCTCGAACTACTTACTGCTAGTTTTTCGATTCTTTCCCTCCAAAAAATAGCTTTTTTCTGTTTTTAATGATTTGGGGACACTTCCCGTGGACTATAGCCCATGGTATGGGTGGATTTAGGGCAATTTTCAAGTGTTTTCAAAAACACCAAAAAATTTCATTGAAAAAGCCTATTTATAAAGGGCGAGGAACGCCTGGTCAATTTCATGAATTTCACACCAACTCAAAATGCTCAATTTTGAGCTTAATCCGTTGGTGTAAAATTGATGAAATTGACCAGGCGTTCCTCGAACTAGTTACTTCTAGTTTTTCGATTCTTTCCCTCCAAAAAATAGCTTTTTTCTGTTTTTAATGATTTGGGGACACTTCCCGTGGACTATAGCCCATGGTATGGGTGGATTTATGGCAATTTTCAAGTGTTTTCAAAAACACCAAAAAATTTCATTGAAAAAGCCAATTTATAAAGGGCGAGGAACGCCTGGTCAATTTCATGAATTTCACACCAACTCAAAATGCTCAATTTTGAGCTTAATCCGTTGGTGTAAAATTGATGAAATTGACCAGGCGTTCCTCGAACTAGTTACTTCTAGTTTTTCGATTCTTTCCCTCCAAAAAATAGCTTTTTTCTGTTTTTAATGATTTGGGGACACTTCCCGTGGACTATAGCCCATGGTATGGGTGGATTTATGGCAATTTTCAAGTGTTTTCAAAAACACCAAAAAATTTCATTGAAAAAGCCAATTTATAAAGGGCGAGGAACGCCTGGTCAATTTCATGAATTTCACACCAACTCAAAATGCTCAATTTTGAGCTTAATCCGTTGGTGTAAAATTGATGAAATTGACCAGGCGTTCCTCGAACTACTTACTGCTAGTTTTGCGATTCTTTCCCTCCAAAGAATAGCTTTTTTCTGTTTTTAATGATTTGGGGACACTTACCGTGGACTATAGCCCATGGTATGGGTGGATTTATGGCAATTTTCAAGTGTTTTCAAAAACACCAAAAAATTTCATTGAAAAAGCCAATTTATAAAGGGCGAGGAACGCCTGGTCAATTTCATGAATTTCACACCAACTCAAAATGCTCAATTTTGAGCTTAATCCGTTGGTGTAAAATTGATGAAATTGACCAGGCGTTCCTCGAACTAGTTACTTCTAGTTTTTCGATTCTTTCCCTCCAAAAAATAGCTTTTTTCTGTTTTTAATGATTTGGGGACACTTCCCGTGGACTATAGCCCATGGTATGGGTGGATTTATGGCAATTTTCAAGTGTTTTCAAAAACACCAAAAAATTTCATTGAAAAAGCCAATTTATAAAGGGCGAGGAACGCCTGGTCAATTTCATGAATTTCACACCAACTCAAAATGCTCAATTTTGAGCTTAATCCGTTGGTGTAAAATTGATGAAATTGACCAGGCGTTCCTCGAACTACTTACTGCTAGTTTTGCGATTCTTTCCCTCCAAAGAATAGCTTTTTTCTGTTTTTAATGATTTGGGGACACTTACCGTGGACTATAGCCCATGGTATGGGTGGATTTATGGCAATTTTCAAGTGTTTTCAAAAACACCAAAAAATTTCATTGAAAAAGCCTATTTATAAAGGGCGAGGAACGCCTGGTCAATTTCATGAATTTCACACCAACTCAAAATGCTCAATTTTGAGCTTAATCCGTTGGTGTAAAATTGATGAAATTGACCAGGCGTTCCTCGAACTACTTACTGCTAGTTTTTCGATTCTTTCCCTCCAAAAAATAGCTTTTTTCTGTTTTTAATGATTTGGGGACACTTCCCGTGGACTATAGCCCATGGTATGGGTGGATTTATGGCAATTTTCAAGTGTTTTCAAAAACACCAAAAAATTTCATTGAAAAAGCCTATTTATAAAGGGCGAGGAACGCCTGGTCAATTTCATGAATTTCACACCAACTCAAAATGCTCAATTTTGAGCTTAATCCGTTGGTGTAAAATTGATGAAATTGACCAGGCGTTCCTCGAACTAGTTACTTCTAGTTTTTCGATTCTTTCCCTCCAAAAAATAGCTTTTTTCTGTTTTTAATGATTTGGGGACACTTCCCGTGGACTATAGCCCATGGTATGGGTGGATTGATGGCAATTTTCAAGTGTTTTCAAAAACACCAAAAAATTTCATTGAAAAAGCCTATTTATATGGGCGAGGAACGCCTGGTCAATTTCATGAATTTCACACCAACTCAAAATGCTCAATTTTGAGCTTAATCCGTTGGTGTAAAATTGATGAAATTGACCAGGCGTTCCTCGAACTAGTTACTTCTAGTTTTTCGATTCTTTCCCTCCAAAAAATAGCTTTTTTCTGTTTTTAATGATTTGGGGACACTTCCCGTGGACTATAGCCCATGGTATGGGTGGATTTAGGGCAATTTTCAAGTGTATTCAAAAACACCAAAAAATTTCATTGAAAAAGCTTATTTATAAAGGGCGAGGAACGCCTGGTCAATTTCATGAATTTCACACCAACTCAAAATGCTCAATTTTGAGCTTAATCCGTTGGTGTAAAATTGATGAAATTGACCAGGCGTTCCTCGAACTAGTTACTACTAGTTTTTCGATTCTTTCCCTCCAAAAAATAGCTTTTTTCTGTTTTTTAATGATTTGGGGACACTTCCCGTGGACTATAGCCCATGGTATGGGTGGATTTATGGCAATTTTCAAGTGTTTTCAAAAACACCAAAAAATTTCATTGAAAAAGCCTATTTATAAAGGGCGAGGAACGCCTGGTCAATTTCATGAATTTCACACCAACTCAAAATGCTCATTTTTGAGCTTAATCCGTTGGTGTAAAATTGATGAAATTGACCAGGCGTTCCTCGAACAAGTTACTTCTAGTTTTTCGATTCTTTCCCTCCAAAAAATAGCTTTTTTCTGTTTTTAATGATTTGGGGACACTTCCCGTGGACTATAGCCCATGGTATGGGTGGATTTATGGCAATTTTCAAGTGTTTTCAAAAACACCAAAAAATTTCATTGAAAAAGCCTATTTATAAAGGGCGAGGAACGCCTGGTCAATTTCATGAATTTCACACCAACTCAAAATGCTCAATTTTGAGCTTAATCCGTTGGTGTAAAATTGATGAAATTGACCAGGCGTTCCTCGAACTAGTTACTACTAGTTTTTCGATTCTTTCCCTTCAAAAAATAGCTTTTTTCTGTTTTCAATGATTTGGGGACACTTCCCGTGGACTATAGCCCATGGTATGGGTGGATTTATGGCAATTTTCAAGTGTTTTCAAAAACACCAAAAAATTTCATTGAAAAAGCCTATTTATAAAGGGCGAGGAACGCCTGGTCAATTTCATGAATTTCACACCAACTCAAAATGCTCAATTTTGAGCTTAATCCGTTGGTGTAAAATTGATGAAATTGACCAGGCGTTCCTCGAACTACTTACTGCTCGTTTTTCGATTCTTTCCCTCCAAAAAATAGCTTTTTTCTGTTTTTAATGATTTGGGGACACTTCCCGTGGACTATAGCCCATGGTATGGGTGGATTGATGGCAATTTTCAAGTGTTTTCCAAAACACCAAAAAATTTCATTGAAAAAGCCTATTTATAAAGGGCGAGGAACGCCTGGTCAATTTCATGAATTTCACACCAACTCAAAATGCTCAATTTTGAGCTTAATCCGTTGGTGTAAAATTGATGAAATTGACCAGGCGTTCCTCGAACTAGTTACTACTAGTTTTTCGATTCTTTCCCTTCAAAAAATAGCTTTTTTCTGTTTTCAATGATTTGGGGACACTTCCCGTGGACTATAGCCCATGGTATGGGTGGATTTATGGCAATTTTCAAGTGTTTTCAAAAACACCAAAAAATTTCATTGAAAAAGCCTATTTATAAAGGGCGAGGAACGCCTGGTCAATTTCATGAATTTCACACCAACTCAAAATGCTCAATTTTGAGCTTAATCCGTTGGTATAAAATTGATGAAATTGACCAGGCGTTCCTCTTCTGATTTGCATGATATGTAAAAGGCCCTTGGGTTGCATTTTATAAATGATATATAGGTTTTTTGAAAAGGGTGTGAAGTGTGGAAAAGTGAACCAAACCCAGGAAGATTTCAGATGAATTTTTTTTTGATAAATTAAATCCTTTTTTAATGACCATAGATCCCTTTTTTAATGTTGCATTGGTTTTGTTTGCATCTACATTTTTATGGCAATATTTACTATGACATCATTTGATACATTGCCATTGATATTGAAAAATTCATTATTTAACATCACGTGACATCATAGTGGATATCGGCTTAGCCTAGTTCTGTATTTTTCTTTGCTCGTTTGAACCGTCTTTCTAGTGAGTATCATCCCTCGTATGTGTTATCGTGAATACCATCATAAAGAAGCTCTAGTAATCTGCCAGAGACGAAGTAGAGAAATCATGTTAGTAAGAATGTTTGGAATAAATATTGATTGATGTAAGCTTATTTTTGCAATTGTGTTTAGTCTTTTGATTTTTGTTGTTAAACGTTTTTTCGCAGTTTTCTTTTTTGCTATAGATATATTTTTCTTTTCACCATTTTTTCCCCTCTATTTCTTTCTTCTTGATTTCCATCTTTTTTCCTTCCTTCTTTCGTTGTTTATTTCTTCCATCTTTTTTTTCTTTCTTTCTTTCTTTTCTTTGTTGTTTTTCTTTGTTTGTTTGTCTCTTTCTTTCCTTCTTCCTTCCTTTTTTTCTTTCTTTCTTTCTTTCTTTCTGTTCTTCTTGTTTCTTTCTTTCTTTCTTACTTCCCTCCATTCTTATTTTTGCTCTTGTTTACTTTCTTCGTTCTTTCTTTCTCTCTTCCCCCCAATGTGTATTCTTCCTTACTTCCCTCCTCCTTCATGTTTTTATCATAAGTTAATTATATCTACAGTTACCTTTGATAGCTATCCTATCGCCGCAGTAGCGATAGGGGCATTTTGGTGGCTCTTTCAGTTCGTACACGAAGAAGTGCCCACAGTTACGCACCCTTACATCCATTTCTTTATCACAGTCATTTCCGTAAGTGCTTGTGTAAGGTACAGTTGGGAAGCAAACCTGAGTGTTTAAACAGAAAAATGGATGTTGTCCAGGGTTAACCTTGATTTCGTATGGAATTAGTTCGAATATCCACGCATTCCAGTGAAGGTGGACCCGTAGAATTTTAAAGTGTTAGTATTGTTGAAATTGTGCATTAATTGTTTTACTTTATCATTAGTATTCGTGGATATTTAGACGTTGAAATGAGGCTGACCTTGAGTAAATGAATCTGTAATCAAGGAAGACAGCGGTATTTGACAATTTCGAAAACGGCCTATGCCACTCTATGGAAGGACAAGGACAAGGACAAGGACAAGGACAAGGACAAGGACAAGGACAAGGACAAGGACAAGGACAAGGACAAGGACAAGGACAAGGACAAGGACAAGGACAAGGACAAGGACAAGGACAAGGACAAGGACAAGGACAAGGACAAGGACAAGGACAAGGACAAGGACAAGGACAAGGACAAGGACAAGGACAAGGACAAGGACAAGGACAAGGACAAGGACAAGGACAAGGACAAGGACAAGGACAAGGACAAGGACAAGGACAAGGACAAGGACAAGGACAAGGACAAGGACAAGGACAAGGACAAGGACAAGGACAAGGACAAGGACAAGGACAAGGACAAGGACAAGGACAAGGACAAGGACAAGGACAAGGACAACATGGGACAAGGACAACATGGGACAAGACCAAATGGGACAAGGACAACCTGGGACAAGGACAACATGGGACAAGGACAACATGGGACAAGACCAAATGGGACAAGGACAACCTGGGACAAGGACAACATGGGTCAAGGACAACCTGGGACAAGACCAAATGGGACAAGGACAACATGGGACAAGGACAACATGGGACAAGGACAACATGGGACAAGACCAAATGGGACAAGGACAACCTGGGACAAGGACAACATGAGACAAGGACAACATGGGACAAGGACAACATGGGACAAGACCAAATGGGACAAGGACAACCTGGGACAAGGACAGCCTGGGACAAGGACAACATGAGACAAGGACAACATGGGACAAGGACAACATGGGACAAGACCAAATGGGACAAGGACAAAATGGGACAAGGACAACATGGGACAAGGACAACATGGAACAAGACCAAATGGGACAAGGACAAAATGGGACAAGGACAACATGGGACAAAGACAACATGAGGCAAGGACAACATGGGACAAGAACGACATGGGACAAGGACAACATGGGACAAGGACAACATGGGACAAGGACAACATGGGACAAGGACAACATGAGACAAGGACAACATGAGACAAGGACAAGGACAAGGACAAGGATATTATTACTACGTTGGCTATATTCGTACCTTCCTAGTTACAGGAGCGTTCTTATCCTTAGGAAGGCTTCCAACCATCCAACCTCCACTCAAAGTGGTACAACGTTCAGTGTACGATGGTTTCATAGCCAAGCTGTTTCCTGCTCCATCCGTAAAACGAAACCATCTGGGTTCATTTTTACTCATTACCCCGCGATCGCATTGAAAGCGGGCTCCATTACTGGGAGATGCAAGGACGGATCGACTGGAATCACTTAGCGTGTTGTACACACCTTTGCTGCATTCCTTGCGATCTACGTTAAAAAAGTATATCTTATTAGTCATCTTCCTCCTTACTACACATGACCAACTCAGCCCAAAACCTCTGCCGGCATTTTTTATTTCTGTTATGAAAACATTTAACTCAGACCCTTAGAAATTTGATAAATGGAAGCGAAAAGCCCAGATGCCCCGAGTTGTATAGAGTTTTCTGGCTCGTGTAGCGATTATTCTTTAGAGTTTTCTGGTTCTCATAGGAAGCTGAAGTTTTGAGTGTTCAAGAGAAGCTGAGCCATGATTGAAGTTTGGTATAAAATATAGGAAATTGTACATAGAAATGTTTTCGTTTGCTCGGAGAGTTGAACACTGTTCGGAAAAACCCCGGAGAGAAACCCTTTAAGAACAGGAGAGAACCAGCACTGAGGCAACTCTACTCACATATGATGCGGGGATCGAACCCATGACGACGACGCAGCGCAAATAATTTAATCAATTCTTTACCTTGAGTGATCATATACACAAAGTTTGCCCACTGTTTTCCTACACCATGTGTGCATCTGGTCGACTTTCCATTCTTATTGAACGTCTTATACGCATCAACTCCTGTCCAGCACTCGCCATAGAACTGAATTGCGAAATACAAGTATCCGTTGGTGTGGGCCAGTTCCGCGCACTTCTTGATGACTCGGTCGAAACTCGGCCACTCGTTTTCCCAATCGATAGAATCTCGGAAGCTCTTAAGGAGGATGGGTAATGGCCTGCTCATGTTGTCGTTATAGCAACCGATTCCTTCGTACTTTACCACGTCAACAGCTGAAATAGAATTACAATATTCATTACATTTCATTAGTACAAACTGAATCTAGAAACTCTTAATTCTGATAGATTTCTGCTACAGTTTTTGATTGGGTTTCTACAAGAACCTTGTAACATCATCTTTTCTAGCTGTCATCGTCCATTGCGCTTAGAGAAAACATCAACATTTTGTTTTTAGCCTTAAGGAACATTTTAGACAAAAAATAAAGAAATAAAGAAATAAATAAAGAGAGAGATAGAAAGAAGGAGAGAGAAAGAAAGAGGAAAGAAAAAGAAAAGTAGGAAAATTTAAGAGAATGACAGGTGGTTTAAGATAAAACACATTACCCCCAACATGCGAAATTTATCAAGTGGACGAACGGATCTGAAAACTATCAAAAACAACTTCCTTCCCACCCACTAACAATATCCGTCAGAAGCTAGTTACTTACTATTTGCCCTAAGTCAAATATTTACTGTAATTTTCAATATGATATTATTGAAGCGAATCGAAAAAATACCGAATTCTGAAAAATACTTAATCGTGCTAAAATCTGTAATAAATTGTTCGCAATTTAGTGAAATTATCTATATGTGAACTTAGAAGTTCTTCACGAAATCTTATGCACAGAAACCTATAAATTCAGTGTAAATCTTAAATATTTTAAACTGTTTTCGATAGACATTGTTTTTAGTAGATTTTTCGAAGTAAAAAGCATTGTCGAAATTTTTAAAAAAACTGTCCGATCGCCTCCTTTGTCCAATTCCAGAGTAGCTTACACACTCACCGTTTTCACAAGAGGCCTTGACGATCAAAGCCATTGCGAATAACCCAACCAACAGCATGTTTGCAATCTTAGAATTCACTCTCTTAGCCTCGAGTTCTTTCAGTTCAAATCACTGTGTAGCAATACAGGAAGCAACGCGTCCTTTTATACGCTTAACCTTACGTCTAGATCTCCACAAGTTGACAACCAATTTCAAAAAAACTGTTAACTTTCATCAGTTTCTAAAGGACTTCTTAAACCAGCACAAATTGTTTACTTAGACATGGCAGCTGGAATCAAATGCGCAAAATACTATTCCATTATCTCTTTCATTATATTCGGTTTGATTAAAAATTACGCTAATTTAATTTTTCAAACCTGTGAAAAAACAATCTGATTTTCGGAGCAGATTCCTATTGATTTTACAGATTTATTATTCTTTGTTTGTTGAACTACTTATAGTAATATTGCTCTTAGAAACACCGTAAAAAGTTCTAGGTTTCTTAAGCTTTTATTTGGAAATCGTTAAGTAGTCTTAATTCTGGATATTAGAATTTTTATTAATATTTTTTTTTAAGGTGGATTTTTAATTTCCGTAGCAAAAATCAACTGATTGATGATGTAACAATTGGCTGTTACGAATCCGGGGGAAGGAATTTTTTTCAGGATTTTGGTCTGGGATAAACTTTTTAAACAGGGCTCAATCTTGGACAGGAAACTAATATTCATTGTTTTAATTTCAATCTTGTTTTCTCAAGAAAAAAGTTCATAACTTCAATTTTTCTCTCATAGATCTAAAGTGCATGGTTTTGGCAAATAGCAAAAAATGCCCCGCCTTAAAACAATCCCTACCCCTCCACTCCCGGTCAGTTTTCTGCACCCCACGGACTTAAACAAGTCACTGTTTCCCTCAGTAAACACCATACGATTATCCCATCAAAAACACTATGGATTTTTTCTGGCCATTGATTGTACACGACAGGAGATTGACGATCACATCGGATATTCAAATGATCTCATAAAATACAAGCTAAAATTGTTTGAACAACTGTTTTATGGTGTCTAGCTCAAGTCTTTTTAGATTCGAATATCAAGTAATCTTAGGGATTCAAGAGGAAGCAAAAAAAATTGCTAACTCGATTACTAATAATTTTTTGGCTTCACAAGGAAAAAATTCTCAGAAACCACAGGCAGCCCAAAATGTATTTGTATATATGTAATTATATAAATATATATAGAAATGTGAATAGAAAAAAAAAAAAAAAAGTATTGTATTGTATTGTATTTTAACACGACAAATAAAATAAGTTCATCTCAGTGTCATGTTTTAGTCTTTATCTTTTGTTTTTGTACCGGTTAAAAGGCTATTCTGATCGAAAACGAGCGAGAGAAGTCGTTTAAATACAACCTATTTACCAAGCCTTCAAAACTGTCGGAGGCAATTTTAAGTCCCTTTCTTTTTTCCTTATTTTTCGATATTTTTGGTTCTTTTCTAATCTTCTTCCTCATTCTTGTCTCTAATTTTTTTTTCTAAAGTATATTTATGGTCTGTTACACAAGTATTGTTTTCTTGTCTTTATAGTTTAAATTATAATGTGATATTTGTAACTTGTCTCAGGCTGAGCTTGTTTGGACTTCGATTCTGTTCCCAGTCTGGGTTAAGCAGTTAAATAAAAAAAAAAAAAACAATGAAAAGCAAAAAAGCAGCTCACCGAACGACTGGTTCTCGAACTTCTTTATTTATATATACCTTTCTTAATTTCAAATCTCTAGTTCCTAACTTTATTTTATTCCTAACATTGCATATTCTTTCTTGTAGCTGTTCGTTAATTCTTCATCTTCTTTTTCTCTTCTTCTATTTTGTTTTCAATTCAAGTCTTAATCGTCGTCTTCTATTTGTTACTCAACAGCAGTTCCTATGGAAACAAGACCAAAATGTTAGGCTAAAATCTTCCCAGTAATTGGAAAAGCCTTGAACAGACCAATGTTAAGAGTTTAAGTTCAGCATATTAGGAAGCTGTGCTACTCATGGTTTCCATGGATACTACATCAATACAGATCACAATCTCAATCTCAAGACACACCAATTCGCTTTTATCCCGCAGCGACCATATTGGTTGAAACAATAGGCTTTGATTCCGTTGGGTCCCATTACCCTCACTTTGAGGCGTTTCAGAACGTTCCAAACAAAATTTTTTGGTCTCATGGGAACAAAAATGACCGCCGTGTGATAAAAGCCTATCACTGGTTCAGATTCACTTCTTCTAGGGATAAAAGAACAAAATAATACTCAAGATATAGCCAGGTTTGATCTTACCATTGCCGCAGTATCGAAAATAACATCCGGGAATTCTCTTCAAGTCATAGACGTAAAATGTCCCACAGTTCCTGACCCTAATGTACAAATAGTTAAGACAGGATTTGGACTCTGAGAAACATGCTTTGTTCCCATCTACGATTCCTTGTGTGACTTCAGGGTACGAGCCTTTGTACCACACTACTGTACGAGTCAGGCATCGGTAGTTAATTGGTTTGTCGTTCATGAGAGATCCTGCGTCACCCTGAAACCGGTACCAACCCTGCACAAACGGTCCTCCTTCATATCCATCGTCGCAGGCATAGTCATGATCAGAAACTTTAATATCGTACAACACTGAGCGCTCTTTCGTGTTAATTACATGGTAATCATAGCATTCATTTTCTGTTGGATAAATACATACTAGTTATACAATGGTTTCGAGTGGCATACCGTGGAATATCCCACGAGTCACTTGTATTTTCTAGTATACACACATACAAATGTGTAGATTCAACACGCAGTGCATGACGGGAAGGAAGAGTGAAATACCGACGAATATACAACGGTTTTCCTGCTTTTTGATTGGCCGTATTTTCTATGGTGGGGGATAAAACACAATATCAGGATATTCCTATATCTTAAAGGCTTGCGGGAGGAGGATGTGTGTATTATGAAAACGAGGCGAGATAGTCGATAAAGATTGTATCCTGGGAATTACTCATCGTATCTTACCTTCCCCTGTAAGGCTGTAAACCATGTTGGTGTTTTGTTTTCCAACTCCTTGTTCACAGTTACTCGATTTACCATCCCTATAATACGTCTTGTGAGCCTGTGGTCCGCTCCAACACTCGCCATAGAACTGTATCCCAAAATACAAGTAGTTTCTCTTACGAGCCTCTCTTGCGCACGACTCGATCACTGATCCCTGTAGGTCGTTCCAGTCGATCTGGTTATCCAAGCGATAGTTGTGGATGAGTTCTGGGAGGGGTCTTGGATTTTCTTGCTCGTCGTTATAACAACCGACTTGGAAATAATGGACAGAGTCTAAAAAAATATTACAATAAACCAAAGCTTTAGTCGATCGTATGGCACTTCATGTATCAGTCATCATGTTGGCAGATTTAAGGGTTAAGGCCGATTTACAAGGTACAACTTTTGCTTACAACTGTCGCATGCAATCTGCTTACTCCACGCTTAACACACGTATGAACTGCTTCGTGTAAACCTTACAACTGTTGTGTGCGAAAAGAAGAAGGTTGTAGCAAGTTGTAGGGTTGATTTACACGAAGCAATTCGTGTTGTAAGCGTGGAGTAAGCAGATTGCATGCGACAATAAGCAAAGGTTGTACCGTGTAATATCAGCCTTTAGTGAGATAACATCAAAAATGATATAACAGAATTGAAACTTAAAACTTACCTAAAGCAATCGTCTGTCCTATTACAAGTGACAAGATGAGAAGGCAACAAGTAGCGACGGTCGTCATTCCTTTGCTTCGTCTTTTCCTTCAAAATGCGTAGTGTTATAGCACCATTAATCATTTTCTATCAGATTGGACTCTTTCCATTTTTAGTATTTTTTTTTAAGTTGAAGCAGCAAGTGTTACTAAGTTGGCAAGTGCGTTGCCTGCTAAGCAAGAGGTCCGTAATGCGATCCCCCGTGATCGCACACGCGTACGCTTGTTTCCACTTCTCTCTAATCCGTGTACTAACATCAGCATTGAATACTCTTAAGTTGAAACAGAGCACTGATGGAGAGAGGAGTGTAATTTGCGAAGTGCCAGCTCCTTATAGATCAGCTACTAGCTGAAGGAACATTGACGTTAAATAAGGCCCCTATGGTTCCTATCGATTGATCTCACTACGACCTCGACGAAAAAGAACATAACACGATGGAAAAAAGAGAACACTTAAGATAAAAGACATGTGGAAATTCGCAGAAAAGACAAAGATACTAAAGGAGAAAGGAAGGAAGGAAGGAAGAAAAGAAAAAGGTTAGAGTAAAAAAGGAAGACTGAAGATTGAAAGTAAAAGGAATTGAATCTAAGTGTTGTAAAGAGAGCATAAAACAATATCACAAACAGAAAACTTACCAAAGTTTATAATTAAACTGCAAAAGACTTTGTATCGCCTCGAAGAGTCGCAGGTCTATAAAACAAGGATTTTCACAGCTGATTTTTATACTCAACTATCCTTCAGAAATCTTGTTGTCAGATACAGTGGAAAAAAGCGAGCCATAGGTAATGACAATCATACCGGAATCAGACTTGAATAGTGAGATTTTACTGAAGTAATATCAATTTCATTCCTCGCCAGGAAATCTCCTAAAAGTTTAAATACAGGAAATAGAAACCTTTTAACACAATAAACGCCTCAGACGTGATCCTCGCATCGGATGAAACAGCACAATAGTCATGACCAAAAAAACACTTAAGTATTATTCTAAAAGAAGATGATAACAATAGCGTTGGTTTTCTAATATCGATGTAAAGGATGCGTTTGGCACGGCGCTTCTAATTGATTCTTAAAAGAAGCGGAAAGCAATGAAAGAAATATCAATCTTCTGATGCTAAAATAATATTCTTTACAGAAGGTGTAGCGGAAGGGATGATACAGTGATTTAATGTAGCGCGCAGTTGGATTTGCTTGTCGTTTAAGTTTGGATTTCATGTCATATTTTGTGTGATTTTTCGTGTCTTGACGATAAGTCGACAATATCGCGGCAAGGACAGCGTTAAAGCAAAGCAATGCAGAAAAATTTAAAGAACGGAAAAATTCAAGTTTTTCAAAAACCTGAGTAAAAACATGAAAAGTAACAAGAAAACCTTCATATAAAAACATGTTTCGATTAAAAAATACCGCCTTCAACGACTTTAATTACGACTTGAGTCGTTTCAGTTGCTATAGATACCGAAGTTTTGGCGGGTATATCTCCTTAAAGTTGTTTGTCTATAAGTGTCACTTCTCATAATTCATATCTGTTGTACTAAATCGTAAAGTCATTCTAAGTATAGCTAGCGATTGACCAATAAAATAATTAATATGCTTAGTGTTTGTTTGAACTTTTTAAGAGATAAATTCGCGTTGTTTACCACCAAACAGCAACAATAATATAATATGAAATAAAATCAAATATTTTTAAAATTAATTTCGTTGTTTTTTTTAGGAGATAAATTCGCGTTGTTTACCACCAAACAGCAACAATAATATAATATGAAATAAAATCAAATATTTTTAAAATTAATTTCGTTGTTTTTTTTAGGAGATAAATTCGCGTTGTTTACGACCAAATACTGAAACAATCAACGGAGTGCAAATTTATTCGAAGTCCAAATTGAAGTTTCTAATTAGTATCACGCCAATTGAGAACACTAGTAGGATAGAGAGAGAGAGAGAGTAGCTATTGGAAGAAATTAAACTTTGCCAAACAGGATGTCATGATTGTATTGCGGTGCGAAGGAAAATATTAGATAATTACTTTATATTATATTATATTTATTGGATTTAAAAAAATAATTTCGTCGATTCACAGGGGTAATTATTAGTATTTTAATCCAAATCTTTGCAGCAATATTTTCAATTTGTTTTCAAGTCTATGATTTTAATTTCCACAAAAAGATGTCCAATAAAAGGGTATCTGCAGAACACAGGGTGTCCACAGAACACAGGGTGTCTACATAACACAGGGTGTCCACATAACACAGGGTGTCCACATAACACAGGGTGGCCACATAACACAGGGTGTCCACACATAACACAGGGTGTCTACAGAACACAGGGTGTCCACAGAACACAGGGTGTCCACATAACACAGGGTGGCCACATAACACAGGGTGTCCACACATAACACAGGGTGTCTACAGAACACAGGGTGTCTACAGAACACAGGGTGTCCACATAATACAGGGTGTCCACATAATACAGGGTGTCCACATAACACAGGGTGTCCACACATAACACAGGGTGTCTACAGAACACAGGGTGTCTACAGAACACAGGGTGTCCACATAATACAGGGTGTCCACATAATACAGGGTGTCCACATAACACAGGGTGTCCACATAACACAGGGTGTCCACACATAACACAGGGTGTCCATAACACAGGGTGTCCACATAACACAGGGTGTCAACATAACACAGGGTGTCCACATAATACAGGGTGTCAACATAACACAGGGTGTCCACATAACACAGGGTGTCCACATAACACAGGGTGTCCACATAACACAGGGTGTCCACATAACACAGGGTGTCCACATAACACAGGGTGTCCACAGGGTGTCCACATAACACAGGGTGTCCACATAACACAGGGTGTCCACATAATACAGGGTGTCCACATAACAAGGGTGTCCACAGGGTGTCCACATAACACAGGGTGTCCACATAATACAGGGTGTCCACAGGGTGTCCACATAACACAGGGTGTCCACAGGGTGTCCACATAATACAGGGTGTCCACATAACACAGGGTGTCCACATAATACAGGGTGTCCACAGGGTGTCCACACATAACACAGGGTGTCCACATAACACAGGGTGTCCACAGGGTGTCCACACATAACACAGGGTGTCCACATAATACAGGGTGTCCACATAATACAGGGTGTCCACATAATACAGGGTGTCCACATAATACAGGGTGTCCACAGGGTGTCCACATAACAAGGGTGTCCACAGGGTGTCCACATAATACAGGGTGTCCACAGGGTGTCCACATAACATAGGGTGTCCCAGGATGTCCACATAACACAGGGTGTCCACATAATACAGGGTGTCCACATAATACAGGGTGTCCACATAATACAGGGTGTCCACATAACACAGGGTGTCCACAGGGTGTCCACATAACACAGGGTGTCCACAGGGTGTCCACATAATACAGTGCGCGAACCTGCATAATATGCAGTGTGTCTGAATAATAGGGTGCACAAAGGGATACAAAACGTCCAACGATCATCTGTGTATGTGTGACATCTTCATTTGAATACAGTCATTAAATACTTTTTACATGTTTAATCTTAAAATTTTATTATTCTGATTCAACAAATTTTTCTTCTATAATCCTTCATCAAGGAAACTACAAAAAAATCATCCTATTTCACTTAATCCTAAAGAATTGTTGATTTGAAAATTGAAAAGTTACTCGGAACCATTCAACTCGTTCACCGGCAAGACAGCGTTCATCAAGATCTCAAAGATAGCTGGATATCGTCTCTTTTGATATCCATGTATCATGCCATTTTTACGTATTCAAAAGTTAGGTATTTTCTGGTCATTTCAGCGAGTCCTTCCCTTGAAGTAGCTTGAAATAATCGCCCTCATTATTTAGATATCGATTGTTATTCCAGCAGGCGCCTTGCCTACAAAAAGAACATAAGCAATCATGGCCTTTTATTATCTCTAGTTTTCAGACTCTCTGAAGACACGTTCAACGTTGTCAATCTGAGATGTGATAGTTAGTAATCTAGTATGATGCTTTATAATGAAGATGTTTAATACGGAAGATAATCAATTTTGGCGACGATGATGGCGATGATTAGGATGATTATAATGATGATGATGATGATGATGATGGTGGTGGTGGTGGTGTCGGTGTTGATGATGGTGGTGATGATGATGATGATGATGATGATGATGATGATGGTGGTGGTGGTGGTGTCGGTGTTGATGATGGTGGTGATGATGATGATGGTGGTGATGATGATGATGATGATGATGGTGTGGTGGTGGTGGTGGTGGTGGTGGTGGTGGTGGTGGTGATAATGATGATGATGATGATAATGATGATGATGATGATGATGATGATGATGATGATGATGATGATGATGATGATGATGATGATGTGTTGGGTGGTATGATATATTCTACTCACCGTCTCCACAATAGCGATAGTCACATCCACGAATTGCCTCCAAATAGTAGACATAAAATTCCCCGCAGTTTCTAATTTTGATATCCTGCTTGTAACTACAGTCATATGTTATGCAAATTCCTTTTTTCTTTCCAATAATTCCAACATTAGGGCCCGGGTGTTCGCCTGTGTAGTACGCCATGTCACCTGTCTTACAGCGATTCTTTTCCTTCAAAGCATTGATCTGGCTCCCTGCTTTACCTTGAAAACGATACCAACCATCTCGAAACCCGCCATTAATTACATCATCACATTCCTTGCCAACATTATTCTCCTTCAAGGCTGAGCGATCCTCAGAGGCTAAGGTTGTGTAACTAACACATTCATTTTCTGAAAAAGAAAAAAAAATGGCTTTGAAAAGATGAAAGAATGGATTTGGGAGACGAACGTATGACAGTGCCCGTATCATAGGTCTGTTTTAAATTGATTAAATGCTATCTGCTTGTAATATACCTCTTCAGCTTGGGTGTTTTGTTTTCCCATTTCAAACCACGTTTCATTCTCCTGAGAATAAGACCCTTTATTTGAGTTGTATCCATATTCATGTGTCTTCTCATGCGCAACCGTTAAACAAATAAATGATACTCTAGGGAATGACACGTGGTCTGAAATGGGAAAACATTACGCCCAAGGTAAAAAGGTGCATTAGCTCAAAAACCCTCTTTAGGACTTTGGCAACTGGCCGGTAAATAGAGGTCGGTCGCTTTAATTAGGTTCTTTTATTCGTACCTTCTCCAGCTAGTCTATAGACCATGTTAGCAAAGCTTTCTCCAACGCCATTATCGCAGTTTCTTGAGAGACCATCCCTGAAATACGTCTCATGAGCCCGCGGTCCACTCCAGCACTCGCCATAGAACTGTATCCCAAAATACACGTAGCTTTTTTCCCTTGCTTCTTGTGCACATGTCTGGATTACCGACCCATTTAAGTCGTTCCAGTCCATTTCGTCATCCAAACGGTAGTTGTGGATGAGTTCTGGTAGGGGCCTGGGTTTGAGTTGGCTGTCACGGTAGCAGCCAACCTGGACAAAATTAACAGAGCCTGGGAAAGAAAATATGTTAATGGTATTGTTTGAGAGTGTTTAGAGAGCAGTTATAAGAGAAATTGCGTATGTACCTGCTGCACTTGAAGAAGAGCTCATCTGTGATAGACACAACAGTAATAACATCTTAATAGGTGGCTTCATTCTTTATGCGAGTACGAGATATCTGAAGATCTAGAGGTCTGGAGAAACGAAGGGAAAGGATGAAAGAAAGGATGAAAGGAAGAAAGTAATAAGAAAGACGGAAGGAAAGAAAGAAAGATAGAAGAAAGAAGAGAGAAAGAGAAATAGAGAAAGAAGCAAGGAAAGCAGGAGGAAAGGAAGAAAGAAGGAACAAAGAAAAAAAGGAAGGAAGAAAGAAGAAAGAGAGGGAGAGAAAGAAAAAAATGCATTAATTTATACCACGTGAAATTTTGCTATTCTAAAGTGTCCGATGGAAATTAAATGAAAAACCTAGTACTTTTCAATCTCTCTTTCTAATGTGCACGAGATGTTAGGAGAAAGACACGTCATTACTGAAAAAATCAAAAATCAACTTCTAAATTCCAATTGGAATGCAGTGGAGGAAGAGCCACTCGGTGGATTCCACTGTTAATTCTTATTCATTTATTTTATTAAAACAGAACGACTCTTAAATAATCCAGATAACAACCCAATGATATTCGCTCAGATACCTTAGCGGGGAACACTATATGAAAAGGAAAGAATTTTCAGAAAATTTCCAAAACTTTTGCATCTCAAAATGTTTGTGTTCTCGCGTCGTGAACAAGTTTCTCAAATTTAGAAGTAGAGATAAAAACCAAGAGAGAGTTTATATTTTAAGTGATTCAAATTCATCCGGTTATCGCTGGGAAAAACTTCAAAATCTGTGAGTTTGCTTGCCCTGACTTAGATCAGCCCAGAGGTTGTTTCACTCAAGTAAAATTTTCGATAAAATTTAAAGTTTGAAATAAATTTCTCCGACTCTGATCCTATTCTAAGGACTTTTACCTTAAGGGTTTTTAGACTTACTCACCTTGCAATGGCGGCGTTAATATGGCCCACTCCTGAGGTGTGATCACGACAGAGTACGAGTATGAACACTCTCTTATAAGCACAAGGTCAGAGTTAATCCATTTGGAAAACAAATACACTTTGGGACAACCAGGATACATTTGTAGATCATCGCCCAATATGCCTACTACCGCTAATAACAATTATAGGTTATTTGCAGGGCGTTTGTGTTTGTTTACCAATCTTTAAATGAGAAGTACTCCTACTGAAAGTTTTAATGGATTAAGCACCTTCAGATCGACTTCTTAGCGACCCCATAAAATGTCTTCTCGGGTTTAAATCCCGCCATCAAAATTTTCATTAGGGATAAAACGTTCGGGGAAATAACAAAGAGTCTTTGATGTTAGTTAATTGTGCGGGCTTTTTATTACATTTGATACGCGTCTAGAACCTCTTATGAAACCATCTTTGTTTACATAGATTTTCTAGGGATTATAGCCGAACATTACACGAAGCGAACACTGTTACAAGAAAAATTCAGAATATAGATTATTGTCATAATTTGGGACCTTGGGCTGTTAACCTCTGTTCAACTCGAACTTCTTGCCTTGATATTGTGATTTAACAAATGGTAATAAACAGAGAATACAAGAAATGAAGAAAAAAACCCAACCTATCTTGTACCTCAAATCATGTAATGTAATTCTTAGGGCGAATAATTAACCATGTAATTTTTGAGCTCTTTTTTATTTGATCTGCATAATTTTGGTTTCTTGATTTTGAAGATCACCTTTTTGTGTCAGTAAAATAAAAACATCCAAAACATCAATGGAATACAATAAAAAAATTGATGTAGGAATATAATTTTTTAAAGGAAAAATATAATTTCTAGATATAGGAAAAAACATAACGTTGACACAAATATGATTTTTTTCTCTCGACATTTAAAAATTTCTGATACAATTTCTAAAATGTATTTGTGAATCTTTATTTGTTCCTCTTTTTCAATTTGAGTTCTTTATTTTTCCGGAGTCAATTTGTACAGTGAAATTAAAACTGGCGAAAATTAGCATAATATTATGACGTGTCATGCGCAATAGACTAATGCGCATGCATGTATTTTGTACTGGATTTTGTATATTACTTCTTACTAGAATAAAAAAGATGATTTTTCAACTATTTATCTGTTTTATTTTTAGGTTATTTTCCAATCAATGTTTAGTTATATTGTATCCCAAACGCTAAAAACTTCGTGGGATTCATAAATTAGAGAAATTTAAGAACGTTATTCGTGAAAACAAAAAATAATAATAATTTAGCTTTTTTATAAGGTTATGTGATTTTTTATTTAAGTCAAAGAAGGCTAACTGGTTTGTGAATTGCCGAGAAACCTCTTCGTAAACTGCCCCACACTAAAATTGTAGAACTGTGAATTTAATAGGAATTTCTTTCCAGATATTTTTGTTTTCATATTCGCCTTTCTATCAAAAAATGTATCAAAAATAAGTTTTTTTTAAGGGGCTAGGTGAAAATTACTCCATTTTCTACGAAATTGTGAAGCATTATTTTTGTGAAGATGATGATTACAAACGTTTTTACTTTTAAAAAGACTTTCTAAATCTTCATTTATTCATAGGGTTTCTTCTTTTTGTCTTATTTTCAACACGGAAAAGCACGTTAAACTACACATGTAAACTAGGCCTAAGTTTTTAATTTTAATACTTCGCAATTCCTTAAAAAATTCCTTAAAATCTAATGTACTGAGAATTAAAATTTCAACCAAGTCTAATTCAGCCAGAGTAGAGCAACTTAATCTAACTTCTGAAAGAATAATTACTTTGAGTAACGCTATAAAACGGAGATTTTATTTAAAGAAAATAAGAATAAACTGATTGTATTTCATAGTTACTTCAGATGTGAGCTCTGCCTGTCATCTCGTGGAGTATCCAATTAAGCCGGGTTGTCACAAATTTGACATCACAAATTTGACTCATTGCAAAACCCCTAATGGAACTAATAATCAAATATTTTGTATCGTTCCCAACCTTCTGAACGGAGCTTTTGTAATGGCAGTGATAAACATCATTAGAAAAAACCTACTAATTGTCTATCACCAATCGAGCCCTGTGATTGGCTGAGCTACTAGGGGTCTATTAGTGATAGACCTCTAGTAGCGAAAAGCGCCGGTTTTGAAAACCAAAAAATATATATTTAAAGCAAAATCCAAAACTTTTTGCATCCTTTTATTGGACCGATTAGTAGGTTTTTACTAAAACAATTAGACCTCTCGCCCTCATGGCCTACGAGTCAATAGCCCATTCGGCCTTCGGCCTCATGGGCTATTGACTCGTAGACCATTCGGACTCGAGGACTAATTGTTAAATAGCCAATGGTTCTTATCACTATTGACTTACGTGACGACACTATTACGTCATAGAATATTATGACGTCAGAGTAGTCAATGCTTTTAATTTTTCGAACGCTGCCAGTTTCGAAGGGCTTGTCGTACAACTTTCTCTCATCCTAACCCGTACAGAAATGTAACAGAATTCAACTCTCTCTGTAAATTAGAGCATGTCACTGTGGGAAATTAACGGTAGAGACATGCTTTACCGTGACCGTGACGGCTCTGCGTCTGAGCAATTTCATTGGTTTAAATTATGTGAGGTGACCGAGTGCCGTGTAAATCGTTTTTCATCATACGACTTAATTTGCTGTAATTCTAGCGTTGATGAACATCCGATAACCATCCGAATAATTTCCGATTAACATTCCATATCAACATCAGCTGAATAAAAATGGACACCCGAATAACACCCGATCACGATCCGATTTACATTCGATTAAAATTCGATTCAACATTTTTGAACATCCAACCTTAGAATTATCTTAAGAGAACCCATTCGATCGTTCGCCCAAAACCTCGCATCAAAGTCAAGCGTCGACAATTCAACATCCATCGAAATGGCGCGATTTTATTTTCGCAACAAGTAAAATCACGTGGCTTAAGACCAAACTCGGCAGCGAGTTGATTGACAGATGGAAGAATTTTTTTCGCACGTCCTGAGAGACTGGACAGCAGTAAAGACGCACGAAGAAACGAGGTGAATTCTGCTTTGAAACCAAAGTATTCTATGAAAGCATAAGGGTCAGGAGAGTCTGCGATATTCCTGCGGCCACCTGTATCTTTCAAGACGTTATCCCTCAATTCACTGCACGGTAGCAGATCTCTCCAGCTCAATTTGCTTTCAAAAAGATCTGGATAAAGTGCAGACCAGTTAATGGATTCGGTGACTAATACAGCAGACGTATTGAGTGGATTCAGCAAAGGCTTCACCAAGGCCAACAGTGTGCGCAGTGGAATGAAATCCCACAAATTGGACATCATAATTCTGTCATACATCATGTCTTTTGGTAGAAAAGGTGTGATATCAGTACAGTTACTCAAGATGAATGACATGTGGATGTCATCATGTTGCAGTCGTGCAGCACACTTCCTCAGGACGTTAGTGATGTAGTTACAGTACATCTCATTCGCACACTTCACTTTAGGGTACACGGCACTCACAACCTTGTAGTCCCATCCCTGGTAGGGAAAACTGCATCCGGGAATCGAATATTCAAACGAACCTCTATTCTTTGCATACTGCAAGGAAGAACCAGTTAAGGTAAAGTTTTCCTTTGTCAGGTTTTTTCTGCTGCTCTTAGGCAAAAGTAAGCCCCTCTTGTACCAGTCTTCGACTGACGTTCGATGTTTAGCTGGCATCTTTCCAAGATAGCAATCAACTCCCCAACTGCTATTCTCGATTTCTCTGGCCACCGACTGTCTTTGCTGCTCTTGAATATCAATTTTTTTCCCAGAAAGATCGAGCCATGTCCTCCAGACAATCTTGAGCCTTCTTAAGTGGTCAGCGTTTATCTTCAGGATACCATGCGTAATGACCTCAAGGTTGGATATCTGTATCAAGTCACGCAGGCCATCGACGACAAACTGATGGTCTTCCTCGCTGAGATACAGTGAATACCATATCTGGGTTACAGACCCTGCTTTACTCTCACCACCTGAAATATATGAGAACGTTACTCTTATATTATGCTGACAAAAAAACAACACATGGACAGAATACTAACAAGGAAATAGAAGTATGCGAATACATATGTGTATGATGTGATATCTAGGTTATCTGTACATGAGAATCAATTGATGGGTTCTATTGAACGCCATTTCCTGTCTCGTGTGGAATGTTCAAAACCTGAATCACAAATTTGCATATAATCAAGTCTGCATCTTTCTGGTTGACAGGACATGATGTTTGACCACCATTTGGAACAGATAATGAGATTCAAAGACTTTTAACAGTTGATTATAACACAGAAATATTTAAACCCACCTTTACAAAGAAGATACAACAACAGCACAGTTCTAGCAAGTGTACAAGAACAGATGTCGTTCATCACGAATGTAACTTTGCCTTGATATTCAGCGTCTTGCAGTTTGCTTATAGTAAAACAAACATTCCTCGGGTCCCCTACCCCACACAGAAGAAGTGACAACGGCTCCGTGTAGCCTATCCCTTCATTCATGGAGAGATTCAACAGATCGAGTGCAGGAGAATTGCCCCAGTAGTAAGTCACAGGCATTCCTACTGGTAGGCTATCCAGCAAATCGTATTGCTTTTGCATCATCGAACAAAGTCGAATGATCGATGTTGAAACCTCTTGGCATTCTCCTTTGTGGCTGTGCCAAGCCTTTACTTGGCACTGTTTATCGCAGAACCAGACCTTCATACAGTTGGAGCACATCTTCATCTGTGTTGTCGTTTCCTTCTTACATCCATGGCATACATATCTCACAGCAACATCTTTACACTCGCTACTGTTGTGCCTAAACTCGTCATTGATCCTACATCGATCAGTACAGTAATACGCCATACCACAAGCACTACACTTCTTGCCTTCACTCGTAACCTTGTCACATCGCCAACACTGGAACTTTGAAAACATCTTTACTGGAATGAATGAATGATCAAACTATAGATATGCTACACGTGAAAGATTCAAGGCAAGCCGAATGCACTTGAATAGAATTAACAATTTCCTAGAACTGTGAATGCATTAAAAATATTGTTTTCCTTATATGGACCTCCGATATAAGAAAACAATTTAATAGACAATAAAAGAAAGTATTTGCCTGCACGGTACTTGCCCACACTTGCTCCTTTGGTCGGGCGCATTCCATCCTTCTGGATGGATGGATCAAATTAAAAGTTAGATTCAGAAACATATGTACTTATTTATATACTTATATTTTATACTTTATATACTTTATATACTACATATACTTTATTTATTTCTATACTACTATTTCCTTGAAACAGCCTAATAGTGCTTTACAGTAATTACAAAACAAATAAATAATATCTACAATTCTAAAGAGTCAATGATATATACAAATTCTAGCTAATAAATTAATATATAGTATCTATATTGAATAAAATAATCCTAATAAAATTGAATAAACTTAATCAAAAGCTCACTGGAAGTACTAACGGGAAACATCCTTTTAGTACATTTCATGGAAGTGGGTCTAGTCTGCATGACTTAGTAGAAATCCTCTTTACTAATGAAGCCAGTTCATCACATGTAACAGGTGTGAATGCATCAAGAGTGTTCTTACTTTGAACGAGTATTGTATCCGGTAGTGGATTAGTCACCTTGGTACTCAATTGTGAGAGGTCTTGTCTGATTACATTTATCTTGGATTGGAAGAAATCAGCAAAATAATTACTTGAAAACGATTTATCATATACCCCAGTCGCGTTTTATACTCCGCCATTATTATGACTATCATGATGAATGACAATATTTATGATAATGATAATGATAACAGTGATGTTATGAAAATGGCATTATTTTTTCAATTAAGAGTTAATCGTCCATGGCCACAACGCTAGAAAGACTAAAGCCAATATTTACACGGGATCAAGAGCCAAATCTCTGTATATGTTCTTAGAGTCATCACGCAATATTTCTCTACCCACGAAAGTCACGCTAGTGGGGGAGAAAAAAGTTGTGACAAACCTAAAAAACGTCTGCGTGTGAGGCAAGTTCAGGCTTGATTTCTCGGAAAATACAGTTTCTAGGAACAACACCATTACTCACATAGTATGCCAGTGTTACGAAATCAAACAGTTAGATGTGGATATACTGCAGTAAGTTATAAGAAAGACAGAGTTGATTCCAAAAAGTAGAAGACACTGAAGTGCCCTGAAGTGTGGATACTAACAGACGAATCGACCAGGCTGTAGTGGCGAAGTGAAGCTGAAGTGATGTTTTCAAAGTTCCAGTGTTGGCGATGTGACAAGGTTACGAGTGAAGGCAAGAAGTGTAGTGCTTGTGGTATGGCGTATTACTGTACTGATCGATGTAGAATCAACGACGAGTTTAGGCACAATAGTAGCGAGTGTAAAGATGTTATTGTGAGATATGTATGCCATGGATGTAAGAAGAAAACGACAACACAGATGAAGATGTGCACCAACTGTATGAAGGTCTGGTTTTGCAGTAACGATTGCATGAAGAAGACATGGAAAATACACAAAATAGAATGCAAGGATATTTCAAAGGAAACCATCGAACTGGGGTCAAGATTAACCGAGATGAACACAATAAGAATGACTCGTCCAGGAATGCCAGAACTTTATTACTGGGGCAATTCTTCTGCACTCGATCTGTTGAATCTCTCCATGAATGAAGGAATAAGCTACACGGAGCCGTTGTCACTTCTTCTGTGTGGGGTAGGGGATCCGAGGAATGTTTGTTTTACTATAAGCAAACTACAAGACGCTGAATATCAAGGCAAAGTTACATTCGTGATGAACGACATTTGTTATTGTACACTGGCTAGAACTGTGCTGTTGTTGTATCTTCTTTGTAAAGGTGAGTTCAATATTTCTGGGTTATAACCAACCGTTAAAAGTCTTTGAATTTCATTATCTGCTACAAATGGTGGTCAAACATCATGTGCTATCAACCAGTCAATTCAAAAAAAAATTCCTGATTATCTAAGAGACCTAAAGCAATCAATCAATAACATTAACCTAAATCTTTATGCCATATATAATGTATTTACTTAAGTTATTTACAATTTTTTTATGCATTCCCCTTCCTTACAGTTATTGTATTTTCTATAGACTACATAAATATATATTTACTAAGGGACCGTTCATTATTTATGGGGGGGAGGGGGGTGGGTGATTAATTAGCAAAGGCACCTTTTTTTTTCAGAGCCCCCCCACAATAAACACATTTTTTTTCAATGACCCCCTTATTTCAAATACAAATATTTCGGAGCCCCCCCCCCCCCCCCAAAAAAAAAAATTCTCAAAATGTGCCATATGCTATTTTGCTTATTTATTTCATTACTATTTTTATTTCAAGTCCCCCCCTAATAGCTCAAAAAGATTTTCAAGACCCCCCTTTTCAGGCTTAAAAAAATTTCGAGACCCCCCATTTAATCACCCACCCCCCCCTCTCCCATAAATAATGAACGGTCCCTAATAATGTTTTTTTTGCATACTTCTATTTCTAAACAACTATACCGCCATTACCCAAAATCATTTTCCAACAGCTAGAGCCTAACTAGAAAACTTCCCAGTTTATTTAGGCTCTAGGCATAAATAAAAGGAAATGTTTTTTTTTAAATTTATATTGTTAAATACAAGTGTAAAAATTTAATCCACAAATGTTTGATTAATTATGTACAAAATATGCAAAATCAATGAAGTTGAAGTTGAAATTGAGGTTGAAGTCAGAAAGAATTCAATTGAAAACTTGAGATTCAGCTGATGAAAAGACTGCACGAGACAGAAAATGACTTAAATTGAAACCTATAAACTATTGTCACATCTGTGTCATTATTTCCGTGTTAGTATTCTGTGTGTTAATGGTTACAGGATATATTTGTAAGCGTAATATAATAGTAGTGTTGTCATATATTTCAGGTGGTGAGAGTAAAGCAGGGTCTGTAACCCAGATATGGTATTCACTGTATCTCAACGAGGAAGACCATCAGTTTGTCGTCGATGGCCTGCGTGACTTGATACAAATATCCAACCTTGAGCTTATTACGCATGGTATCATGAAGATAAATGCTGACCAGCTCAACAGGCTCAAGAAGGTTTGGAGGAAGTGGATGCAGCTTTCAGATAAAAAGACTGATATTTCTAGACAGCGACGTGAAATATTTCAAAGAGATTCCCAAGCCGGTGGCGGGATGATAAACTACCTAAATGAGATACCAGAACAGCATCGACGGTCAGCCGAAGATTGGTTTGATAAATGTTTACTGTGCAGGGACACAGCAACCGAAAATGATCTCATGAAAGAAAATTTTACTCTATTGGGGTCAGGTTTTCAGCCACAAAACGAGGGATCCTACAAATATGGTATACCAAGCGATTCCCTGCCCTTCAGCGGCTGGGATTACAAAGATGTTCATGCAGTGTACCCTGACACCGACTCCTTGACTGAGATGTACTGTAACTACATCACTGACGTCCTGAGAAAGTGTGCAGCACGACTGCAGCATGATGGCATTGACCTGTCATTCATCTTGAGTAACTTTACTGATATCACACCTTTTCTACCAGAAGGTATGACATATGACAGGATAACGACGTCCAACCTGTGGGATTATGTTCATCTACGAGACTTATTGTCTTTGTCAAAACCATTGCTTAATACAGGGAACTCCTTCGCTGTAATTGTCACCGAGACACATAACTGGGTTCAGCAATTTGAGCTTCATTACTTTCAACTTCATATAAAGAAATTTGGAGTGTTTTCCTTGACGCCAGGTAGTCAATTGAGGAGAAAAGTTCTTCAAGATACAGGAAATAAAGCCATCTTTGAGTCTCGTAGTGACACCGGGTTTGCAGACTATTATAGTATAATAGAAGAGTTCACGTCATTTCTGCGGGCATCACTACTGAGTTCCCCAAAATACTCCGTTCTTACGTCAGGGTCGCTGCTCCCATCTGTCAATCAACTAGCTGCTGAACTTGGCCTAAAGCCACGTGACTTCATTTGTCGAGAGAACAAGGTGGCTCCTTTTCGCTGGAGATTAAATTCTCGTCGCGTTAATCTTTTACGAGGTAGTGAACTTTCTGTTGAGTGGTCACTCCTTTGAAAATTCAGTTTTTAGGTTACTTCAGAACAAAAGGCCAATTTGACATGAAGGCAAAAAGGTTTAACCTGTTCTAAAAGATGAAAATATAGGATTTGCACATTTTCTTATTAAAGATAAAAATACAAGTGCATGTAGTGGAGGTAACAAAGGTGTCCCTAGTACAGACATGCATGTCCTTAGTATAGATGTGTGTATGGGGGGTTCGTAGTTCAGAGGTGTCCGTAGAGTAGAAACTGAATATCCATAGTTTATAGCTTTCTGCCAGTAAAGAAGTGTCCGTAGTACAGAGTTGCCCATAGTACAGAAGTGCTCGTAGAAATAGAGGCGTCCGTAGTACAGAGTTGCCCATAGTACAGAAGTGCTCGTAGAAATAGAGGCGTCCGTAGTACAGAGTTGCCCATAGTACAGAAGTGTTCGTAGAAATAGAGGCGTCCGTAGTACAGAGTTGCCCATAGTACAGAAGTGCTCGTAGAATGAGAGGCGTCCGTAGTACAGTGGTTAGTATGGATATGTTGATATGACAGAGGTGTTCGTAGTATAGAGGTATCCGTAGTTCAACTGTAACGTTAATTGTGTTACCCTCGTAAATAAAAGAGATGATGATGATGGTAGTGGTGGTGGTGTTGTCGTCGTCGTCATCATCATCATCGTTATTGTTATTGCTGTTATTGTTATTACAACAGGAAGGATCCAGAAGCATCATCATGCATCATTCCCAATGCGACAAGTGAACTGTGTCGGTATCATGCCTTGTTCATTGAAGGTGAAAGTGCATACAAAATCCCAGCACTTCACGACGTCATTATTTCGTCTGCGAAGCATCCAGAAATATCGCTGTTAAAAACATCTAACAATTCCGAAATATCAAGCCGGACTCAGCGAAGACAATTTTTGTAAAGATAAATTAGAAAATATCAACAAAACAAAAACCCAAAAAGCCACAACTGAAAGACTACTTTAGGTTCTTTTGGATTTGAGTTTAAAGTAGTGCAACGCTTAAAATATTTTCATCAAATGTAAGGTACGAAAAATATCACTGCTTGAGGTCAATGACATTGGCTGTTTCGTATAATTCCCAGAAATATTAGCATATTAGTGAACATATCTTTAAAAAACATTGATTTTGTTATTACGCCTCTTGAAAAGATTTTCAAGCTGTGGAAATTCTTAGAACACCTCGTTATTCCTTTACACAAGATAAGATTATCCACGGCTTTTCGTTTTTCTTTCTTTTTTCAATAAGCAAGATGTTTTCAAAGTTCCAGTGTTGGCGATGTGACAAGGTTACGAATGAAGGCAAGAAGTGTAGTGCTTGTGGTATGGCGTATTACTGTACTGCCCGGTGTAGGATCATCGACAGGTTTAGGCACAACAGTAGCGAGTGTAAAGATGTTGCTGTCAGATACGTATGCCATGGATGTAAGAAGAAAACGACAACACAGATGAAGATGTGCACCAACTGTATGAAGGTCTGGTTCTGCAGTAAAGACTGCATGAAGAAGACATGGAAAATACACAAAATAGAATGCAAGGATGTTTCAAGAGAAACGATAGAACTGGGGTCAAAATTAACAGAGATGAATATATCAAGAATGACCAGTCCAGGAATGTCACAACTTTACTACTGGGGCAATACCCTTGCACTCGATCTGTTGAATCTCTCCATGAATGAAGGAATAGGCTACACGGAGCCGTTGTCACTTCTTCTGTGTGGGGTAGGGGACCCGAGGAATGTTTGTTTTACTATAAGCAAACTACAAGACGCTGAATATCAAGGCAAAGTTACATTCGTGATGAATGATATTTGTTCTTGTACACTTGCTAGAACTGTGCTGTTGTTGTATCTTCTTTGTAAAGGTGAGTTCAATATATCTGGGTTATAATCAACTGTTAAAAGTCAAGTGAATCTCATTATATACTCCAAATGGTGGTCAAACATCATGTCCTGTCAACCAGACAGTCTTGGTTCTATCGAAAAATTGTGAATTAGATTATCAACATTCCACACGAGACAGGAATGACGTCCAATAGAACCCATAAATTGATTGTCATGTACAGATTACCTAGATATCACATCATACACATATGTATTCGCATACTTCTATTTCCTTGTTAGTATTCTGTGTAATAACGTGGCTGTCTACTATAGAAAAATGAAGGTACTGCGCACGCTTCTACGCAATTACAATGACGCCATGAAGCAGGCAATCTTACGCCACTATGTGCGCGCGCACGAATGACCTTCAAACTTTTATTGAGGAACCATACACGTTTTGAACTTCAACAGGGCAGAACCCTCGAATTATGCAAGGGACTCTTTAATTTTTTTTCGGATTTCCATAACAGTACACTAAAAAGAAACTCACCTTTTGACAAAGTTTGAAAAAAATGACATGGGTTTTGCTAATAGATAATGTGGTAACTGTACATTTTTTGCACTCGTTTCATACGAAATTGTCGAGGGCAAGACGAATAAAAAAAATAATTTTGACTATATTTTTCAATATTTTCCAAATCTTTTGACTAATATTTGTAAAACGATGTATAGTTTAGTTTTCCAGAAAAAATAACGTCAAAAGCTTGATTATCGGTGAAGTTATGAATGTTTTCGTAGAGGGTGGGGTTTTCGCTTCTTTTTCTTCAAAAAGTTGTTGATATCCTTGTATTTAATCGTGAATATCTCGAAAACAACCTCGGGACACCCCTTTTTCTTTCCAGATTTGAAACCAGCATTAAATTTGATTGTGATTCAAAAACTTTTTCATAGATTTTTTCTATAGTAGGCAGCCACATTAATGGTTACAGAATATATTTGTAAGCATAATATAATAGTAATGTTGTCATATATTTCAGGTGGTGAGAGTAAAGCAGGGTCTGTAACCCAGATATGGTATTCACTGTATCTCAGCGAGGAAGACCATCAGTTTGTCGTCACTGGCCTGCGTGACTTGATACAAATATCCAATCTTGAGGTCATTACGCATGGTATCATGAAGATAAACGCTGACCAGCTCAACAGGCTCAAGAAGGTTTGGAGGAAGTGGATGCAACTTTCAGAGGAAAAGACTGATATTTCTAGACAGCGACGTGAAATATTTCAAAGAGATTCCCAAGCCGGTGGCGGAATGATAATCTACCTAAATGACATACCAAAACGGCATCGAAAGTCAGCCAAAGATTGGTTTGAAAAAGGTTTACTGTGCGGGAACACAGCAACCGAAAATGAACTCATCAAAGAAAATTTTACTCTACTGGGGTCAGGTTTTCAGCCACAAAACGAAGGATCCTACAAATATGGTATACCAACCGATTCCTTGCCCTTCAACGGCTGGGATTACAAATATGTTAATGCAGTGTACCCTGACACCGACTCCTTGACTGAGATGTACTGTAACTACATCACTGACGTCCTGAGGAAATGTGCAGCACGACTGCAACATGATGACATTCACCTGTCATTCATCTTGAGTAACTGTACTGATATCACACCTTGCCTACCAGACGGTATGACATATGACAGGATAACGACGTCCAACCTGTGGGATTATATCCCACTACGAGACTTAATATCTTTGACAAAACCATGGCTCAATACACGAAACTCCTTCGCTGTAATTGTCACCGAGACACATAACTGGGTCGAGCAATCTACACTTCTTTGCTTTCAACTTCTTATGAAGAAATTTGGAATGTTTTCCTTGATGCCATATAGTCAATTGAGGAGGAACGTTCTTCAAGATACAGGAAATAAAGCCATCTCTGAGTCTTACAGTGACACCGGGTTTGCAGATTATTATAGTATAATAGAAAAGTTCACGTCATTTCTGCGGGCATCACTACTGAGTTCCCCAAAATACTCCGCTCTTACGTCAGGGTCGCTGCTCCCATCTGTCAATCAACTAGCTGCTGAACTTGGCCTAAAGCCACGTGACTTCATTTGTCGAGAGAACACGGTGGCTCCTTTTCGCTGGAGATTGAATTCTCGTCGCGTTAACCTTTTAGGAGGTAGTGAACTTTCTGTTGAGTGGTCATTCCTTTGAAAATTCTGTTTCTAGGTCAAAAGACCAATTTGACATGACAAGATGAAAATATAGGATTTGCACATTTTCTTATTAAAGCTAAAAATACAAGTGCATATAGTGGAGGTAACAAAGGTGTCCGTAGTATAAAGGTGTCCCTAGTACAGACATGCATGTCCTTGGTATAGATGTTTGTATGGGGGGTTCGTAGTTCAGAGGTGTCCGTAGAGTAGAAACTGAATATCCATAGTTTATAGCTTTCTGCCAATTTCCATAGTTATTTTTAAAGGGCCGTGAATAAGATGACTGGAACGTTAATTATATTACCCTCGTAAATAAACATGATGCAGATGATTGTGATGATGATGATGCAGATAATGATGATGATAATGATGTGATGATGACGATGATGATTGTGAGATACAACAGAAAGGGTCCAGAATCATCATCATTATCATTCCCAATGCGACAAGTGAACTATGTCGGTATCATGTCTTGTTCATTGATGGTGAAAGTACATACAAAATCCCAGCACTTCACGACGTCATTATTTCGTCTGCGAAGCATCCAGAAATATCGCTGTTAAAAACATCTAACGATTCCGAAATATCAAGACTCAGCTAAAACAATTCTTGTAAAGACATTTTAAGATAAATTAGAAAAAACAACAACAAAAAAACTCAAAAAGCCACAACTGAAAGACTATTTTAGGTTCTTTTGGATTTGAGTTTAAAGTAGTGGAACGCTTAAAATATTTTCATCAAATGTAAGGTTTTTGCCAGCACTATATGAGTACTTCCGGTACGAAAAATATCACTGCTTGAGGTCAATGACATCTGTTTCGTATAATTCCAAGAAATATTAGCATATTAGTGAACATATCTTAAAATAAACATTGATTTTGTTATTACGTCATTTCCAAGAATTTTCAAGCTGAGCAAATTCTTAGAACACCTCGTTATTCCTTTACACTAGATAAGATTATCCACACTTGTTCCTTTTTTCTTTCTTTTTTTATTAAGCAAGATGTTTTCAAAGTTCCAATGTTGGCGATGTGACAAGGTTACGAGTGAAGGCAAGAAGTGTAGTGCTTGTAATATGGCGTATTACTGTACTGATCGATGTAGGATCAACGACGAGTTCAGGCACAACAGTAGCGAATGTAAAGATGTTGCTGTGAGATATGTATGCCACGGATGTAAGAAGAAAACGATAACACAGATGAAGATGTGCACCAACTGTATGAAGGTCTGGTTCTGCGATAAACAGTGTCAAGTAAAGGCTTGGCCCAGCCACAAAGGAGAGTGCCAAGCAATTTCAAAAGCAACGACAAAACTTGGGTCTCAACTCAGCGAAATGAAGATCAATACTATTCGAATTTCACAACTTTATTTCTGGGGCAACACCCCTGCTCTTGATCTGCTAAACCTTCCCATAAATGAAGGAATAGGCTACACGGAGCCGTTGTCACTTCTTCTGTGTGGGGTAGGGGACCCGAGGAATGTTTGTTTTACTATAAGCAAACTACAAGACGCTGAATATCAAGGCAAAGTTACATTCGTGATGAACGATATTTGTTCTTGTACACTTGCTAGAACTGTGCTGTTGTTGTATCTTCTTTGTAAAGGTGAGTTCAATATTTCTGTGTTATAATCAACTGTTAAAAGTCTTTGAATCTCATTATCTGCTCCAAATGCTGGTCAAACATCATGTCCTGTCAATCAGACAGACTTCGTTATGCTGCAAATTTGTGATTCAGGTTTTGAACATTCCACATGAGACAGGAAATGGCTTCCAATAGAACCCATCAATTGATTGTCATGTACAGATTACCTAGATATCACATCATACACATATGTATTCGCATACTTCTATTTCCTTGTTAGTATTCTGTCCATGTGTTTTTGTAAGCATAATATAAGAGTAATGTTGTCATATATTTCAGGTGGTGAGAGTAAAGCAGGGTCTGTAACCCAGATATGGTATTCTCTGTATCTCAGCGAGGAAGACCATCAGTTTGTCGTCGCTTGTCTACGTGACTTGATACAAATATCCAACCTTGAGGTTATTACACATGGTATCATGAAGATAAATGCTGACCACTTAAAAAGGCTCAAGAATGTCTGGAAAATTTGGTTGCATCTCTCCAGAGAAAACTTGGATATTTTTGGAAAACGAGGCCGAAGTTTTTCCAATGACGTAAAAGCAGGATTTGGGATGGAAAGCTACATCAAGGAAATCCCGAAGAAACATCAGAGTTCTGCTCAAGAATGGCTAACGAACGGCATGCTTTGCCGTGAAGAAGACAGGAAGAATCTTGTAAAGGAAAATTTTACTCTCATGGGGTCTTCCATTCAGCTTGATTCTAACGTAGGATCTTACGAATATGGAGTACCAACCGATTCTTTTCCCTTCAACGGCTGGGATTACAGAATTGTACGTGCAGTGTACCCTGACACCGACTCCTTGACTGAGATGTACTGTAACTACATCACTAACGTCCTGAGAAAGTGTGCTGCACGACTGCAACATGATGACATCCACCTGTCATTCATCTTGAGTAACTGTACTGATATCACACCTTACCTACCAGACGGTATGACATATGACAGGATAACGACGTCCAACCTGTGGGATTATATCCAACTACGAGACCTTTTACAGTTGATGAAACCTTTGCTGAACATACGTAACAAGTCGGCTGTGATTGTCACTGAGACCCAGAACTGGGTAATACAGTTTCCATTTCTCTATGAAAGAAAAATTCGTCTATTTCCTGCAAACTTATTGAAAGAGAAAGTTCTTAAAGATACAGGAAACGAATCTATTGCCAATTCAAAGGGTCAACAGGGCTTCAAAGATTACCACAGTATTACAGAAGAATTCACTTCATTTGTGCGAGCATCACTTCTGAATTCCAGTCCAAACAGCAAGAGGAAAATGAAATCCAAAATTCCTTCTCTGAAAGAGCTTGCAGCTGAATTTGGTCTGCAGCCACGTGACTTCACTTGCGGAGAAAACAAGGTCGCGCCTTTTCGTTGGTCATTGAATTGTCGACGAGTGTCTTTGTTGCAAGGAAGTGAGATTTCGGTGGAATGGTCACTCATTGAAAATTTTCCTTCTCTCGATTAAGAAGTCGTTTTTACAAATATTTGGATCACTCACTACTGAACATCATTTGCTCTGGAATTTACATTTTTGAAAGGCAAATAAACACTAAAAAGCTTAATATCTTAAGATGAAAAGCGTGTTATGAGGGTAAAACAGTTTTTTGAATAAGGCTTCACCCAAGACATTAGAAATCTAATGAGAAGTTTTTGGGAATAATTGAAATAGGATTTATTGCACTCAAGTTATTATTACGTGATTATTAGCTGCAAAAATCCTTTTTTTTTGAGGTTCAGAAGCTTGGACTACTGTGACTTTCTTCTAATTTCCCTATTTCATTATGAAGTCACATCAAAACAATCTATTGTTTAAACGCTAAGCCGAGTGAGTTACATGAAAATGAGGTTTAAGGGCCAAATGTAATATTGTGTTCGGTTTTTCTTTCTTTCTTTCTTACATTCAGGAACACAACAATTTTGCAGCAGCAAATTATAAGGCTAACTCACAGATTGAACCCTGAAACAACCTCTGGGCTGATCTAGGTCAGGGCATGGCTAACTCACAGATCAAACCCTGAAACAACCTCTGGGCTGATCTAAGTCAGGGCACGGCTAACTCACAGATAGAACCCTGAAACAACCTCTGGGCTGATCTAAGTAAGGGCATGGCTAACTCACAGATAGAACCCTGAAACAACCTCTGGGCTGATCTAGGTCAGGGCACGGCTAACTCACAGATAGAACCCTGAAACAACCTCTGGGCTGATCTAAGTAAGGGCACGGCTAACTCACAGATAGAACCCTGAAACAACCTCTGGGCTGATCTAGGTCAGGGTACGGCTAACTCACAGATAGAACCCTGAAACAACCTCTGGGCTGATCTAAGTAAGGGCATGGCTAACTCACAGATTGAAACCTAAAACAACCTCTGGGCTGATCTAAGTCAGGGCATGGCTAACTCACAGATTGAACCCTGAAACAACCTCTTGGCTGATCTAAGTCAGGGCATGGCTAACTCACAGATTGAATTGCAATTTAGTCAGTGTTAGGTTTTGCGGAGGGAGGTGAACCGAAGAATCCAGAAAAAAAACAACCCTCGAATCAAATGAGAGACCTACGTAACTATACCCACGTGACTACCCACGTGTAACACCGACTAGAAATCGATATGATTGCACGTGTATCATACTCTATCACGTGCATTTAAGAAACGTTTTTTGTCAATTTATAAATTGATTTCATAACAAACTCTTATTCAGCTTCCTAAGAAAGGAATGACAGGTGTTTCATTTCAACTTCATCTCTAAGGCTAACTCACAGATTGAACCCTGAAACAACCTCTGGACTGATCTAAGTCAAGGCATGGCTAACTCACAGATTGAATTGCAATTTAGTCAGTGTTAGGTTTTGCGGAGGGAGGTGAACCGAAGAATCCAGAAAAAAAACAACCCTCGAATCAAATGAGAGACCTACGTAACTATACCCACGTGACTACCCACGTGTAATACCGACTAGAAATCGATGATTGCACGTTTATCATACTCTATCACGTGCATTTAAGAAACGTTTTTGTCAATTTATAAATTGATTTCATAACAAACTCTTATTCAGCTTCCTAAGAAAGGAATGACAGGTGTTTCATTTCAACTTCATCTCTTAACTCGAATTTTTTTTTTTAAATTTAAAAATCCTAGTTCTATTTTCCGTTGTGGGGAGTGATTACCCTCTGTTTAAGCCTTCGACATATCCAATTGGAATTAAAAATAAAGACAATATCTTTGACAGAAAAACTATTCACTTTTTTTTCACACCTCCATTTTCCTTTCCTTTCTTCCATTTTTTTCGTTTTGTATTCCTGTTTCCTATTTCTCCTTCGAGTCACGTTTTCTTGATAAGGTTTTCCATGAAAGTCTCTCCCCTTCTTATTTCGATTTTTTCCAAGTTTCATTTCGTTTCATTTCATTATGATTTTGAATGTATCGTTTCTGACCCAAGAATTTTGTCGGGTGGTAAATCATGCATGTATGATACAGAAATATCATTTCGATCCCGGAAAAACTTGAAAGGAAAGCTAGTCAGTTGATCACTCAACAACTTCTCAATTCCCATCCACATAATGCTTGCGTTTTTGGGGTAACAATAGCAAAAATTATTTCAAATTTCAAAACTTTTCGTGCAGATGTTGAGTGTATTTGCTATCATTATTGAAAAATCCAGTATCAGTGAGTTTAATCAGAGTTAATTCCACATGCATGGGAGACTGAAGCGTTTGGTGCTATAGACAATGTTTGGACTTACCAAGAAATGTTACGAATGTTACTCATAAAGCTGTTCAATTTTCTTTCTTTTTTTTTTTTTTTTTGCTAATTCTTATGGAATTTACCATAGATGCATAAATGTTTTTAGATGTTTTTTCTTAAATTCTTATTATTCTTCATGGCAATATTAACGATTTTGTCTCGTTGCTGCCCCCCCCCCCCCCAAAAAAAAACGCAAAGCCATTATGGGGAAGTGAAAGTGGTGCAAGGAATCTACAGCATATCTATTCATTCCGTTGAGATTTGATCAGGTTTTCTTCGAAGCCTTGGTTGATCTCGAGCTGGAAATAAGATACATCCAAGTTGCTGTATTTATTATGTGTTTAAGATATTTCCTCTTATTTTAGTCATCTACTTTTCCTTTTCATTTCTTCCACATTAACCACAGCTAAATTCATGGAATTACATGGAATACATGGAACGAGCGAGGGCCACAGATTTGTTAGCCACTGGCTATTTAGTGCTACCCTCGTAAAACCGGCAAGAAGTCTTTTTTTTTGTTGCTTCAGACCTCGAAACAACACAAAGTTGTTAACGTCAAACGTGCTCTATCTCATGCCATAGTATCTAAGATCTTTCCTCTTATTTTTTGTTATTAATTTTTTCCTTTTCATTTTTTTCACGTTAATCAGTATTTGCTTCGGACCTCAAAACAACACAAAGTTGTTAACAAAAGTTCTTTATTCTATAGTTGAAACTACATACGTCAAACGTGCTCTATCTCATGCCATAGTATCTAAGATCTTTCGTCTTATTTTTTGTTATTAATTTTTTCTTTTCTTTCTTTTCACGTTAATCAGTATTTGCTTCGGATCTCGAATGAACACCAACGAAACAACACCAAGTTGTTGACAGGTTATTTTGTTTCCTCTTTGATTCATTCTTTGCTGTCTTTTTGTTCCTTTTTTCTCATTTCGGTCATGAAATTAAGCACGTTTTTTCTTCCCTCAAACCAGACGTGACCATGTTTTCATTATTTTTCTGTATTTCACTTTAGCTTTTGCAAGCTTTCTCTCCAAAAAATAAAATAAAATTCTTTTATTCTTCTACCACTTTTTTCGATCCCTTTTCACTAATTCTGAAGGATTCTGTGCTTGTCAACTGATATTTCACGTTTGTCGTAAACAAGATGCCTAAACTATCTATTCATTTGAACTTGAATCGATTTTTCTTTCTCATTCAATTCTTTTTTTTTTCCTGTTTTTTTTCCCTTTTTCTCGCGGTTTCATAAACCTCCACTTATGGCTGATATTTCTAACTCAAGTTAGTAGATAACGAATAACCCTTCAAATCTAAACATACGATTGTCAAAAAGATTGATAGTGAAGCAAAAACGTAATTAGCATTTATGAAGACTTGCTAACATGTTTCCAGCTGTTATCAAAACACAGTTATTTTTAGGCCACTTCTTAAGAGTGAGACGTGTGTCTTGTAGATTTAAATAACAAATATAGGCACTCGACGTCGGATAACTAAATCAAATTCTTCGCGCTTGCAGAAGAACTTGAGCTTGAAGGAGATATAAAACGTTATCATAGCAACGTTACGCTAAAATAGTTACAATCTCTAGTTATTTAAAGTTCAGAGTTTAAAGTGCCGAGTGTCCTTGGTTTCAAATGGGTGTTTATAAAATGTTTCGTGAGTTCGATAATGTTTGTGTCTCTTGATTTAGGAATCACGGCTCCTGAGCTTTGAGTGCCTTTGTTTTCAATGTTATGATATGGTCGGTGATTTTGGCTTGATCACTGTCGCTAGCCCTGTCTCATTCTCCCTCTCTCTCTCTCGTTTGTATCATTTTCTTTTTCATCCATCCATGGACCGTGATTCGTGAAATTTAAAAAAATAAGTCTATGATTCGTGTATTTCAGTCCCCCCATGGTGCGTGATCTGCCTATTTTGAAGACCGTGATTCTGCATTGGTTTTCGTGAACATTCGTATTACACCCTGAATCCTTGGATCAAGGTTTTTTTTATATATCGTATTTTCATGATTCGGGAATTTTTGAAAAAATTGTTCGTTAATCGTGATCGACACCCCCCCCCCCCCCCCCCCTGTTCAAAGATGGCTACCTTGTCTATGGCACGCGTAATTAATATTCACATCAATTTGGAAATCCCTCATCCAGTGAATCCTCGTATCAAGATTTTTAATAATCGTATATATTTTCGTATTTTCGAGGGTCGTAAGTTAGAAAACTGTAAAAGGTTATTATATATCTCTCCTTAAATAAAGTTATTGTATTGTATTGTATTATTGATTCGTGAATTTTTGAAAAAATTATCCTTTAATCGTGATCGAAACCCCCCTTCCCCCCCTGTTTCAAAGATGGCTTCCTTGTCTATGGCACGCGTCATTTTGGAAATCCGTCATCAACTTAAGCGTGGTGGGAAAACACCACCTGAACACTGTTGAATGATTTACACTTCAAATTTTCACTCCTTCAAATTGATGACCGTATAAACAACACATAAAGGTTCACTATAAATATCGTCAGTTTACGGTGTCCATATACACACATTTGCGCTGGAGTTTAGATGAGATATCAACGAACTAACTGCAACTACAGAGGTAAAGTATTTTAGTGCAAAAATTATTTTTCGCCAAGTGCTTAATATTTATTTATTTTTTATTTTATTTATTTTTTAATCTATTTATTTTCATTTATTTATTTTATTTTATTTTTGCATTTTCAGGGAAACAGGTGGAACTTGATTTGAATCAATACCAGGTGATTGAAGGAATTGCTAATGAAATACTAAAATAAGCCGAACCAATATCCATCGAGAAGGAAAATATATTGACAGAGCTTTATAGCAGTAAGTTCATCTATACAGGTGAAAGTTACCAGAAAACGAGGATATTCCCTCACATAATGTCGAATACGACCGAAGAATTCCATCTTTCTCTTCCTTACGCGGTTTTTTTAACGGTTTTGAACATTTTATCGAGTGTTGTTGGAGTGATTGGGAACACCCTGGTGTTGATGGTGATAATGAAATCCAGGACACTTAATGGTGCCACGGATTATTTTATCATGTCTCTTGCAGCGGCTGACTTTCTTGTAACATCGACAATGCAACCCATGTTCTTGTACCATATAAACTTTTACACAGAAACCGATGGAACTGCATTTGATGTTATCCTAGATATCACTGGGTATGTGTCGAATCTTGCTTCGATAGCATCGATGCTGGTGGTGACTTTCGACAGATTGGTAGCCATTCGTTTCCCACTTAAATACAAACATATATTATCAAGAAAGAAAGTGGTTATCGTTATCATAACAGTTTGGTTTTGTTCCACTCTGTTTGGTATCTTCTTCAGACTTTATTCACTGCATGCTGGATTGATGTGGGGAATCTCCTCTTTACTGTTGTTAGGAACTCTATCTTCGTATCCTTACATCTTCTACGTCGCTCACAAGCAAGAAAAACTCTCAAAGCATGTCATAATACAAATAGTAACATCTTCAACCAATCCGTCTGAAAACTCTTCACCTGAAAGAAGGAAACGATTCCGAATATTTGCCGAGAAGAAATCCGCGAAAACAGTAGCGATAGTAGTGGGAGCTTTCGCACTTAGTTGGCTTCCGATTTTAGTCTACACTCAAATCAAGATGAAGGATTTTTCAAACAAAAATGACTTTTTGCCCGGATTTTTTATCGTGTATACTATGTCTTTGTGCAATTCGGCATGTAATCCTTTCATCTATTGTGTGAGGAACCAACGTTATCGTACAATGCTCAAAAAAATATTAGGAAGAAGAAAGCCTTCAGTGGCTACTAAAACTACCGGACTTGATAACCATGGTGTCTCGAAATCATGATGAAAAAGGCTGCACAAAGTACCGAATCAAAATAAAGAATTATATGTACATTTGAACCATGCCTTTCGAGAACATTATCATATAGAATATACTGCATTCAGTGTGTATATGAAGAAGTTTGCCCTTAGGAAGTTAACCATAGTGTCTCGAAATCATGATGAAAAAAAAACTGCACAAAGTACCGAGTCAAAATAAAGAATTATATACATTTGAACCATGCCTTTCAAGAGCATTTTCAAGTAGAATATACTGCATTTGTGTACATATAGAAGTTTGCCCTAAGGGAGTTAACCATAGTGTCTCGAAATCATGATGAAAAAGGCTGCACAAAGTACCGAATCAAAATAAAGAATTATATATACATTTGAACCATGCCTTTCGAGAACATTATCAAGTAGAATATACTGCATTCAGTGTGTATATGAAGAAGTTTGCCCTTAGGAAGTTAACCATAGTGTCTCGAAATCATGATGAAAAAAAAACTGCACAAAGTACCGAGTCAAAATAAAGAATTATATACATTTGAACCATGCCTTTCAAGAGCATTTTCAAGTAGAATATACTGCATTTGTGTACATATAGAAGTTTGCCCTAAGGGAGTTAACCATAGTGTCTCGAAATCATGATGAAAAAGGCTGCACAAAGTACCGAATCAAAATAAAGAATTATATACATTTGAACCATGCCTTTCGAGAACATTATCAAGAGAATATACTGCATTTGTGTATATGAAGAAGTGTTTGCCCTTAGGAAGTTAACCATAGTGTCTCGAAATCATGATGAAAAAGGCTGCACAAAGTACCGAATCAAAATAAAGAATTATATACATTTGAACCATGCCTTTCGAGAACATTATCAAGTAGAATATACTGCATTTGTGTATATAGAAAAGTTTGCCCTTAGGAAGTTAACCATGGTGTCTGGAAATCATGATGAAAAAAACTGCACAAAGTACCGAATCAAAATAAAGAATTATATACATTTGAACCATGCCTTTCGAGAACATTATCAAGTAGAATATACTGCATTTGTGTATATAGAGAAGTTTGCCCTTCGGAAGTTAACGGCATAGTGTCTGGAAATCATGATGAAAAAGGCTGCACAAAGTACCGAGTCAAAATAAAGAATTATATACATTTGAACCATGCCTTTCAAGAGCATTATCAAGTAGAATATACTGCATTTGTGTACATAGAGAAGTTTGCCCTTAGGAAGTTAACCATGGTGTCTCGAAATCATGATGAAAAAAACTGCACAAAGTACCGAATCAAAATAAAGAATTATATACATTTGAACCATGCCTTTCGAGAACATTATCAAGTAGAATATACTGCATTTGTGTATATAGAGAAGTTTGCCCTTAGGAAGTTAACCATGGTGTCTGGAAATCATGATGAAAAAAACTGCACAAAGTACCGAATCAAAATAAAGAATTATATACATTTGAACCATGCCTTTCGAGAACATTATCAAGTAGAATATACTGCATTTGTGTATATAGAGAAGTTTGCCCTTCGGAAGTTAACGGCATAGTGTCTGGAAATCATGATGAAAAAAACTGCACAAAGTACCGAATCAAAATAAAGAATTATATACATTTGAACCATGCCTTTCGAGAGCATTATCAAGAGAATATACTGCATTTGTGTATATAGGGAGTTTGTCCACTGGAATTTTGTAAATAGGAGTAAAGGAATATATTTTTAACGCAACTGAGATCACTGATTAACAGCATGAAAGAAGAGTGACCTTGCAAGAGGTCAATATAATACAGCAATTGGAACTCTACTTATAATTTATAAGATCGCATCCTGTAATATTTAATATTGAGACACGTTTTGAATGAGCGTTGGGAGGTGGTAACAGAGAAGAGGGGGAATCGTTCGTTCGTCTGAAGTAGCTAACGATAGATCTTTCTCTCACTAAAGGCTACGGGCAATATCAAAGTACTATTTTGTCCCACGCGAAAATTAACCATGAAGTCAAAATATTAAAAAAAGGAAAGTAATATAGCTTATGTCTAAGTGCACTTGTTGGCAATCAGGAAATGCAATGAAAATATTATTATATTGATGATTATACGAATATCCCACCTGTTCTCGTTTATATAACGCCAGCTAAAGTCACAGAAGAGATTGATGATAAGAAACTGATTTAATCACTAGCTATATGTCGTTTTTTTATTTCATTCTCGCTCCGGGGATCTCCTCTCCCGTGAGATGAAAGCCTAATCAAAATTCTGGAAATGAAATTTTGAAGCAGCTTGAAGCAGTGATTTCTGAGCTCGAAAAAAAAAATGGTGAAACTTGGAGAAAAAAATCGGTTCAAGCCATGTTACTTATTTTCCTCGCTCGAAACGGATTTTTTCCTCTCTTATTAGTTCTTTTCCTTTCCTTTTTTTAATGCTAACGGCAGGTGTAAGTCTAAGTGTTCTAAACAACGTGTAAAAATAACCTCTTTATACTGAATAAACAAATCAGTCAGGTATAAGTACTCCTTTGTTTGAAAGGCGAGATAACATTATCTAAGTTCAATTTGGAATATATTCTTATACCAAAATTGAACGCTGAAATATAAGAAAAGTTCTTATCCATTTCAATACTTTCTGATGGATAAGAAGTTTCATTTTTTTAGTGCTTAATTTTTGTGTAAATTGAAGGTTATTCTTCGGGTTGTCCGGTCGTTTCGAATTCGAAAGGTTTTTTAAATTCATCTTACTGACATTTTTTTACATAATTTTCCACTAAATTTTTCCATTTTTTCTTTAAATTTTTGCATACATACAAAAGGTTTTTTAATTTTTAAATTCATAAGAAAAAAAGCATTCGAAATTATCTTTGTATTGTTGCAGTTTGATTACGCAATACCAGCTGAGTTGATCGCCTTCCCCGAAAGGAATTATGGGTCACTATTTTTGGTTAGCATTTTTCGAGCATTTTCCGAGTATACAATGTAGACTTTTCTTGTTGATTGAAATAAAATTCCACCATGAGTTCGACTAGTGTTTGCGATTAATTTAAAGAAGGAAGAACTCGTATTTCATAACCATTCTCTTGGCAAAATAATGAGAAATGCTAATCAAAAGACGATGTAGAATCCTCAATTCTGATTGGCTAACCTTGAATTTGTTCTGAAAGTCAGCTGGCGTACAAAACATATTACCATCTTCTGTCACCAAACTCAGCCCACACACTTCAAGAGCATATTTAGTATGAAAAGAAATGCTATTGTCTGGCATTTGAAATTTGAGATTCAATTTTTTACCATCAAATGACGTTTTGGTTTGATTTGCATACGGGTGTGAGCATGCGCAGACGACTTCCTACCGTTAGGCAATATCGTTTCCAGGCTCTAGGAACAAGATTGGTCGCGAGGTAGGATTTAGTACTGTAAGTAGTAGAGACTGGTAATGACCCCTCCCCTCCCCTCCCCTCCCCTCCCCTAAAAACACACATATACATTTTTTTAAGAAGTACCAAATTAGGAATGATAAGATTACTCCTAAGTTTCATATTCTTTATTTTTGTGTAAGTCATTTTTCCTCTAAAAATTATAAATTTTGAATCTTGACAAATATTTCATATATTCTATTCTAAAAATCCCATAAATTCTATCATTTTCATTTCCCAAACCACATATATATCAACCTCTTGAAAAATTATCAATTTTCATCTTTTTTTCCAAAAGAATTGTTATCCTCAAAGCCAGTAAGCAGTCATTTAGGGTAAATTTTTTAGGTAAGTTCGCGAACATTTAAATCAAAATGAAATTCTCGGAAAAATGCTGGTCGGCGAATGACTATTGATTAAAATGATTGCCATAGCACCATCGAAATACGAGTGATTATCGATCGACTAGGAAAGGTTCGGTTAGAGACACTTTGGAGCGTTGGAACGAATGTTTGAAGATTAAAATTCATTATTAGCAGGATAAGAAGCATGCAAGTTACGAATTACGAATGTTTAAGAAATACAACTTACGAATGTTTATCGATTCGAATGATTTTTTTAGGAAGCATGCAAATTACGAAGTACGGATGGTTATCGATTAGAAGTAGATTCTTTTAAAGTGGAAGGAGCCAAGGAAGGCTTACAAACGAAATACGAATGATTATCGATCGACAGACATTCTCCGGAAGAAATTACGATCTACGAACAATTATCGATTTGAAAACATTTTAAAAATTAAAACCTACGAATACGTGACGATCAGTCACGCAAGGTAAAACAGTGAATTTTTTTTCATTAGAATAGAATATCTTATCATTTACCTACCTACAACTGTCTATGTCTCGTAGCACTCTCATTTCTCTTACGTCATCTGTTGTTACCTTGGTGACGGATTAAGCAGCCATTTTGGTTTCTATGTATTCGTTGATAGCCTCTTCAAGCGTTGCCAAGGGAACAGAACCAAGCGCTAAAAATAGATCGTGGAAGTCACGAACATCAAACTTTTCCCCTGAAAAACAAAAACAAAACCTTAACATGAAGTTTAAAATAAGGATAAAAATGAAAAGAAAAATTGAAAGAAGTGTCTAATTCTATTATGAAAACATCTGTAAAAATTAAATAAAAATAAAAGATGAGAGGCGAAAAGGGGCGGAAATGATTAAAAATTAAAATATAAATTGCGCTTTTTTATCCTTCCGAAATATCGCGTATCAATAACAATGAAACTAAACTACACTTATCTAGAACTTACCAAGTTGGTGGGTGGATTTTTCTCTCAGTTCACGTATCTTTATCTCCCCTACTTTATACGCACAAGCCTGATAAGAAAGAAGAAAAATGGTCGAAAGGGCGGAAATGTTTTGGAAAAGGCTCAGTCTAGGAGTGTTGGTGGTGGACGTGATGAATTTTAGAAGGTTGTCGCTATCATTATCACTAATGTAGGCCGGGGTTTTTAAACCATCCCTCTGGCTAAGAGATAAAATATCCTACACAAAGTTTTGATGCTTTTATCTTTTGCGTATAATTAGTCTATTCCTTTTTCGTTTATTTGTAGATGATAATTTAAAATATTCATTCATTCATTCATTCATTCATTCATTCATTCATTCATTCATTCATTCATTCATTCATTCATTCATTCATTCATTAATTCAGTCATCCATTCATTAATTCAGTCATTCATTCATCAATTCATTCATTGATTCGTGCATTCATCCATTCATCCATTCATCCATTCATCCATTCATCCATTCATCCATTCATCCATTCATCCATTCATCCATTCATCCATTCATCCATTCATCCATTCATCCATTCATCCATTCATCCATTCATCCATTCATCCATTCATCCATTCAGTCAGTCAGTCAGTCAGTCATTCAGTCATCCATCCCTCCCTCCCTCCTTCCCTCCCTCCCTCCCTCCATCCATCTCTCCCTCCCTCCCTCTATCCATCCATCTTTCCCTTCCTCCATCCATCCATCCATCCATCCACCCACCCTCCCCGTCTTAATTACCTGTCCAGGCCATGTGATGTAACGAGTCACTTCTGAGTTAATATCGTGTAAAGACATGGCGGTATTCTGTTCCATATAATCTACAGCTTGTTGACGGCTCCAACTGAAACAAACCACGCATTTCTCAATCAGATCATAATACGAAATACGCGCGTATCACGTCACTGTGTCCTATATGCATTGCTGTCGTGGTGTAGTCGGTAAGAAAGTAAAGAAAGTAAGAAAGATGCTCTGTATTGTCTTACCCAAAAGCGTGCATTCCTGTGTCCACTACGAGACGACAGGCACGCATTATCTCATGCGACAACCTGCCAAACCTGAACACCAATAACAAAAAGATATAGAATAAGTAAGAAAGAAATAACGAACAAATATAGAAAAGTTAGGAGGGAAGATAAGATAGAAGGAAGGGAGAACGGGAGAATGGAAAGAAGAAAGCAAGTGAGGGAGGCAGGATGGAGTAAAGCAATAAAGAAATAAAGGGGGTCGAGAAGGAAGGAAGGAAGAAAAGAAGGGAGGGAGGTAGCAAGAGAGCAAGAAAGAAAGGGAGCAAGGAAGAAAGGGAAGGGAGGGAAGGAGGGAGGGAGCAAGAATGCAAGGGAGCTAGAAAGCAAGGGAGTAAGGTCCAAGAAAGCGAAGCAAGGGAACGAAGGGAAGGAGGGACGGAGGAAGGAAGGAAGGAAGGGAAGGAAGGAAGAAAGTAAGGAAGGAAGGAAAAGTAGGCATGGGGGAGGCAGCAAGGAAGAAAGGGAAGGAGAGAGGAACGAGGAAGCATATGTTTCTAGATAATGATAATTATTACTTACAAGTCATATAGGTTGGTGTAGAGTCCCATTTCCTCTCCAAGGTATTCACTGTACAATCCCCAGCCCTGAACCCACAAGTAGAGACAGTAAGTAAACCAGACCATGAATACCTCACGTATGTACTCACATATGTCTATGGTACTCACCTCCATGTAGGCTGTGTTCATTGCAAATCTTGCTGGAGCCTCATAGTATCGTCGATCTTCCATGTGTTTTCTGAAGCTTGGTTGACCCGCTTGCTCGATAGAATATGCAGCCTTGAATATAAACCAAAACATTCATGAAACTATTGGTGACTAATGATGATGATGCTGATTCTGATTCTGATGATGATGATGATGAAGATGATGATGCTGATGATGGTGCTGATGGTAATGATGATGCTGATGATGCTGATAATTAATGATAATGGTTGACAGGCATGATAATGATGATGAAGATTAATCACAAATCTACCTGCAAATGATGACCAGGGACAGCTTCGTGCAGAGATAAACTTATCATCTCATAATTTGGCCTTGAATAAATGAAATAAATAGTTCATAGTTCGAAATTGAATTTAGTTTGTTAGGTTTTGTGGAGGGAGGAAAACTAGAGAACCTGGACAAAAAACCTCGAAGAAATTGGGAAACTGAACAAACTCTACCCACATGTGATGCCGAGTTCAGGAATCGAACCTGAGACTCCAGAGGTGAGAGGCAAGTGTACTACACCACAGTTAATTTCCATAACTCATGTTTGCAATATTCCACTATTTTTCATCAGTTTTCCCAACATGTTCAGCAATGTCTTTATTACCTTTCTTCATACTTGTATGTATTAACAAAAAATGAACCAGGTCTGGAGCCATCCTCGGGAGGTGCAAGATAGTAGGCACCTGGAGCTGAAGGGGCTGCCTCAGCAGGTGTTTCAATGACCCTATACAACAACAAATTTTTTAGAAATCTTTAAGGTGAAGACAGAGATGACATATGAAGCTGTAGAGCACGAATACATACATACATAAATAAGATAAATGAGAATTAACAGTGGATTTGACAGAGTGGCTCTTCCTCCACTGCATTATATTCCAATTGGAATTTAAAAGTTAATTTTTGTGGATGAGGAAAAACCAGAGAACCTGGAGAAAAACCCTCAAAGCACAGGAGACAACCAACAAACAACTCTACTGACATACGACACCAAGCCAGCTTCCCATGCGATAAAACTATGAAAGTGTGCGCATGCGCCTGTCACACAAAAGGTTGCATAATCAGTGATTGACAGATGCCAAACTAGATTTCAACTCTTCAACCAATCACAATACGCAATATATATTGGGTAGTTTAGGATGCATTGAGCACAATGCTCAAGTAACCTCTTGACCAATCACAACACAGGTTATATCAGTCTTCATTACTTCATTGCACATCAAGACTTACTCAAATTTTGCCTTGGGGATCTTCTTGAAGTAGTCCTTTAGCTTTGGTTCTATTAGATTGAAGCAAATCTCCCTGTATCGAGCCATTAGGTCTTCCTAGAAATGGTATGAAGGTTGTTGGTGTTATATGTACATAGCTAATATTCTTGTCAATCAATACCGAAGACAGTATAGTGAATCTATTAAATCTATTAAGCTAAGCATCTTGTATCCACCAACTGAAGGATATTCCTTCCTTCCTTTCTTCCTTCCTTCCTTCCTTCCTTCCTTCCTTGTTCTTTCTTCTTCTTTTTTTCTAATGCTGTCGTTTTTACCTTACTGTCAAAGTAGAATTGCTTGTCTTTTCTCATCATGGCAACAAATGCATCCAAGTTTCCTTCAAATCCTGTTTCCTTGGCAACCTGAATGGTAACATCATTATCAACAAGTGCAAGGAATTCCTAAAAAGTAGAAGGCTCTCTGATATTTGGCTCTAACCCTCCTTCCCTCCACTAAATTATCCATCCATCATTTCCTCCCTCCCTCCTTCCCTTCCTCTCCATAGATCTCTCTCCTTTCCCTTCCTTATATATTTTGCCTGTACCTTTTTTCTTTCTTCCTTTCCCTTCCATCTTCTTCCTCTTTCTTTCCTTCTTTTTTTCCTTCCCATTAACCTCCCTCTCACTTAACAGTATACTAATCCATTGCAAAAGAAACGACTGCATACACAAAGAAAAGTACAGCAAAGATAAGAGAACACAAGTGAGCAACTGCAACATGCATGAGCAGTGTGCAACAACATGCAGTAGTACCTGTTTCATTCTCTCTCTTATCCTGGCCACCTCCTTTAAACCAATATCATGAACTTGTTGGGGAGTCAAATCACATGTGATGTGAAACTCTAACACCTGAAAACAACACCAAAGATAGATAAACTATTTGTACAAAACCTTACAATCTGCAAACTATATTAATACCCTGAAACAACCTCACTCTGGGCTGATCTAAGTCAGGGCATGGCTAACTCACAGATCGAACCCTGAAACAACCTCACTCTGGCTGATCTAAGTCAGGGCACAGATAGAATTGAACTTATTGATGGGTTTTGCAGAGGTAGATACACCAGAGAACTCAGAGAAAAAAACCTCAAATCACTTACTTTCTTGTAGAACTCTTTTCCATTGGGAAACTCCTCACATGCAATGCCTTCTCTTGATGCAGGAATGTACTCCTGCAAAATGATAGGATATGGCATAGAGAATCACTTAGAGAAACTTTTAATAACTTCACAAACAAAAATTAACAGCAAAGGAGATGAAACATACCTTGGTAAAGAAATCAAGAAGAGTTTTAAAAGCTGGTTTCACTTTTTCTTCTATCAAAGACACTTTCTCCTTTATCAGTGTCCTGTTTAAGAATTGAAATTAATTTTAGCTAAATTTAATTTATACATCAAAATTTCTACCATTAGGGACTCTGCTAATGCATGGGTGTAAATCATCTGGTGCTGACTTGCAGTATATACAATGGGATGATATGCGCTTTAAAACACTAAAGTGCTACATCCTACAATATTCTCAGTATACATTTTACATGAGGTGAGCTGTTGATGGATCAAAAAAATTTATAGTTTGAGTGCAGTGCCGTGAAGATTTACCATGCCATATGCTAATGACTGTGACATCTGGAAACTTGGCTAGTTATGCCTGGGCAGTGCGCAAGAACTCACTGATTTTCCATGGTAGTTAAAACAGATCCCTTATTGTATGAAGTTTACCTTTCAGCATCAGAAAACGATTCAGGAATGTTCTTGAATAGGCCATACAGCTTGGAATCTCCATTGATGGTTGAATCTAGAATACCTTGTATCTGTTCAGGGACCTTTGTCTGTGAAGTAGAATCACGAAACAATTAAAAATGCAGATTCACTTAGTTATAATCAAATTCACCACTCACTCATCTATCAAATCATGTAACAACAAGTTCGCACTGTTCGCTTTCAAAACCCATTTGTAAATAGGCTAATTTTTAGATATAATCTACTGCAGTAATGAACACTTTTTAAGTAGAATCTAGTATGTAATTGTGCGTTTTTAAAATATTTGAATTATTTATACTACTTATTTATATATTATTGTAACATAAGATATGTATTTTTACCTTATGATTAATAAAGACATATTATTATTATTATTATGATATAGTAATTTTCATATTAGAGGGAAATGTTACAGCAAATTCATAGCCATACTGTATCCTTCCATAACCATATCTATGTGTTATGATTGGAGTCCATGCAGGTGTATGTGCCATAACTTACCACTGTGACTTTTGGGGGCACATATCCTGTTTCAATCCCTTTCTTCAGCAAAGAAATAAATTCAGATACCTGAAATATCAATTACACAAACAACAACAATACATCTCAATCAAGGACCGCAGAGGGGGAGGGGCTGGTAGGGCTATATAGCCCTAGCCCTTTTCCCATACTAGTACTTTGGGTACTTTGCTGTCCCAGTCAATTAATGCAAGTAAGGGAGCATTCATTTTTTAGGAGGGGGGGGGGGGGGGGGCAGTGGAATTAGAGCAATCAAATAGGAAAAAAATGCTAGCCCCTATGGTAAGGAATTGAATATTTCGATAACCCCCCCCCCCCCCCCACTTCCAAATATACAAATTTTTTAGCACCCCCCCCCCCCTCCAGAAATCGACTAAAAAAACAACTGTATTTTTATTAATGACCCCCCCCCCCCCTGGTTCAAAGTTTAAAAAAATGTGACCCCCCCCTTTTTACCTAGTATTTTTTTAATGACCCCCCCTAATTCCTCCGCCCCCCCCCCCCTCCTAAAAAATGAATGCTCTCTAACAGAAAGAATAGTTTCTTGATATTCATCTTGCCTATGATGTGTGGATCGCATCTCAGCACATTTCTGTGGGTTTTACTATATTTTCTCTCTTTATACAATGCACATACATTGGAAGCTCTCATAAACGACAGGAAATCAAAAAAGTAGTCATTATAGATAGAGCTAATTTTATGGAATATTTATAAGTTTATAAGCAATGCAATGGCAATGCAAACACGCTTTCAAAATTGTGGCTGTAACTAGAGCTGGTAGCTTACAGAGTGGTCAAGAGGAGAGCTTCAACTGTGCTATTATTTTGGTCATTTGATCATGATATGTGCACTAACCTGGGTAGGAAATGCTTCAAGCCTTGCAAACATCTTCTTGTAATCTTCTATAGTTTTGTACTTCATCCAGGATAGTGTTCTGGCTAATTCCAGTTGAGGTCCTTCAATATTATTTATTGGTAATAAATAGCTGATAAAAAAGGCAAAGAAAAAGATTAGATTTGCACCTTTCATAAATAGAAAGTATATTTCAGATTCTTTTGGGAACTTTTTTTAGGTAGCACTTAATCTCAGTTTTTCAATTTAAAGCTGTATGTCACTGTAAAAAAAACTTCTTTGGAGGATAAATTATGGATCTTTCTCATGCACAGTGTCATAGACCTCCTTTAACTGCTGCACTTTTCTTTCCACTAAGCACAGGAAGCCCAACAAAAGCACAGCAGTCATAGTGAGGCAAGCATCTGGTCTAGTAACAGCCATATTTGCTTGAACAACAGATTTCCTCATTTGATTCAAGCAGTTCAGGATAAGTTTACACAGTTTAAAGAAGGGCTTTTATTCTCATGGGAATAGCTAGAGTTTTAACATCAATACCAGCTACATGTAGCAGAAGCCCATGATTAGATATCAAAATATAATTGCATGTATATAGTAAAAACCTGCACTTATGACTGGCTAAATTTCAGCCTCATAGTTCTTAATACACTCACCACTGTCTGGTTCTTTTGTGTGGGTTTTCATTGTACCATTTATTGGATTTTTTCTTATTCATGAATCTACTAACCTCTTGTGTGCAGAACCATCAATAAAAAACTGGATTTCTTTTTTAAGAAGATCAACATTCAACAAGTCAACCTGCATGAAAAAAAATGTACAAGGAGGGTTTATGAAGTTCCCAAAAATAGCCATACCTCCCCCACAGAGAGGGACTGGAATTCACAAGGGATATATGTACAGATGGCCTGGGAGGGGGAGGGGTATTATTTGGTACCTTTTAGGGATGAAACATGTGATTGTTGCGATTTTGAGAAAGAGAATTTTGGTGCCTTTTAGGGGTCATTTTTAAATTTTCTGACAAGCATCCCTGCCCTTCTATATATGGGATTCCCCCTGGGACAGATGGGGAGAATCTGAAGAGGGTATACCTTCCTCATGAAGGGGAGGGAGTCTGTGTAAGGTTGTACTCTTTATTGAAAAAATATTGATGGGCACAGCTGGAAGTACCCTCCCCTTCCCACTCCCCATGCCGAGTGAGAAGAACAAATACATCACACATGTATTTCATATTGGATATTACATGGCTTTTGCATAGCTATTTTTCTATGAGAAAATCCTAGTTTTGTATCCAAACAAAATAAAAAAAACTGCACACCAATAGCTTTCCTTTACCTTTGACAAACTTCCTCTGTCTATTGCCTCGAGTTTCTGCAAGAATTCCTTACAATCAGCCTTTGAAAAAAATGGTAAAATTGATTAACCATAAATTAAGCTTTTGCAGCTTTTTCCATTTGTTCATTTTTTTTTAATTGTTCTTCAAAATCTTTAGCAACTACAAAGCATTTTGGGTGTAACAAACACTTGTGCACTCTCACTTCTGCCCTTGGGGTTGACCTCCCCTTGACCTTTGAATGACCTTTCATTTGATAGGGAAAGGACTAGTGGGAGGGGGCCAGGGGTGAAAAGCTGTTCTAGCCATTGTATAATGCAAGCCAAGACAAAAATTGACTTAAAGCTATATGTTAAAACCTAAATCGACAATTTAATCCTGACCATTTTGCAACCTTTGGCCAACTTAGAAACTAAAGTGTATATATGCAAATGTAAAATTCTACAGACCCTTCCTGGCCTGCAGGATGGTCCCCTCCTCACTAACTAAATTATTAGCATTATCTTTGAACATTTCAAGTCATGCATGCATGCTGCCCTCCCATATTCTTCTACCCTAACCCCTCCTGGATCCTCCACTAAGGAATATCTTTACTTAGTCAAGGGAGGCACCTGGTACCTTGTCAAAACTTGTAAAAAGAAGGATGCCTTCATTTCATAGAATATATTGCAATTTGCCATATTTTAGCATGCTTGGAGCTTAGCATTCAACATGTTCCCAATGCAACTCAAGTTGGAAGACAAAGACAATATAATTTAACTCTCGAATGTTAGAGTTCATATTTTTGTACTTTTAAGTACAATGAATATATATATATGAACTCTAACATTTAATTGTTTTTCCAATTAAGCTGCAAGCAGTCTATACACAGTAGCATTAAATAATTACTGAGCCTATCTGAAGTATACATTTGAATGTCTTTTGTATCATGAATGAAGCATAATCAAGTTTGAACCACCATAATAATACAAGTTCTATCACAAGCAAGTTTGCTAATTAACTGACACCAAGAAAACTTAACAAACATCTAGCAGTTACAATATAGCCCGTATTTACTGATGATGTGCTAAAGGTTGAACCTTTACCTGTCGTTGTGCATAGGATTCCAGCGCGTGACTGTCTAGCCTATCGTCATGAATATGAACTCCAATCATGGTTGCCAACTCAGGACTCGTCCGAAGTCGCCACTCCCAAAACTCCTCAAAAATAGCTTTGACCTCAGCATTCATAGTCAGTGGTGAGCTGTTATAAACAAAATTACGAATTCTAGGGAAGGATTCTTTGAATTGTACGGCCGAGGGATTAATATATTTGAAGGAAAAAGCTTTGAATTCCAATTCAGGACACAAATTTGCTGGTCTACGTCGTTTTTGCCAGGCGTTCCTAAAGTACTAAGAGAAGGACTGGAGTGAGTCGATTGAAAGGTATTTTGGGTCATATTTAAATCGCAGTACGGACCGAGAATGGCGACGACCGAAGTTCTAAATGGAATAAATGCCTGCAACGGGCACCAAGATGAGCGATTCTCATTGTCCAAGGCTCTAGAATCTGCCAACAGGCTCTTGATTCATGGAGGAAATATTGCACAATGGAATCGAACTAAGAGAAAAACTACACCCAACCCGAGTGATGAGGTGAGCTACCTGCAGTATTTTTGCTGTGTCATGGCTAGTAAAATTCTTCCTTTAACCTCTTGGATCTTTCTAATCTCAATATATGATCATTTAAATGATGAATCTTTAAGTTAAAGCTAATTATGATAGGGTTTTCAAAGATATTTGGAATTAAAACGCCTCTAAAATGTATAAATATTTCTATATGTTAGCGGTGAAAAGGTCGGTTCTATTTGAGCTTATTTATCGTTGCATAAAGTTGCTCTTTCGCTTCGTTGATGGATATTTACCTCATGTACTCAAACGTCTTCGAAAGAAGTTAGAAATAAACGGTTTTAAAAGGTCGATTTGGTCGAGTTATCGCTAGTTAATTGCTATCAAGACCTGGCGAATTCATGATTAGGTCATAACCTTACATATATAAGAGACTTAGGTTAGAAGCTTTATATCGCGATATAGCTAGAGTTGAGGTTTGGCTTTGTGTATTCTATACTAGAATGAAACACAATCTTATGATCATTATTAACATCGACAAACTTGAAAGCTTTGTAGTCACAATTTTGATTTCAAAAAGCCTTTTATTTAAATTATCATTTATCTAATATTGTGAACAAATACAAAGTAGCTGTCACATTATAGACATGCATATTGTAAAATCGATTAAAGTGAGGCCATACATCAGCTGTCCGAAACTGTACATGTCTTATACCGGCATGTCTTTTATCAAACGAACATATTGTTCACAATTTTCAGTCTCATGGGGAATGTTTATTAGTTTTCAATAGAATTCTTTCTGGTTGATAGACCATGCATATATTATATGGCGGTCAATGTTTACCACATATTTGGAGCAGATAATGAAATTCAAATTTAAAAAGAGGTTTATCAGCTGATTGAAACCCAGCAATAGGCTCTTTGTGGCTAATAATCATGTGACTGTAACTGGAGAG